>ML783473.1:96031-129416 GCA_009831015.1 Picea engelmannii | reverse complement strand
CTAAAAGTTTTTGAAATTTTTGTTAAGGGAGATGAGATCGTTTTCGCAATCCTTTTCTGGTTCTCAAGATCGCTTGATGGCGCGAGAGAAGAGCATACTCAAGATTGTTACTTGCAACTTCTAGTCCCAAATGTGAGTTTAGACGTGATTAAAATTGATGTTCAACTTAGATTATGAATCAAAGCAAGCCATCCACGTGGCGAAAAGCAAATAAGGGAAAAATGATTTTTATCCACCTAAGTGCCTATGTTTGTTTGACTATCCCCTTTATAAGTTGAGGGGTCTAAGTGGTGCAGTATTTAGAGCATGCATAACATCATTCTTGAGAAGGAAAATGACTTTCCCCACATCCAAAACCTTACAATGAAAAATTTAGTGCGGATGCGCGACTTTTAGTGTAGACAGAGGCGCGTTTGGCGCCTGCGCGCGGACCGTATTAATAACCAAAGCGCATGCGCGCGTCTGTGGGGTGGAATACCCGCGCGCTTGTGGTAAGTTACCGAGAAAGAAACTCCGGATGGATTTCTCTCAATTCTCCTGTGAATTGACTGGTTAGCAGGTCGGCGGAGGCCGGTTTGTGTCCTTGCAAGTTAATAAAACCAAAAGGAAAGCAAAATAAACCCAAATGAGGGAGGATTTGATACCTAAAATCCCCAGTGGAGTCGCCAGTCTGTTCGCACCCAAATGGTCACCAGGTGAGCAAATAGAGAGTGCTTGCATGCCCTGTTGGGTCTAGCAGGGCAGAACAACTGTGGAGCATAGGATTAGAGGAAACAAAACAAACTACAAGCTAATATCAACTGAAAACAAATTAAAATTGTGACAAGAAACAACAAACATCAAACACAAAACATAGATGTCACCAATGGTTTTAGGCTGGTGTATTGATGAAACCGGAGCACACTGAAGGACGAGACCAGAGGTTCCTTCTCCCCCCAATGGAAGGCTCTTTGAGGCCCTCACACAGTTTGCTTTCCTTACAATGAGAAGAACTGAGCATAGCAGTGAAAGAACTCCCAGTGATGCTACCGATGTGTTGTCGTTAGAGAATGGATCCTCAACGATTTGAGCAGCATAACAATGAACATAATTCCTTGCCAAAACAATGTATCTTCACGGATTTTTATAGCAGCTCCTCGGGCGGTCACGTAACCTTCTCAAAGTGTGAACATGGACCCTTTTAGGGTTTCTTTAGGTCATTAACTAGTCGACTCCGCGGATCCGGCTCTGATTTGGGAGTCAAATCAAATTGGGAGCCGGTCCGTAAGCGGTTGGGAGGCCGACCTATTCAATTAATGCACCGTTTTAACAGGTGCGCGGGTTTCTGTATCGACAGCCGCGCATCGAGCGCGCATGCACGAATAATACATTTTTGTCCCGCGCATGCGCGCGCGCACCCAACTGCTGTAAAGCGCCCTTCAATTTTTGGTTACTTTGTATAGTTTTTGACCCTTCTGGAATGCTGTGAAACTAATTCAGTGCCATGCATGACTTCATTGCTGTTTTGATGATGTGGAGTTCTTGTCGCTATGTGCAGACGAAATTTCAGTGATAACACACCCCATTCATTGATCAGATCGTTGATGAATGCATATGCTGTGAGGTATTTTCATTCATGGATGGTTTTTTGGGATATAACCAGATTCAAATAAAACCCGAAGACTAGCATAAAACAACTTTTATCTATCCTTGGGGAACATTTGCTTATCGTAAGATGCTTTTTGGCCCGAAGAATGCTGGAGCCACTTTTCAGCGGGCCATGTCTTTTTCTTTCCACAACCTTAGACATATAGTCGAGGCTTATCTTGATGATCTAGCATCACATTCTCGCAAGAGATTTGATCATCCTACACACCTCCGACTAATCTTCGAACGATGTTGCTACTATCAGATTCACTTGAATCTTAACAAGTGCAGTTTCTGCGTGGCGTTGGGTCATGTCTTGGGTTTCATATTTTCGACAACAGGGATCATGGTCGATCCTCTTAAGGTTGAGGCGATAGTTCTATTGCCTCCCCCGTGCACAATACCCCAGCTTCAAAGATTACAAAGGAAAGTGAAATTTCTTCGGCGTTTTGTCGTGAACTACGCCAAGATCACTAAAGGGTTCATGCATTTATTGAAAAAGGGAATCCCTTTCTGTTGGGACAAAGGCACTGGATGCCCTTTTGAAGCGTTGAAACATGCCCTTACATCTTCCCCTCTGCTCTGGCCTCTCGATTATAACAGAGATTTCTTGTTGTACTTGGCCGCTGCAGAGTCGACCATCAGCATGGTCTTGGTTCAAGAGGACAATCTGCTCAAGTATCATGTGATTTATTACCTGAGCCGAGGCCTAGTTGGGCCAGAACTTGACTATTCCCATGTTGAGAAACTTGCGTTGGCAGCAGTGCATGCTGTCCAACGATTCCACCATTATATTCTGCTTTGCAAGACCACCGTCATCGGCGTTGTGAATCCCTTTCAATATGTGTTGCCATGACAGGTCATTGGCGGAAATATCAGTATATGGATTTTAATCCTCCAGGAATTTGACTTGGATTTTGTTTCCACGAAATCCAAAAAGTCATTGGACTTTGCGGAACTTATTTCAGAACTTCCGGTCGAATCAAGTGATGTTACGCCCGAAGAATCGCCTACTAAAGGAGATATTTTTTTGATTGCATCTTCAGACCCCTGGTATGGAGATATACTAGTCTATCTCCAGAATTTGAAGTGCCTTGCCTCTTCTTTCCATGACGAGCGTCGGTGAATTCGCCATAAGACACGAAACTATGTCATACTTGATGACACTTTGTATCGTTGAGGTGTAGATTTCATTCTTCACCGGTGCCTTATACACAAGGAAGCATAACTCGTGCTTAACGACTGCCACACTGGAGCATGTGGTGGTCATTTGTCTAGGTTGGAAACAACCCAAAATATTGTAAGAGCCGGTTACTTTTGGCCTATGTTAATCAAAGATTGCGTTGAGTCGGTCAAGAAGTGCCACTCATGTAAGATCTTCTCTCGGAAGATGCGGGCACATCCTACTCCCATGTTTCCAGTAATCATTGTTGGTCCCTTCACTAAGTGGGGGATTGATTTTACTACATTTCACCTGACTTCAGCTAGGGGGCATCATTATATAATCGTAGCGGTAGACTACTTCACAAAGTGGGTTGAGGCTATGCCAACATTCAACAATGATGGTGAAACAATGACTCTCTTCATTTTTAACCAGATAGTAGCAATGTTCGACATCTTGAAGGAGATTGTCACTGACCATGGTAGTCACTTCCAGAACAAAATGATGTCCAGGTTAACATCAAAGCTTGGGCCGAGGAAAGAAAATTCATCACCCTACTACCCACAAGTGAATGGTCATGTGGAAGCTGTGAATAAGTCCCTCAAGACTATTCTTCAGCGAACGATCAATTCTGCCAAGACAAATTGACATTTGATGTTGTACTCGGCATTATGGGCCTACCAAACATCTATAAAGACTGCCACCAGTTTCTTACCTTTTCAACTCGTATACGGGCTGGAAGAAGTCTTTCCTATTGAGTACCATATGCCATATTTAAAGTTGGCAATAGAGTTACTTCCAGACACTTCATAGCTTGAGGAACACCTATTACATCTCAAGAAACTCGATGAGCAATGTCGTGATGCATCCTTGGCCAACGAGGCTCACAAGAAATGAGTCAAGTGTCAATATGATCGGTCCGTTCATCGTCTGATTTTCTCTGAAGGAGATATTGTCCTGGTCTATGACCAAGACAAGGATCCCCTGGGGGTAGGCAAGTTCAAACCCATGTGGTTCAGACCTTTCATCATGAAAGAGGTATTAAATAAGGGCACTTATTGTCTAGTTGACTTTGCGGGAAATGCCTTGGCGGAGCCTAGAAATGGGCTCTACCTCAAGAAGTATTACTCTTAGGTCGGTCGCCTAGGTGACTTCTTGTACATATGTATAGTTCTTATATAGTTTTTGTCTTTGTTGTTTTATGGACGTGTCATTATTTATGTCATCTTTTTCACTCTGGAAGATGTCAAGTGAATCAAAGGTGTTCTTTGGGTTCATGAACAATGCTAGCCAAAATACTCGGAGGCTTGCTTCTGTAGCTTGGGTGATTTTCACGCCACAAGGCCAGTTACTATCTTCCGGAGGTATATATTTAGGTGACACAACAAACAATGTCTTCGAGTACAACGCAGTGATAGAGTTTCTTCATGACGCTTTGTTGCATGGTATCTCTTACCTCTGGGTCTACTTAGATGCTCAGCTGGTTGTGTCCCAGTTAAATGGAGTTTATCGCGTTTATGATCCTACTTTACACCAATGTTTCCTTAGGGTATGCATCTTAAAACGTTACTTTGATTACATTACATATATCCATGTTCCTAGGAGATTAAATCAAATAACAGATACTCTACCTAATCAAGTATTAGATTGGCATGTTGCACACACATAAAAAGAAGCACACACATACACATGTACATACATTTGTAAAAAATGTGATCCATAAGACACAAAGATGTATATATATATATATATATATATATATATATATATGCCAAAAAGCGTCATAGTACATAGGTGGGCGCAAACGCCTCAAAAATAATATCTGGTATACATCACGGGGCTTATGCCCTCAAAAATATACAAAAGGTTCCCTCGACACATAGTAAGTCCAACCTATCTAAGCTTGGGGCCTATTGGCCCTGTCATAGTGAACGATGACGTTAGCTAAACACTGGAAGAGTTGGAACCAAGTTTGTGGCACCCCAACTACATGAGGCTGCATGGATGGCGAGAGATCCTCGATCTCAGCCATAGGAATTATGCGAGTGAGCGCGGTAAGGTTCTTCTCCCCCGTCTCAAAATTCTCTCAGCGTCTTCGGCTGGAGGTCCCCTTGTGACTGTTGTTCCACTGACTGTCGTTGGTACTGCTTCTGGTTGAGGACATCGCCGAGTCCTCGCGAAGTTTGTCGAGCACACTGGTCCCACGTCTGTACATAACAAATACATAGATCTCAGTACTTTGATGCATATAAAAATGATATATATAAAAGAAAGTAAAAATTAAATAACTTTAAAAAACAAGTACCTAGCTCTCCTCACTCCTCTCCGGGAGGTACGGGCATGTACAGATCTCTGGAGAAGTTGATTCCAGCATAGGGGTAGTCCTCTATGGCTGGAATCTGTCCTACCCACTAGTCAAATAATTTGTCGTCGAAGGCCTCTATTGTCCTTCCTCCCCCCTGGCGAGGCAGCAGTGCTGCCCATCTACATATCGCTGGGAAGGAGGCCACATTCCCTCGTACTATCTCTCTCAGACTCAGACTGGGCACCCTCTCGAAGAAGAACGAGCATAGAATGGTGCCAAACCCAAAGTTTTTGTTGCTACGTTCTCGACACTTTTTCAGTTGCCTCTTTATACAAGTGAGCATGGTTGTGCTCCATTTGTAAATACGTGCATCCAGGCACTGAATTGCATAATGGATGTGCGCCCGGGAAGCCTGGTGTAGGGCAACAAATCTAGTGATCCGCCCAATTAGCAATAGGATCACCGTCAGTGACAAGTTGGTGATATTGTTGATGCACACTTGAGAAACTACTTTCTCAGTGTTGACCTCGCAATGCATCTCGATGTAGTTTGCAATGTTGAAGGGACCAGGGGGAAAAGTGCGCAGTTTGACTGGTTCCCCTCTCCTCAAGAGGCTAGTAAAGAAGTATATGTCCTCAGTCATTGGAGTCAACGAATGACCCTCTATCATAAACTCCTCTGTGTCTGGATGCCAGTAATCCACCAGGGTGATCAGTAACCTAGGTTGTGCCCTCATAAACAGACACCGAAAGAACTTCCACAACCCACATTGTTTCAATGCGGCAATGGAAATAGGTTCCTCATAAACCAAGATATCAATATCCTCGTGTTCCCTCTCCCTCTAGTGGACATACATCCTGTTCCATGACAGTTCAAAGGGGGGTTATCTCTTGCATCTTTATTTTTCCCATGCTTTTGAGGGTGTGCGCGGGCTGTTTTGGACACAATTGCGTATGCACGCGGGAATAATTTTTTCTGCCTGAGTACATACGCAAGATGTCCTTGGACAACCTGCGTACATGTAGGGCCACCATTTTTAGGAGTTCGTTCCCCCCCGAAAAACCAAAAAAGAATGCATAAAAGAAGAATGGAAATGCAAGAGGGATGAGTTTGTACTTACTTGGTTCGAGCGGAAGTTCGTTTCGTCCTATGAAGCTCCTAGAATCAACTTATTTAGAAAAGGGGTCCTTTTTACCCTCTGGTTAATTTTCAAATTGCAATGGTGAAAATGAGCTGTCAACTTCCATTTATAGACTTTTTTGGCCCTTTTTGCCACTTTTTTGACCCTCTTTGTCATTTTTTCTGGCTTTATGTTGGCACAGGGGTAGACCCAGGGTTCAAATCTAACAATGCACCAACAAGCCCTAACTACTGGCCCTTTCGGAAACACCTGCAGAGCAGATGCAGTATCACCCGAATTAGCAATAGGGGGTTGCAGAACACAGGTGTCTACAACCAGAGGAAATGCAAAGTGGATCCAAGACAACACACATAGAGCTAGATATTATTTACCATGCTTAAGATTACTTCACAAGTTATATCTCAGATCTAGCACAACAATGCAATAACAATATAACACAAAAAAAAGAACACATCATCAACCACAGAGAACAACAAGATATACATGGTTCACCCTCTCCCTAGGGCTACGCCCACAGAACTGTGTTTCTTGATATATTAAGATGAAAACATATAGTTCTATCTGTGCACTTAGCTGCAGATCTCTTTCTCCTTCTCTCCCCTCCCTGCGCACCCAACTGCAGGGTTGATCTTTGCACCCAGCTGAAGATCTTACAATACAAACTTTCTACCATGGCCTACTTCTCTCTCTCTCGATCACATCAACCAACAATCATTAACCACAATATTATGAATCAACCTCAAATGAACCCTCCCAGGTCTTCTATACCTTTATTTATACATTACATGACCAATGTCTAGGTGTCAAAACCCTATATCCCAAAACCCTAGGTGTCTAAAACCCTAGGTCAACTTGACCCGCATTTTCAAGGCTTTGCCAACCTGTCTTCCCTTATTTTCTGTGAGGTTATCCAAAGCACTCGTTGATGGATTTTTCCACTTGCTGAGTTGTCGAGGATCCATCTTCCTTGCTGATCTATCCTCCTCGATATTCTCGTTCAATGAATCATTTTCCCTTACTTCACTCCTTCTTTTCTGCTTCTTTGACCACTTCGACCCATTCTTAGTCCATGTGCCTTCCGCGTAGTTCGTACTTTGCCTTTCTTCGTGAATCTTCACTTCCTTCCATAACCAAGGGCCAACAGGCCCCCAAAACTCACCTGTGACTCGTCCCGAGTCACTGCAAGACTGGACCTTCTGTTTTACTTCGACTTCAGACTGCGTGGACAAACCTATGCTTTCTGCTCTGTCACTCCCTATCATGTGCAAACTGTCTTTTCTATGTCTGGTACCCAATTTCAACTACACCTGGTACCTAGACCCTTCTTCTTATGCTTTTACTAAGAGCTGGGAGGTAGTTGGTTGTCATAGTACAATTTCAACTGGCTCCCATTCACTAAACCTTCCTTCCATTCTCCATTCAGGGTCTTCAACTGCACAACTCCACCTTCTGTAACATAGGCAACCTCATATGGCCCAAGCCAATGTGTCCTGAACTTCCTTGGATGCTTCATGAACTTGCTGTCATTTACCAATACCAGATCTCCTTGCTTGAATGCTTTCTTCTTGATATGTCTGTAATGGTAGGCCTTTTCTCATTCCTTTTGTACCCGCTGATGGAGTCCTGCAATAAACCTGTCCTCCTCTAGCTCTACCAACTGCGCAAGCCTCTCTTGAACGACGCCAGTGTCATCCATATATGTGAATGATGCAATTCTTAGACTAAGAACCAAATATTCCATAGGGACCACTACTTCTAGACCGTAAACCAACTTAAAGGGAGTCTACATATTCAGCTTCTTGCAAGTGGTTCTATAAGCCCATAACACTACCGGTACTCTCAAATCCCAATCATCCCTATTTATACTACAAATCTTCATCAACGCTATCTCCAAGATCTTGTTGAAAGCTTCAACTGTACCATTTACTTGTGAATGGTATGGAGTGCTCTTCTGATGGTGGACTACAAATTTCTGAGTTAAGGATTCAATAGTCTTATTAATAAAATGTGTACCTTGATCGCTCATAAGGATCTTCGGGCATCCAAATTGGGTTATGATATCATCAAATATGAACCTTGCAGTTGTAGTTGCATTACAGTCCTTAACTACTCTTGCTTTTTCCCATATGGTCAAATATTCTATTGCAGTGATTATGTATCGAGCTCCTATGCGCTTTCCTGGTGGGTTGATAGGGCCCATGAAGTTAATGGCCCATTTCTCAAATTCTTGTAAATTTAGCTGAGGTGATAAAGGCATCTCATATTTTCTGGAAGGTTTCCCCACTCTTTGGCATACATCGCAGGCTTTGTAGTATTCCTTAGCATCTTTGTGTAAAGTGGGTCACTAGAGGCTAGCGCTAAGAACCTTCTACGTTGTTTCTTTTCTTGCATAATCTCCTCCTACGATGCCTTCATGTGCTTCTGCTAGAATCAGTGGTCGTTCTGCTTCCATAAAACATATTCGCAAGATCTCATCAAGTCCCATCTTACATAGTTGTCCAGTTATAAGTGAAAAATATGCAGCACAGACTACCAATTGTTTCTTCTTAATGCTTGTATACTTGCGGGGTGCCATTCCTGTAGATAGGTACTTGACTATCTCGACAAATTGATCATCAACCTTTCTGATGGCCAACAACTGTGCATATGGTAGTGTATGCTCCAAACTGGTAGGTTCCTCTCCATGTTCTAGCCTAGACAAGTGGTCAGGTCCCTTGTTCATTCTACCTGGTTTGACCACAATCTCAAATTCATATTCTTGGAATAGTAGTATCCATATGCATATTCTTCCCCCCAACAATGGCTTGTTGACTAGGTATTTGAAGGCAGAGTGATCAATGAACATCTTAAAATATCCTCCCAACAAGTAGTGTAGAAACTTCTGCAGTGCGTACACCATGGCTAAACCTTCTCTCTCAACGGTAGTGTAATTTATCTCAGCTGTAGAGAGATTGCTTCTAGCAAAGGCTAACGAGTGGTCAATATCTCCTGCTCTTGGTTGTGCTAACACTGCTCCTAATGCAATAAATAACGCATCAACGTGCACATGGAATTCCTTACTCAAATATGGGAAAACCAGAATAGGCGGAGTGACCATTTTCTGTTTCAGTGTGTCGAAGCTTTGTTGACATTCCTTTGATCATTGGAACTGACAATCTTTCTTTAAAATCTTTTCCATTGGTGTTGTTATCTGTGGATATCCCTTGATAAACTTCCTGTAGTATCCAGTATGTCCCAGTGCAATGCGTAGTTGTCTAACCGAAGTAGGGGGAGGTAGATCAACTATGATGGCAATCTTAGAAGGATCTACCAAGAACCCTTGCTTACATACAATATCTCCCAATAATACTTCAAAAGGTGTCAGGAATATGCACTTCTTTAGGTTCAGGGAAATCTGACATTTCCTACACTTATCCAACATTAGTCTCAAACATTCAATATGGTTTTTCAACAAGCTAAAGACAATCCAATCACCAAAATATGCTTCCAAAAATTTATGTAAAAATTCCTTGAATGCTTCGACCACCACCCTAGAAAACATGGCTAGTGCATTCTTCAATCCAAAAGGCATCATTGTGTACTGGAAAGAACCCCATTTTGTTGCAAATGTGGTGTTATGGTGATCTTCCTTAGCAATCCTGATCTGGTGATAACCTGAAAATCCATCTGTGAAGGAGTAAACTTCCTGTCCTCCCACATTATCTAACACTTCATCAGTAAACAATGTAGGGAATGGATCATGTAAACATGCATCATTCGGTTTCCTCAAGTCTACACAGATTCTGATCTCTCTCGACTTCTTATCCTAGACCACCATAGGACTAATCCATTATGATTCTTCAACATGTTCTCTAATTCCTGCTTCCAACATTCTGTCTAATTCAATCCTAACTTTCTATTTATATTTGGGATTCAGTTTGTAGGGTCTCTGCTTGACTGACCTTGCATCTGGTTTCAAGGGGATCTTCATTTCTCCCATTGGCCCTTTAATTCCCTTCATGTATATGAACTTGGTTGGGAACAAGTTATGATATTCATGCAGTAGTTATGTGATCTTGTGAATAGTGGCATCATCCCAATAATCTCCAACATTTGCGAGATTAGGTGCTTGCTCTTTGCCAATATTAACTTTCTTGATTTTGATTGGCTACCCAATGAAAGGTAGTTCAATCCCCGATCCTTCTATGTCTCTTTGTCCTTCAGTTTCTGCGATGTTCACATTCCTAGGATCATCGTCTTCATCAACATTGATATTGTAACATCCTTGCAGTTTCTGAAGAGGTATAGTCCATTCATCCTCTTCTTGCTCAACAAGGAGGTTAGGTGCCTCCTCAAAGAACTTTTGTCTTACAAGTTGCAAAGCCAGATCTACTGTGGGGTACTGAATTTCAAAAAAGAATGTAGCTACAAAGTTCTGAGTCATACCATACCAATCTGAAGTGGTGATGCGTAGTTCTGCTTGAAGATACCAATTGATAGGTGTAGTGTCCAAAGAGTTAATGAATTTATGCACCCACTATTCTTTAGGAATGTTGGTCCATACCTCCTCACAACTCCGCACATGGTCCTTCAGACAACTCTGACCTGTGTATCAAACTTTGCACCCTTCGACTTGTTCTGAAAATCACACTGTCATCAAAGTGCAACAATGGACCCACTCCGCGATGTTATTCTTGTGTGTTCCCCACCATCTTCCTGGATTTTCTCTCAAGGCTTCGTCCAGTGCCAACAACCTCTGTTGTACTGGTACAATTTCTTCAAATTCCAATAAGAAAGTTTCTAAATGATTTAAACCATCAAATGTGGGAAGATTACTTACTTCTGTGCCAATCCAATGAACTTCCCTGGTCAATCTAGCACACCTCTGCGTAGAAACTTCATACATTTTGTTCTGCCAATTCTCTAGTGCTTCTTCTGAATCTGATGAGCATGCACTGTCACTTCGCCAACTCAAATTCCCATCTGTTGTAGGATTAATGTAATCCTGTTGTCTAGCTGTGAATTTGTATATATTATCTAGTTCATAAGAACTGTCTTCTTCTTTGATGGGTTCTGTGTATCTGTGACCTTCATCAAAATCAAGGGGTGCAATGACCCTAAGGCCATCACCTTCAAATGTCATTCTTCTTTTCTTTAAGTCAACAACAGTCGAATTGTTGAAAGCCCAATCAATTTCTAACAACGTAGGATAGGGGCAACTATCATCAACTATCTCAATCACCTTGAAGTTTGCAAATGTCCTTACCCCATCGATGTCCACAGGGACATGCTCCAGTATTCCAGAGGGGATTATTGCCCACTGATTAGCCATCTCGAGCCTGATAGGGGAGTAAATCAACTTGGGTTTTCCCATCAATGCCTAGGTCTGCTTCATCATAAAATTGACTTCTGATCCCAAGTCGAGGACCACATAATCTATGTCGTAGTCTCCAATTTAAACATTGAGATGTAGTTCCTTGTTTGTTCTCCTCTTCCTAGATACTTGGTTCACAAACCTAATCGACATCGGGTCTATTCTCCCTATCTCATACTGTCTGATCAAGTGTTGTAGTTCTTGTATGGCTCTTTCATTCTTAATTAAATCAATAAATGTATACAAGAACCCTACAAGCTTGCTTACCTCTTTTCCTTCTCCAGGTGATGCAGACTGATCGAATGCCAGAGGCATCCCACATTCTCTTACTTCAGGTTGTGCCTTCAATGAAGAAGCCTGTTCTCCTCCAAATTCTCTTCTTGCCTCTTCAAATATTTTCTTTTCCTTCCTTGGATCAAATAACTGTGTTTTCTCTGCAGCTCTTCTAACCCTAGATTCCTTTGTATTCTTTTATGGAGTGACACTGTCTTCTCCTGTAACAACTCCTCCTCTCGTGATAAAAATGACTCTGGGATCCTCTCCGCAAGGTTCGACTGATATTAATTGGACCTGCTGGTTTCCTCCTCATCTCTCCTGAAGTTTTGCAAACAATGTCGGACAATCCTCAATAACGTGTTCAAATGAGTTACAGTAGCTGCAAATGGTACAAGGGTTCTGACAGTCCCTTGCCAAATGACCCAGCTGTGCGCAGTTATAACAAATGATCTGACCTCGACCTCGACCCATGCCTCCTCCTCCTCCTCTTCTTCTGAATCCACCGTGAGGGTTGAAGTTTCCTCTTCTTGGGGAATTAAACTATGTAGTATTTCCCTCCTACCGCATATCTCCTTGAATCCTATATGTATCTCTTGACCTTTCACTCAAGAGTTCATAATCCCTACAATCCTTCTCATCATGCCCCACAGATTTACAGAATGTGCAGTAAATATTGGTAGGTGTTTGGACATATTTTTGCATCTAATAGCATTCACCAGGGCAATGTCTATTTCTACATACCTCACATCAGGGTAGAGTAACCCGCTTCAAAGGGCTCAGAGCTCCAGAGGTCAAGTACTCATGAAATAGGGGACAATGATCCTTATCATGACACTCTGATTTGCATATGATACACCAGATGTCTTCTCTTTTATCTTTTCCATTTTATTTATTCATATCTTCAACCTATAGAGATAAGCCAGTTAGCTGACTCAAAATTTGACTCATACCTGAGATGGATTCTCCCATAGGGGATGATTCTAGTTTCATGGCGATCTCTAACACCTCAACCTCTGAAGTGACCTTTTGTTGCATCAGAGGAACTCTGATGTGTGGTAATAGGGAGACAATGAACCATTCCTTATTTGGAATCTGAAAAATCAAACGGCCTGTCAAGGTCTTAAACCTCTCATCAAACTCCCAAACAGGTTCAACTACTCTCTGTTTGATTTCTTTCAGTTCTATAATGCACTGGGAACTCCGACTTGGGTTTCTTGAATTATGCACTCAACGCAATCTTGATATCATTTAACGGTTTAGGCTATACAGTTCCTTTAAGAAACTTCATGTATCAACTTAGTGCTTGGTCTCTCAAGGTAGTACTAAACTGATATCTCTTAACAACTTCGTCACTGACTTGCTTGATACTCCATACAACTTCACATAAGAACCAGTGATTATTAGGATCTTCGGATCCATTTCCTCTAAAAATAGGTAGCCTCATTTCATCTGCCATAGATCTTCCTAGGTTTCTTGACTGACTATGGACTGAACTGTTGGTAACAATGCTCTGAGTGCTCTGATAACTCTGACTACTTTGGTTACTTAATGGTGCTAAAGCAACATGAGGAGTAATAGTACTTACTTCAATGGTCGACCCAGTTCCCAAAGTTTCTAATTCTTCTCAGTGAGGTTTTTGATTATTCTCTTCCCCTGCCCCATCGGACCCTGAACATTCCTCGTTGAATAACTCTTCTTCTTCTCCACTGTAGAACCCTTTGTCCCGTGCCAGTGGTTCATGGATCTTCTCAAAAAGGTTTACCAAAGGAACCTCTCTGAAGGTTCTCCCACTGCATATACATCCAACCTCTGTGTCGCTATCGTTGTCTAAGTTCTTGAACATTAGTTTTTAAATCCGACCAATTACTGTATCTTCAAGATGTTCTTCTCATGCAATAGCATCTTGATCTTCAACTTTAAAAAATGTAAAAATTTTCCTCTAGGTCCCTTAAAGAAATATCTCTCTGCTTGACTATATGAATTTACTCTGTCGATATAAAACTTGATAATGTACCCTCCAATGGTGCTATCAAACCAATGATCTACTTCTCTTGACACGAAGTTATCAACTCTCTTGACTTTCTTGATCAACGCCGACGTCCAAACCACAGGTGGTCTAGATATGATTTCGAACTGGGTATCTGCTAATCTAGCTAACCACTTGTATAGCTCCTTATGAACTCCTCCAAAGAAAATCTTGTTTATATCGTTAAAGATATACCTTCCAAACCAATCCTCTGAACTAAGGCTAGGGTTCTTGTTCTGGGCTCCAGTGAAGTCCTTCTCTTGTTCTTATACCCACTTCTGAATCTTTGTCTTCGATGGAAACCACCTTGGCATTCCCTCAAGAAGATCCCGGTCCCGTAAACATAACCATTTGTTGACACAGGGGCTGACTGAGGGTTCAAATCTAATAGTGCACCAACAAGCCCTAACTACTGGCCCTTTCGGAAACACCTACGGAGAAGATGCAGTCTCACCCAAAGTAGCAATAGGGGGTTGCGGGACATAGGTGTCTACAACTAGAGGAAATGCAAAGTGGATCCAAGACAACACATAGAGAGCTAGATATTCTTTACCATGCTTAAGATTACTTCACAAGTTATATCTCAGATCTATCACAACAATGCAATAAAATTATAACAGAAAGCAAAGAACACAACATCAACCACAGAGAACAACAAGATATACATGGTTCACCCTCTCCCTAGGGCTACGTCCACAGAACAATGTTTCTTGATATATTAAGATGAAAAAACATAGTTCTATTTGCGCACTTAGCTATATATATCTTTCTCCTTCTCTCCCCTCCCCGCGCACCCAACTTCAAGGTTGATCTTCGCACCCAACTGAAGATCTTACAATAGAGACTTTCTACCACGATCTACTTCTCTCTCTCTCGACCACAAAAACCAACAATCATTAATCACAATATTATGAATCAACCTCGAACGAACCCTCCCAAGTCTTCTAGACCTTTATTTATACATTACATGACCAACGTCTCGGTGTCAAAACCCTAGATCCCAAAACCCTAGGTGTCTAAAACCCTAGGTCAACTTGACCTGCATTTTCAGGGCTTCGCCAGCTTGTCTTCCCTTCTTTTTCGTGAGGTGCTCCAAAGCAATCATTGATGGATTTTTTTGCTTACTGAGTTGTCCACAATCCATGTTCCTTGGTGATCCGTCCTCCTCAATCTTCTCATTCAATGATTCGTTTTCCCTTACTTCTCTCCTTCTTTTCTTCTTCTTTGACCACTTCGACCCATTCTCAGTCCAAGTGCCTTCCGCGCAGTTCGTACTTTTCCTTTCTTCTTGAATCTTCGCTTCCTTCCATAACCAAGAGAGAACACTTAGAAATCATTTAATTTGGTTCTTGAGTTTATTATTGAATGTTACGATACACTTTGCCTTTTGGTTTGGTAACTTTTTGAGAGATGGGTCACTTTTTAAGGTCCTTTGGTAAAAGTCGTTTTTTCCAAATTTTTGCATATAAGTTAGGATTCCACATCCACTTTCTGCATCTCGTTTTATTTTTCGCTTTTCCATAGTATCGATCCCACTGAAGTGCAACATAGAACTCTCATTTCTTCTTTAGAAGTGTCGTGATTAGGTGGTAGATCCTACCTGTACATGGATGCCCTAGATAGATCCTTGATGCATTTTGGCATCCATGCCGTCTCTAAATGACTTAAGGCTCGAGAGTCCTTGTTAGTCCTGTCATGATTACGAGTTTGAGCCTCATTCATGTAATGCACCATCACTCTTGGCCTCACCCTTGGGACTGCCAAAATGAACACACTTTGTTTTCTTTCAAGCTTGCTTTGAAATCCGAAAGGAACATCCGACGAGACTACATTTATGATTTTCAATATTGTCTGGATTAACTGAGAAATGTAACCTTCTGGAGTCTTCTTTAAGCCCTTTTCAAACTCTCTAAACATGAAAATATTGTCGAGCAATATTGTTTCCCTTCATGCTCACCAAAATAAAACTTGAAGGCACGTCTGTCTGGCGATAGTTTACCCCTTTTTCGGTCCGGATGGTAAATTTTACGAACAAAGGTATGCTCTAGGAACTTCAGTTCGATAGAAGAGTATTGTTAGGTATAAGTTTAAACCTTTTTCAGGCCCGAGGGACTAAATTTATGAAAAATGAGCATTCTCCTTGGTTTTGGTTTATCACCTTTTTTCAGGCCTTGGAGATTACTTACAAAAAAGGAACCCCACGGAGTCCATAGTTAAGCTCTTTTCAGACTCCCTAAAATTGAAAACATCACTTAGTGACCTTGTTCCTTCACACTCATTAAATTGGTCTAGAAAAAAATCTATTGGCATGAGTTTACCCCTTTTTATGGCTTGTGGATTATGCAGGAAAAAGATACACCTTGGGAGATTCGTTTAGCCGGGGGATTTCTCCTCAGTAAATTTTATACTTTTTTGAGCTAAGGGGACTAAATCTAGAAAAAGGGAGTGAGTCCATAGTTAAGCTCTTTTTAGACTCCTTAAAATTGAAAAGATTTCTGAGTGATCTTGTCTTTGTCACACTCATTAAAATGGTTTTGATCGGACTTATTTTCGATGCTAGTTTACCAATTTTTCAAACCGACTAGACTATTACTGAAAAAGTTATCCCTTGGAGTCTTCTTTTACGTTTTTTCAGACTCTCTAAACGTGAAAAAATTACCGAGCTTACCTTCTCCGGGCTCGTTAAAAACACATTGAAGGGGGTTTCATTGTGTCTTTCTAATTGCATATGCATCTCTGTGTCTTTGGCTTAATGTTGTCTCCATGTTACTCTCAACTGAACCTTTGAGTCATGCATTATACACAAGCCTTGTAGCACTTTGCCTTTGCGACCTGACACCTTGACCCATGGAGGAATTTTCCCCGAGTGTCCTTTTCTTGCACATGTCTCCTTGCTCTAAGAATTAGTGTGTTCCTTATGCCTGGAACTAGTATGCTTGCGACACTCGTTCCTCCTTTGTAATGTAGCATTCTTTTATTCTTTTTCAAATCTCTTTAAAAAATTGAAAAAGACAAAAAAAAAAAACCCAAAAAGAGGGGACAAGAAATATATATTCTTTTTAGGCAACACAATGAGTCGCCCTTGGACAAAGCACATGATTTTGTTTGTTCATCAAGCTTTGGGATCTAATATGAACTTAGGAAGTTGTTATCACTACATATAGTTGTGTCCTCCTCCATATGGTCACTCTTCCAAACACATGGAGAGTTTGCGTTGCCTCCTGCATCGTGAAATTATGTTAATTTCATGCTTCTTGGGTTTGATCATCTGTTGTGATTTTGTCCAAGGGAAGTTTCACACAACCTGAGTCGGCCTTTCTGCAGTTTTTCTCTTGACCTCATGACTTGACCATCCCGAAAGTCCAATCAAGTCCTTGTTCGAAATTAATGAAGTTCTCTACCTGATCATCGAGATCCTCTTGTCTTTTCTCGATGAGTCGTCGAAGACCTATAGGTAGTGAATTCATACACTCACATTGCACTCCTACCTGAGTTTTGAAGATCTTGAAGTTGTTTCTCAAGCTATGAAGACCTCATGTCCAACCATCAGGCGTTATTGGCTTCTTGAAGATATATACTATACTTGTGTATCTTTGATTTTGAGATGTAGATTCATTGTGTATTGCTCGCGGCTACACTTTATATAGTTATATGACATGGATCTATAGTGTATTTTATTGGCATCCATGAATTATTTTATTCCGAGCATGGGTATGCCCGCCTCAGAGAGACAATTATTATTTTTGCAGATGGGACCTCCCGAACTCTGGTCTCGAGCTCACTCGTTTCGTACATTGGTGAAGATTTTGTAATGTATTTCGGCCATCATATGCTCTTCTGACCTCACAAATTAGGGGGCACCTGTTATAACCCTAAATTTCTCTACACATGCATACCTGGCCTTTGGCTCTCTTACTTGCATTTTTTTTCCAAGCCACCACTAAGTTACTCTTCTAAAAAACCCATTTTTTGAAGATTTACGCGCCCTGCATCAATACTTCCCACGTACATATGCTTGCCGCACCACTAATACCTGCGTATACTTGCAAAAGTTGAAAAAAATACAAAGTTGCAAGGAATTCGTTGAGATTACGGGGTATTGGGTAGTTTCCCAACTAATACACCGCCCATAGCCCATCACCCAACCGAATAACCATACTTTTATCATATAAAAGGAGGTGTTGGGGTCTCATTCCACATCTAGACATAATATAGGTGGAACTGTGCCCTTTTCAAATCCCCTCCTTGCCCCAAGTAATTGCAGCCTTTTAGTGAGAATTGCCTCAACATTCCCCAATTAGCTCTTCTTCCTCCATCAGAACCCATTCACTTCCCAATAAGAGATCCGAAGGTTGAGAGGAGAAGCCATACATAGGTGCACTTGGAGCTTGGTGAAGAGGATCCGAGACCAGGTTCATGGAGCAGTAACCGGCTTTGGTTTTAAAAGGTATAATCATTGAGTTATTAATAAAAGAAGTACTTTTCCTGTCCCAAATCATGGTGTATTCAATGCTTTTAATGGTTTATGTTTTGACATTCTAACATCTAACCCTAATTTGTATATGAATTGCATGCTTGTAGATTTCTGTTTTTCTATATTTGAATGCAGGTCGACCTTGGGAAGAGGTGTGCAGTTAGTGAAGCTTTCAAGCGCGAGGGGATCATCATCGGACACAGAGCAGAGGTATAGTTACCCGATCCCTCTCATATTTTATTTTCTCATATGAGTCTTGGGCATGTTTGGGGTTGTTAGAGAAGTAGTTTACTTTTAAACGATTAATTGATCTGCCTACATTATAAACCCTGGTGTATTCATAGGGGGGTTTTTCCCGCTAGAAAAACTGACGACCCCTTGGTGTACTCTAGGGTTTTTTTTGCAGTGCGATAAGCCCATAATGCATAAAACAACATATGATGCTAGTTGGTCTTATGTTTGTTGACGATACGTTGTAGCATGGTTTTAAGGACTTTGTTGACAACCTCAACCTGTCCGTTGGACTAAGGGTAGTATGGGGAGGAAAACTCATGGGAGAAGCCTAACTTGGAGGAGAGTTCCATGAAGATTTCATTCTCAAAGTGTTTACTGTGATCAGACACTAACTGTAGTGGGACTCCGAATTGGGTAATGACATGGTTGAAGAAAAAACACGCTGTTGTGTTAGTGGTATTGTTGAAAGTGAGCATGGCTTCAGCCCATTTGGTAAAGTAATCTACTACTACGACAATGTACTTGTGTCCATTACTAGATGGAGGATTGCAAGTCATAAAGTCTATGCCCCATTTGCAAAAGGGGTCGGCGGTGATCACTGAATGTAGAAGAATTGGTGGCACTTGTGCTTTGTTTGCATAGAGATGGAATTTGTCGCATTGCTTGATAGCGTGGATGCATTCATGAAACAATGTGGGCCAAAAGTATCCTGCTCAAATGATTTTTTTGGCGATGAACATACCTGAGAGGTGACCACCACAAGCGCCTCTATGGAAATTGTTCAAGACTTTGTTAGCTTCGTCGATGGTCAAACATCGGTGAAGGATGGTGTGGACCCCACGTCTATAAAGAATGTCTCCGATGAGGAGATATCGAGGGGCCTAATGGAGAATGCATCGACGATTGTCTTGAGAGAGGTGAGACCCAAAATTCCATGTTAAAAGGTAGACGAGAAGGTCACCGTACTAGGGGTCATCGAAGGGGATGAAGAAGAGTGTTCATCGAGGAAATGCATATTGACAGGGGATGCTTTGACGTCCGAGGGAAAATCCATAATGAGTTCGGTGAGGACAAGCAGTTTCTTTCTTTTGGGAGTTGATAAATCTAGGTCGTATTTTTGGAGGACGACGATCCATTGGGAAAATTTTCCATTAATTTGTTGGCGACTAAGAAAGTACTACATGGGGTTGGAAATTGCTACGACCTTGGTAGTTCAAAGCATGATATAATGGCGCAGCTTTTGGACTACGAGGACAACTGATAAGGAAAGTTTCTCATCATGATTTTACTTCAGGGGTGGCCCTGAAATATTTTTACTAATGTAGGAAATGACATGTTCACACCCGTCTTCCCCTAATTGGATGAGAACTTCTGGTACTGAGATGGTTGAGGCTAACAAGTAGAGGATATAATCACTATCATAGTCTGGACGACTAATCAAAGGGGTATTTGATAAGGAGAATTTTAAGTCATCAAAAGTTGTTTGAGCATGTTCATCCCATCAAAATGGGATACCATGACACAGAAGGCGGAGGAAACCATGCACGTGAGTGGCGTAGTTTGGGACAAAGCGACGTAAAAATTTGGCTTGGCCTTGTTAGCTCTACAGTTGGCGTAAATTCCTTGGTGGTGGAATTTTTGTGATAGATTGGAACTTGAGGGGGTCCATCGTGATGCCGTGTTGGGAGAAAATGAACCCAAGGAGGCATCTGACAGTGACACAAAATACACACTTGAGGGGGTTGGAGCGGATATTATACTGGTAACATCATTGGAAAATGATGCATAAGTTGTCTAAATGTTGAGTTCATTTTTTGGATAGAGTAGTGAGGTCGTCCAAATAAGGGAGGATGTTGTGAGAAAGATCATGGAAAATGTAGGTCATGGCCCATTGAAACGTAGCACCTGCGTTCTTGAGTCCAAAAGGCATGACACAATAAGAAAATGTACCCCCAGGGGTAGTAAAAGTGGTTTTATACTAATCTGCTGGATGGATTTGGATTTGATTGTAGCTGGAGAACCCATCCATAAAATAAAATGCTTCATGGCCGATACACTCATCGATTATTTGGTTGATGAAGGGGGTTGGAAAGTTGTCTTTGGGACAAGCATGGTTGAGATCGTGAAAGTCCGTGGAAACGCAAATAATGCCTTGTTTTTTGTTAACCGGGATGGGTTTGGATATCGACGAAGTGTACACAATGGGGTAAATGAACCCGACAAAGTATAACATGTCAATTTTGGATTTGATGGCCGCAACTTTGGATGGGTGAAGGGGTCACTACTTTTGGCGAACTGGGGTGATATCTGGCCAAGTGTCTATTCGATGTTCGACGATAGATGGATCAAGGCTGGGCATCTCCGTATATGACCAAGAAAAAATATCCTGATATTCCTGAAAGAGAGCTTTGTAAGCTATGATTTCTTCAGAGGAGCATGCTGAGCCAATGGTGATTTCTTCTACGATTGTCGGTTTAATGGAAATGTCGATTTTGACGGTGGGGGAAATGTTGGCCATGTTTCCTTGTTCAAAAGAATATGGGGTAGGGATAGGGTTATTGAACTAGTCTATATTACCTGAAGGGATAAAATCCTTGGTTTCGATTGCGCATATGGAGGTTTGGGTAGAAGAGGAAAAGGCCTCCTACGAAAGAAAAAGTGCTCTATGATGGAGCATATTCCATGGACAATCAGGGGTAGTGAGTTCTTCCAGGATATCTTCGTCACAGTGAAAACTGCGAGAATACAGGGGATCTTGGGAGATGACAGGGGGAACTATCAAAGTGTGGTTTTCCTCTAATGGTGAGGATGTAGACGGGATATCATGTATCGGGTGCGAGGCACTGCTGGACATAAAGTGAATGTCCCAATATTATGGAGAGTGCCTCGTTCACACAGGTATTGACGATGAAATGTATCAAATAGCAGTAATGTGAGCCTCGATAGAAGGTGATTGAGCGGGCTCTGGTCGAGACGTTTTGCATATTGCGGCTAAGGTTTGGAGAAATTGAGGTAGAGCTGGAAAGTTTTGAGTATAATGGCCATATTCTGAGCATATGGCACAAGCAAATTTGGTTAGCATCCCTTTGTTGCCTGTGGTGGAGGACTCCAAAGTAGTAGTGGATGTACTCAGTGGAGTGGTGAGAAATGTGGTTTCTCTAGAGAGTTGGATTAGATTGTGTAACTCGGGAAGAGTAGGGAATCTATTAGTGGGGTGCCCATCGCTTTCGCATAGTGTGCAAGGAGGTTGAACTCGGGGAGGAATTGGAGCTATGGGATCTTTCTTATTTCATCTACCCCCATCAGTGATAGTGGTGCCAACAGTGGGGGGGGATGGTGGCATGGAAGAATCTTGTACTGGAATCTGCATCGGTATTCCCTCTGTCTGAGGAGGGAGAGATGGTTGAGGAACCGTCACAGGTGGATGTAGATACCATACATGGATGGAAATCACTTTGTTAGGAAGGGTAAGGGTTGCAACTACCTATAATGCTTGGACTCTAGGTGGGGGGTAGAATAAGGGAATTTGGGTAATGGCATGGGGGACTGTCTCTCAAAATGNGGGAATAAGGGATAAGCAGTGCAGTGGGGTTCTCAGGGGATTCCTGAGGTAATGGTTCTTCAATTGGTGGAACACCGATGTAAGGGGAGGACTTAGTGGGAGGGATGGTATATCCGGTATATGTTATATTAGAAGATACTACACACACTTGTGTTGAAGGGTGGCACTCCATTATATGCCCCCAGCAAGGATGAATCTTTGAAAACCACGGGGCCTATTCCAATGACTGAATAAGCGTCCGAGCTAGTGCGGACAAGGGGAAGAATGTTATCAATGTTGGCAGAGAAGTTAGGCTCATAATGTGTGATTTGGTTGATGGTGATGATCTTCCCATTATGGGGGAACATCATCGTGCGAAACACAGAAGAGGCCACCGCTTCCATGGCATACATGTAGCTACGTCCGAACAAGATATTGTAATCAAGTGGGGTGTCGATAAATTCAATGTCGATGAGGATGGTTTTTCCCTTGAGTTCAATGGGGACATTTTGGAAGAGCCCTTTAGGGGACGAGGGTCGACTATTATAGGCTCTCAGGGTGATGACGAATGGTACTAGCTTAGGGGAGACAAGTTTTTTCCATACTACTTTGAACATGATGCATGTGGATGCACCTTCATCGATGATACATAAATGTACTGTGATGTTCTGAATATTAATTGGCATCTGGAATGCTACCAGAGCGGGGACGCTGGTTATCTGCTATCTAGATCAAAGGTGATGAGTCTAGTGTCAGCAGGGTTGACTTCCCCCAAAGAGGAAAGAAAGGATTTTCGCTGAGTTGGACAGGTTTGGAGTATCTTCAATACAGACATGGCTGCAGGAGACTGAGCTAAGTCATCGACCAGAGAGTAGTATGGGATGCCCTAGCATGAGGGTTGTTTACATTTCGTCGTAATGGAATGCAAGGTATGCGAATGTTGGGTTCAATGTTAGGGAGGGGAATCATCAAGGGTTGTCCGACTGTAGCTGGAGTGGCTTCCGAAGTGGTTGGGGTTTATTCAGTGGGAACACCATACTGGATACCGCGTGTTTGCAAAAGAATTTCTTGTTCATTGGTAAGGAGGATGTTGCGATCGACCAGATTTCTAGGTTGAATGGGACCTGGGTTTTGATACTGCCCCATTTGGGGTGGAGTAGGGTGTACCTCCTGTTGGGTATTCATCACACCTTGGTGTGGAATGGGGTTTTACAAAATGTCTAGAGGTGGCTATTGCAAATACTGTTGTGGGGCCTTTTGAGGGGTAGACGATGCTGGAGGGCGTTGTGCGTTCATGGGGTATTTCATCCGTTTAAAGTCGACAATTTGGGGGAAATGGTGTGTATAGTGGCCATACTCACCATAGAGAGAGAAAGGGAATTTAGTCCGAAGATTTTTTCTTTTCTTCCCTTTTCGTTTGTTATTAGTGTCCCCTTAGGGGTTCTGGTTGCCACCAGCGGGATGGTTTTATTGGGGGTTATTTTCGCCTAGTCCCGGGTTATTATTGTTTGATTTTTTCCCTTTATTCTTGGAATTATTTAGCTGATTGGATGGATTTGGCGTACTCAACTGTTCAAAAGTATGAAGCTGTTGAACGGGGGAGGGATGAATAAAATTAACATCGGCATGTGGGTTTCCGTGTGGAGGAGAAACTGGTTGTGGAGGACAAGAAAACAAAAAATATGGATTGTTTTGTGGTAGCGATCCATAGGGCGCATAGGAAGGTGAAGGGATTTCACTAGTGCCCAGGTTATATGCTAAGGTAGAAGGTGTACCTAAACTTAGTTGAGAGTCTGAATGCATCATGGGTACCGGTGAGGGCCCACTCATGGGTGGGGGAGAAGCAACAGGATATGGCTATTGGTAAGGGGGCGGAGGGTAATAAGATGGCCCTCCATAGGGTTGCAGATATTGAGGTGCACCATAAATAGGTGGTGGTTGGTTGTAAGGTTGTTGGTGCGTCATGGAACTAATCAACCCATCTGCAGTGTGGGACATCCCAGGTTTGTCCTGGCCAAATGGTGTGGGTCTAGGTGCATTAGGAAACACTGTGTATAAGTAACCTGACTGAGCATAGACGAGGTCAAACTGTTGAGACTTGCTGATGGAATCCTCCTCTGTACGAGGGAAGGTGGATGCGACATCCTTGGAAATAACATAAACAAGTGATTTAAGAAACCAATCAAGATGTTTTTCTTTGGTGGTTTCCACTTTGCACAAACTACGACGTCGACGCCATTCATGGATGTGATCGGCGATATGGAAAGATATAGTTTGTTTGAAATCCGAGAGGATTTCTAATCCAGTATCATGGAGAACTGGTAGTTGGAAAAAGTACAAAAAGTCCCTGGCCAATGATTCAAAGGTCACATGGGGCCCTGATTTTTCGTCCACATACCATTTGGCTGAGGAACCAGTGAGAGTGCATTGAAACAACCTTAAGTGTATGGAATCATCCATGATGTTGTTTGAAGAGAACCAAAAGTGGAAGGTCATAACATGGTTGGTGGGATCAATCCTTGGTTTTCCTTCAAATTTTGGAATATTTGAAGGTAATTTGGTAGGCATATTGGGCCAAGTGGGATCATGCAAAATGGGATCATTCATGAGTTTGGTTAAATCAGGAATGTTAAGGGATTCCAAGTATGGCATAGGGAGAGTTGGTAGAGGGTTAGTTCCAGCCATCGTGTGAGTAGGTGGTGGACCTATCCCTTAAGAGGGATTGAGTGGGGTGGTACTTTTCCCTTGAGAAGAAGTCTTGCCCCTACCTCATTGTGTAGGAGATATAGTGTATGTATGGCCTTGGGAATTGGACCCAAGCAAAGTGGAACCAAGTAAAGCTGATCCCAAAATAGTAGCACTCACGGGGGTGTGATATGGTTGAGCA
Source organism: Picea engelmannii (assembly GCA_009831015.1). Lineage (NCBI taxonomy): Eukaryota > Viridiplantae > Streptophyta > Pinopsida > Pinales > Pinaceae > Picea > Picea engelmannii. Next base: position 104,391 of record ML783473.1, on the reverse strand, counting down.
GGTAAGTTGGAAATATGAGGGATTACTTCAATAATAGGAGGAAGATTTTTGGCCCTTGGTCATGAAAGGAAACCGATAACAAAGAAGAAAAGGTAAAAAGTGAACTTTGTGGGAGACACAGTGACTGTCACTGGGTCAAAGTGAGAAAACGAGAAGAAAAGATGGAGTGAAGTGTGGAAAATAAAGCCGTTGGATGAGGAGATCGAGGATGATAGTTCAACAAGGAAGATGGACCGAGGACAACTCAGGAAGTGGAAAAAGCCACCATTGGATTCCTTGGAGCACCGCATGAGAAGGAAGGAAAGATAGGCTGGTGAAGTCCGGAAAAAGTGGATCAAGTTGACCTAGGGTCTTAGACACCTAGGGTTTTGGTAATTAGGGTTTTGACACCTAGGTTTTGGCCTAACTCTGTCGGTGAGGTATTGTAATGTATAAATAAAGGTCAAGAGGACCTAGGTCGAGGGGGTATGATATTGTTATTGATTTAGCTCTATTGTTGTGGTGAGAGGTCATTGTATTGTGGGAGAGAAGTGTTGAATCCCTCTGTTATTGTAATATCTTCAGCTGGGTGTGAAGATCAGATCCTACAACTCGGTGTGTAGGAGGGGGGAGAGAAAGACAGAAGGAGAGAGAGTATCTACTGGCCAAGAGTGCAGATCAGAATTGTAAGCTTTATCTTAATATATCATAAGCACATTTCTGTGGACATAGCCCTAGAGAGAGGGTGAACCACTTACATCTTATATTGTGTGAGTGATTAATGCTTTGATCTCTGCCATTATTATACTATTATTTGCATTACTGTGTTAGATCAAGAGCTATAGATGCACATAGTAGATTTCATTGGTAAACGATATATGAATACCGTGATTGCTGTTATACAAGATCCCCTTGATATTCCCTTGGTTGTAGACATCTCTGTCCTGCAACCCCTCATTGCTGCTTCAGGTGAGACTGCATCTGCTTCGCAAGTGTTGCCGAAAGGGCCAGTAGCTAGGGATTTTTGGTGTGCTCTTGGAGTGAACCCTAGGTCTGCCCCTCTACCAACAAATGGTTCCGTTGCTAGGACATGAATCTTTTTAAGGGAATGTCAAGGTGGTTCCCATCGAAGACAAATATTCAGAAGTGGATAGAGGATCAAGAGAAGGACTTCGCTGAAGCCCAGAACAAGAGCCCTAAACTGAGTACTGAAGATTGGCTACAAAGATACATCTTCACTGACCTTCACGAGATCTTCTTTGGAGGAATCCATCAGGAGCTACACGAGTGGTTAGATAGGTTAGTTGAAACATAGTTTGAGATCAGATATAGACCTCCTGTGGTTTGGACACTGACGCTGATCCAGAAGGTCAAGAGAATCGAAAACGCTGTATCCAGAGCAATAGATCATTGGTTTGATAGTACCATTAGAGGATATATCACCGAGTTTGTTGTTGACAGAACAAAATCGTATAGCCAAGCCGAGAGATACTTTTTCAAAGGACCCAGAGGATAATTTTTGCACTTTCTGAAGCTAAGAATCAAGATGCTCTTGCACGAAAACCACATCTTGAAGATACAATAGATTGGTCGGACTGGAAAAGGCTAATGTTCAAGATCTCGGACAACGACAACAACACAGAAGAAGGACATATGCACAGTGGAAAAGTATTATGAGGGGTTCATTTTGAGAACGTGTTTAAGAAAAACTACGGAGAAGAGGGTTTCTACAATGGAGAAGAGGTAGATCTAAGTGATGAGAGCATCCAGAGCCCACCAAAACAGAAGAAGGGGAAGCTGAAGAACTGGGCCAAAGTGAGCCAGGAAACTCAACAACTGCGCGAACTACTGAAGTAAGTAACGTTAATCCTCCTATTGTCCCAACAATACTTAGCAGTCAGAGTAGTCAGAACCACCATAATCTTCAGAGTATTGTTACTAGTAGCCCAACATCTACTCAGACAAGAAGCCTAGTCATCTCTATGGCAGATGAAATGACACTCCCTATCTTTAGAGGAGATGGATCTGAATATCCAGATCAACATTGGTTTCTGTGTGAAGCCGTATGGAACATTAAAAGTATCACCGATGAAGCCATCAAGAGAACCCAGTTCAACACTACGCTAAGGGACCGCGCATTGAGCTGGTACATGAAGCTTGTCCAAGGACTGGCAAAGCCTAAGCCCCTGAATGAGATCAAGAATGCACTGATTGCAGATTTTAAGAAACCTAAGTTGGAGTCACAATGTATTACATAACTAAAAGAGATTAAACAAAGGGTAGCATAACCTGTTTGGGAGTTCGACCAGAGATTCAAGACCCTGACAGGCCAATTAACTTTTCAGATCCCCGATGAATAGAACAAATAATGGTTCATCGCTGCACTGTTACCACACATAATAATTCCTTTGATGCAGCATAAGATTGCATCACAAACAAAATCTTTGGAGATCGCCATGAAGATTGAATCAACACCAATGGGAGAATCTAGCTCAGGCATTAGCTAGATCATGAGTCAACTAACTAGTTTGTCTTTACAGGTCAAGGATATGAAGAAAGATAAGGGAAAAGACAAAAGGGAAGATATCTGGTGTGTAAGATGCAGATCTGAAGGCCATGATAAGGAACACTGTCCCTTATTTCATGAGTACTTGGCCTCAGGGGCACCAAGCCCCTTGAAGCAAGTTAACCTACCCTGGTGCGATGTATGCATAAATAGGCATCGCCCAGGTGAATGCTACTACATGCAGAAGTATGTTCAAACACCCACAAACTTGTATTGTACATTCTGTAAATTAGTGGGGCACGATGATCGAGATTGTAGAGCTTATGATCTCATGCATGAAAGGTCAAGAGACATATACAAGATTCAAGGCAAAGTACAATAAGAAGGAAACACTCCACAATACAACTCTCCGGGGAGAGGAAACTTCAATTCTCGCGGTGGATACAAAGGACGAGGAGGAGGAGGAGGTATGGGCCAAGGCCGAGGACAAATAATCTATTACAACTATGCGTAGCCAAGACATTTAGCAAGGGATTGTCAGAATCCTTGTATAACCTATAGTTACTGTAACTCCTTCGAGCATGTCATAGAGGAATGCCCTGTGTTGCTGGCTAAAATTCAGGAAAGACGAGGACCTCAACAGAACCCACAAGTACAACTGATATATGATGAACCTCACGGAGTAGACACTAGAGTCACTGTTATCACTCGAGGAGGCGCTGCTACAGGAGAAGACAAAGCAGCCAGAGGAAAGATTGAAAATGACCATGGAGTCAGGAAATCTACAGAAAAGACCCCAATGTTCTATGCTAATAACAAAAGAAAGATATTCGAGGAGGCAAGAAAAGAGTTCAAAAGAGGTCAAGGATCTTCATCACAGAGACAACTAGAAATCAAAGAATATGGCATGCCTCAAGTGTTTGATCCATCTGCATCGCCATTAGAAGGGAAAGAGGTAAGCAAACTCATGGAATTTTGTGCACTTGTGTTAAGTTGATTCAAGATAAAGGTGTTGTACAAGAATTACAAGATTTAATCAAGCAGTATGAGATAGGAAAGATAGACCCCTTACTGAATAGGGAAGTGCACCAAATTGGAAAAAGGAGAAGGACAAATAAATAATTACACTTGAATGCTCAGATAGGAGAGTATGAGATAAACTATGTGGTCCTCGACTTAGGGTCGAAGGTCAATGTCACAACGAAGCATACTTGGGCATTGATGGGAAAACCCAAGCTGATATATTCCCCTATTAGGCTTCGCATGGCTAATCAGCAAGCTGTCAGCCCATTTGGATGATTAGAGCATGTCCCTGTGGACATCGATGGAGTAAGAACCTTTGTAGATTTTGAGGTAATTGAAATTGTTGATGATAGCTGCCCTTACCCTGCATTGTTAGGAATTGATTGGGCCTTCGACAATTCTACTGTTGTTGATATAAAGAAAAGACGCATGACATTTGAGAAAGATAGCCTTAGGTTCATTTCACCTTTAGATCCAGATGAGGGTCCAGTATATACAAATCCTATCAGAGAAGAAGACGACGCATTTGAACAGGAAAACATCTACAAATTAACATCAAGACAGTAGGATTATATCAAACCTACAACTTACAAGAATCTGAGCTGACAAAGTGACAACACATGTTCATCCGAATCAGAAGAAGTGCTGGAGAACTAGAAGAACCAGATATATGAAGTATCTACAAGAAGATGTGCTAGGCTAACCAGAGAAGTTCGCTGGATTGGAACAATAGTGAGTAGTCTACCCACATTTGATGGGATGAACCCTTTAGAGAAATTCTTATCAGAATTTGAGACAAGTGTACCAACACATAAGAGGATCTTGGCAATGGATGAGGCCATGAAATCCACACCAACAAGATGGTGGGGAATGCAGAAGGGAAACATCACAAACTGGACACAATGTCGAAGTTTGATGACAACGTGGTTTTCAGCACAAGTAGGAAGCTGCGGAGTAAGATACACAGGTCGAAGCTGCCCAAAGGACCATGTACGCAGTTGCAAAGAGGCCTGGAGTGACGTTCCTAGAGAACAATGGGTACACAGATTCATCAATACGTTGGATACAACCCTGATTAACTGGTACCTTCAACCAGAGCTGTGCCTTGTCACTTCAGAATGGGAAGGTATGATTCAGAATTTTATAACCACCTTTTTGTTTGAAAGTGAATTTCCCTTAGTAGATCGAGCACTATAGATGGTGAGACAAAAAGTATTTAAGGAGGCATCTGGCCTCCCTTTGTAGCAAGAAGAGGATGAATGGACTGCGCCCCTCCAGAAACTGCAGATATGCTACAACATTAATGCCGACGAAGACGATGATCCAAGGAAGGTGAATATCGCAGAAACAAAAGGCCAGAGAGATGTGGAAGGACCAGGAGTTGAACTGCCATTCATTGGAAAACCGATAAATATAAAGAAAGTCAATATTGGGACAGAGGAGACACCAAAGCTTTCCAATGTCGGAGATTACTGGGATGCTGCTACCATTGACAAAATCACAGAATTATTGCACGAGTATCAGGACTTGTTCCCGACCAAGTTCACTAATATGAAGGGTATCAAAGGACCTATGGGAGATATGAGAATACATTTGAAACCAGATGCAAAGACAGTCAAGCAAAGACCCTACATACTGAACCCGAAATACAGCCTGAGTGAGCCTAATGGTTAAGAACATGTGTTTACTCTTAAGAGGTCACATGTTCAAATCCAGAGGGGGGTAGGGTATGTATACCTTCGTAGACTTTACCAGTCAAATCGCTGGGTTGAGGGGGGTCCCTTGTCCCACAAACAAGGGGGTCTCATACACCAATTTGGTGTGCTGGCTTGGCCGTGACCTTAAAAATAGATTATTATTATTATTATAAGGAAAAAGGGAAGATTGAGCTCGACAGACTGCTGGAAGAAGGGATTATTGAACCTGTCGAGGAGTCGGAGTGGATTAGCCCCATGGTAGTGCAAGATAAGAAGACAACTGAGATTAGGATTTGCGTAGATCTCAGGAATCTGAATGATGCTTGTCTACATGATCCTTTCTCTACACCATTCACATACTAAGTGTCAGATAGCGTGGGAGGCCAAGAAGTATATTCTTTTACAGATGGGTTTTCAAAATACCATCAGATCCACATCGCCAAGGAAGACCGCCATAAGACTACGTTTGCCATAGAGTGGGTATCCTACCAATATCAGCTGGGTGTGAAGATCAGATCCTACAGCTGGGTGCGCAGGAGGGGGGGAGAGAAAGACAAAAGGAGAGAGAGGATCTGTTGGCCAAGAGTGCAGATTAGAACTGTAAGCTTTATCTTAATATATTATAAGCACAGTTCTGTGGATGTATCCCTAGAGTGAGGGTGAACCACGTACATCTTGTGTTGTGTGAGTGATAAATGCTTTGATCTCTGCCATCATTATACTCTTATTTTCATTACTGTGTTAGATCAAGATCTATAGCTACGCAGAGTAGATTTCACTAGTAAATGATATATGAATACTGTGATTGTTGTTATACAAGATCCCCTTGATATTCCCCTGGTTCTAGACATCTCTGTCCTACAACCCCCTCATCGTTGATTCGAGTGAGACTGCATCTCCTTCGCAGGTGTTGTCGAAAGGGCTAGTAGCCAGGGCTTGTTGGTGCACTCTTGGAGTGAACCCTGGGTCTGCCCCTGTGCCAACAAAGATTTTGCAAGCGTCTGGAATGAATGGGATTCTATGGGTCCCCTATGGTGTCCGACTAGCAAAGTGAATGTGTGCAAGTGGTGATAAGATAAATAAACGAACAAGAGATTTGCATAATTTGGACCTTCACAAGATAATACAACTCATAATTGCATGTAATCAAATGAGCATCATACATATATCAGTTGTAAATAAGTAAACATGTGAGTAGGTGGATTTTTTCTGCGTGGGGGAAAAAATAAAAGAAAATACTCGTGTCCTAAAAGATGTATCATCCTTCCTCTCAAATAGCACTGGACCTTCCAAAAGCACTCAACAGTGGGGTCTGAAGCCATCGAAAGAGGAACTAGTGAAGGATGAAATAATGATGTAAGAGTAGAAGTATACTAGAGGCCCAATATGATTTCCCTGATGAGCGAAATATAAAGCAAGTATTGCTCTTGTCCAGATTAAATGAATACAATGGAGGCATAGCTGACTCCATTCTAGGGAGTCATGAAAGTTCTGTTCCAAATAATAGCCTGAGGGGAATGTATTCCACTTCCTCAGGAAGTACCAATATAATTAGATGAAAGGGTAAATGAGCAAAGATTCTCTCTTTTCATAATAAGAGACAAATGATTACGCCTTTGAGCATCACATGAGAAGGATTGTGAATGAATTTGAATTGAATGATCTTAACAGTAAAGATGCATGTGGGCTGTAAAATATACCTATGGCAACTGCACACAGGCTTACGATTATGAGTATAGATAAGTACATTGTGGATGTAAGTTAGCAAAAACCTAGAAAATGTGCCGATGCATAATCTGAAATACATACCAAAAAGGTATGTTTATGTCCCTTAAAGAAAGCTTATTAACAAGCTAAAGCTAATTCGAGCTTGAGGCAATCATGAATAGTGATGGATATGCAACAAGAAAGTTGCATGCCAAAGGAGTTCCCGGTGGAGGAACCGTGTAAGGACTTTGTCAGAAGGACAGAGTCACAACCCTAGTAATTGTTGAAGGTTGAACAATGGGCTGCAAGGCCTGTCCATATATATATAAGAATCCTGGATTACATTTTGAAAGAATCATGTAATTAATAGAAGACTAACAACTGAATATTGACCATTCTGATAACCGAATGGAAGTGTATAGGATGCACATGTTCATGATTCATTATGAGCAAAGATTTTTTATTAAATCATGTTGCAGTATCCCAAAAAGGGTTAGGGTGAGGCCTTACCAAGGCTGCTCAGAAAAAGAGAAGTTGTAGAAACCAGTATAGTTGGTAAGAGGCAAGTAAATCCTCTGAGTATGATTAAAAGAATAAACGAGTACGTTTAACTGATAAGGCTTGGTTGAAGCTGTGATTAAGGAAAGACAGGGAGACCTTAGAGATAACTCGATTGGGCCGAAAAATCCCCAAGCGATGTAGAAAGAATTTGAAGAAGGGGAGAGCCCTCAATCCTTTCCTCGTTGTACATTATGTTTTCTATGGGATGAGAAAGCTAGTACATTGATGAATGAAAATGTTTTGACACCATAGTAATGATGGTCGTAATTATGTGAAAATGATTGAGAACTGTTGTGTTTCACTCATGAAAACATTAAGGACAGTGTGATGAAGTACATACATATATGTTGAGACATGTCTGAAAATATTTTATTAATTTAATTCTATGGTAATTGCATTTTAATTTACATGACGACTAATGTGCTTATAATGGTGTATGTCATGTGTAGAAAGAAATAAGATTGGAACAGTCGAGAAAGACAGTTGCCAATAATGAGAAACCTCAATCAAAGGATGACTATGAGAAGGTTCTTGTGGAACGATTATTGAAGGGACTTTAAAAGTCCCCATGGAGCACCACTGATGGGATAATATCAGAGAGAGAGTGATAGCAGCCAAGAACCGATATAAAGATATTCGTGCCTATGTGGCACAAGGTATGAATGGATTTGGTAGCAACCCCTTTTGAAATATTTTATTGTCTTAGTGTTATGCATGAATTTTGAAAAGCAGTGGTATGCCTTAGATACCCAAGTAAGGTATGACTCAGGAAGGAGAACCTGAATGATGGAGGTATGAACCTCTGGTAGTAAACATTGTTTGTAACCCTTGGAAGAATTCATGAACTGATATGTCATGAATGCATGGACAATCAAGGAATGCATAAA
>ML783473.1:76557-95026 GCA_009831015.1 Picea engelmannii | reverse complement strand
ATTGGAATCATGCACCCAATGGGTATGTCAAGGAAAGCGATGAGCTTGGATAACAAAACTACCATGTGGATACAGATCCACAAACTGCACAGATAAGTATTGTGCTAAGATTATGAAATTTTCCTTTTTAATTTTGAACAACAATAAGATGTCTTCGCACAAAATTGTGGTTAATATGCTTGTGTACAAGAATTATTGAAGGCAGATGATGAAGACTCAGATCTTGTAAAAGGACCTGACCGAGGATAAAGGTCAAGACTTCTGAAGTGGCCGAATGAGGAAGGCATGACAGGTGTTTTGAGAAAGAATACCGAGGACGGTGTTCCTTTAAGGGGAAGGGAATTGTAACACCCTGTTTTCCCCAATTTGTAATTAATCATAAAATAGGAATTACCATGCTAATGCATGAGGAAAATGTAAATGTATTATTGTTTGAGTTGCCAATAACTGACTGTGGGGGTGAAGCCTTGAAAGTACTGGCCATGATATCACTAGGGGAGAGAAATCAGTTAATGAGGCAAGGAATGGTGGTTGAAATACCAACCACCCCCATGAATGGGAGCATGGTCTAGCGACAGGAAGTCATCCTAAAGTACCGCAGGGTCTGACAGACCAGGAGGATCCGAGATTCCTTCTGACAGAAGGAAGGTGACAATTATACACATGGAGGCAGAAAGAGAGAGAGACACCAGACGAAGGTGGAATCTCCCAAGGGAGAGGTGTGAAGCTCTCTAGAAAATAAAAAATAGAAGGCTGCGAGCTTGATGCCGAAGAGCATCTGAGAAACCTCGCCGAGGCCACAACCGAGTGAGAAATCTCTGAGTTGCAGAAAATAGGACCCGAACAGAAGCTGAAACAGAGAGAGAGAACCCTCGAGAACTGTGAGAATTCCCTGGTGATATCATGGCTTGGCACGGGGGTGGCCAGAGTGCTAAGAATGAATGCCTTTGAGCCTATGGTTAGGTGGAAGGATGAACACCCACGATCAGTTGGTTGATGGCAACCTGTAATGGATAAGTGATTTCCTACCCTGTGTAATTTAGCTATAACTGTGTATGAATTGGTTATACTGTGCATGCTTTCAGGAATGTGAATGAATGCTTAATGGATATACTGTATCCCTTCTATCTCTGCTTGGTTGTATAATTAAGCAAGTAAGGAATTATATGGGTCGGACATGACCTGTTCCCATAAATTCTTGAGTTCTGTAGCGTCTTAAGATAGAGCCACGAACCGTGAGCTCGTCGACCTTAGGTGTAGTTGCATGTACGATGGTTTACTAATCTAGTCGATCTAAATCTAGGATGAAGGAGCGCAGTAGTTGTGCTGAAGACTCTTCTAAGAGTCAAATCCAGGAGAAAGAGCGCAAAGTTCTCAAATCCTTCATAGTTGATGAAGCTCAGGAAGGATAGCGAGTTGAAAATACTGAAAGAAAGTACCCTTACATTTGCTAGATGAACGGACGAGATCCTTTCGGAGGATATAAGGTCTGTCACGACCACTAGATTGGAGGAAGGAATGTAGGCGTTAATGCCTTGACCCCTTTTAACCTTCGTAAGTAGCGAAGGAATCAAGACCGTAGATCCCAAGATCCATGGGAGTTATCTGGACCGTCCATTTGTAGAGGACATGTGGCTGCCGGTCGACGTTTCGACACCCGAGAAACCCAAGGGCAAGACCCCTTGTCTTCGCAAGTTGCGAAATCCCGAAGTGGTGTAGTGTGAATTGATTTCGGTGTTTCGGCACCTGGGAAACCCAAGGGTAGGAACACCTTGTCTTCGCAAGTTGTGAAATTCCGGTATGTGAAATCCCGAAGCGGTGTAGTGTGAAATGATTTCGGCGTTTTGACACTCAGGAAACCCAAGGGTATGAACCCTCGTCTTTGCAAGTTGCGAAATCCCGATACGTGAAATCCCAGTATGTGAAACTCCAAGTCGGCTTAGTGTGAATAGGAATTCAGGGTTTGAAAAGGGAAGGGGACGATAATTCGCTGTTCTCTTGAGTCTTGAAAGCCGAAGGCTCGGGTGGACAGGTGGCACATCCCAGATGTAGGAGCCACGTGGATGACAAGTGGTACATCCCAGAACAGGGGTCACGTGGAGGTGACAGGTGGCATGTTCTCATCACAGGGAAGGAGTCAACACCCCATTGACCTATATCACGTTTCGGGGTTCGACATTCCAAAAGGTAAGGAACACTTGCAATGGGAATTGTGAAGTCGTGAAAGACAAAAGAGATAGGTGTTAAGACTTGCATCCTAGCCGGAGGTCACATGACACTGAGACAAAGGTAGAGTCGAATACCTTAGCCCATTTCAGATTTCAGGGTTTGAAGAGTCGAAAGACTTGACTCTCTTGCATTACGAACTCCTGGTTACCGAAATGCCAATACGGCCAGGACCGTCGGATCAGGGGGAGACTCACAGCCGTCGATCTCCTCAAAGGTAAGATTTTGGGTTTTGGGGTTTGCAGAGTTGAAAGACTTGACTCGCTTGTATCATGATGTTGCGAAATGCAAAAAGGCGCCTAGTTTGTTTGGCCTGTGGTCATAACCAACGATCACATGGAGGTGGACAAGGGAAGAACTAGCCTGCGCTAGGCCCCCGTAGGACTTCGGGGATTATGTCCCTCGAGAAGAGGTGAAAAACTTATTATGCCGTAGTGGGTGTGTGACACCAAGTTGGGCCTGCTAGACAAGACATAAGTTCATGAGTGGGTTAAACAAGCCAAACACATGCAATAAACAAAGAAACAAACTAAAACAACTAAGAAATAAAAGTTAGAATGCATTAGAAACTTAGAACCATAAAAAATCAACCAATGACCAAGATAATGCTACCAATGGATCAATAGATTAGTAGGAAAAACACCGTAGAGAAAAATGAGGACTTATGAGTCCCCTCTTCCTCCTTGGGAGGGATCTTTAGTTCCCTAATGGAGAGCTCTTCTTACAATGGAAGAAAAATGGAAAATGGTGAAGACAATCAATGCCTATTCCCTCAAGAGGTGAGTGGAATGGCCTATTGCAATGATTCTTGAATGCGCAAAGGAGAAAAGATGATTTTCAAGGGATAATTGAGGTATCATAACAATACTATGAAGATCTTGGTTTCTTGGTGCACCCATGGATCTTATTTATAGCATTTATTCAAGGCAAAATGTAATTGGTTCTTGGTGTGAACAAGGGGCCTTTTAGGGCACCCTTTGGTCCTTGAACATCCCCCCATTTGGATTTCTCTCAGATATGGAGGTCAAATCAGGTTGGGAGTTGGTCCATAAGTGGTTGGGGGGGGCGACAAGAACCATAAATGCACCGTTCACAGAAGTGTGCATCTTTTCTCGTACACAGTCGTGCATTTGGTGCATTGTGCGCTCTAAGGGATTTGTTGGCCCGCACACTGTGCGCGTGCTTCCTTTGGTGAATTTGCGCATGTAAATTTTTTCCCAATTGTATAGTTTTTGCCTTTTGAAATGTATTTTAGTGCTGCAGGTGAACTAATTGGTGTTGGCATTGATCTGTTTCTATAACCATTTTCATGCAATGTCACAGACGATATTTCAGTGATAACAATCATTACAAACTTTATCCATTCCATCCAGTATATGTACTTACATTCATGTGGACTTCATTCCGGGGTTATCGAAATCAGGAAAAAAAATCAATGATCATGGTAGTTGTTGATTACGTTTGTAAATATGCTCATTTTTGTGCCTTACAATACCCATTAAATTGTTGAGTATTGGGTGTAACCTGACAAAAAATAAATAAATAGAACTGTAGATAATTGAAGATGAATAACCTTCAAAGAAAATAGGTGGTATCTAAAGACATCGTTACAACACTTGAGCACAACGCATTGTGATCACAACATCACAATGCATATTGAACACACACACCATCTTCAATATTGGCATACAAAACTAGATAATGACCCATAGGGTATACTATTTATAGCCTCAAGATCTAACCAACTTCCTTGGAATTGGGAATATCATGTCGACATGTAACCATTGGTGGTTATAGTTGACTCCGTCAAATCCACATTGTCTAGTTGACTTGACAAGGATGCTCGACCCAACCATCCATGCGTCCAACTCATAGTCGATTTATTAATTGGTCTATCCATCGAACAACTATCTCCAACTGTTGGTCGACTGTCATACCAACATGATTGTCGTCTACTTGATCAACTGATGTAGATATTTGGTTGATTGTCTGAACAAATATTTCCAGATGTTGGTCGACCACCCGACCGACTGTTTCCAGGAGAAGTTCGATAAACAATTAGAACTTGAGGTTCCAAAACCCCCCCCATCAAAACATGGAGTTGGAGATTCAGGAGCTGAAATTAAGTCAACAGAACACCCCCCCATAATTGCAGCTTCCTGAATCACAAGCATCAAATGGATCTTGATAAAATTAAATTCAAACAAGGGTTTTGTAAATCTATCAACAATATGATCATCTGTTCTATAATAAACAAGAGAGACAATGTTCTCATGAACCAATTGTCTCAAGTAGTGAGCATGGAGCTCAACATGTTTCATCTTATTATGCGCAAAATGGTTTTCAACAACTTGAATGGAACTTTAATTGTCATATTAAAGTGTAGTCGAGGTCTATATAGGAAATCTAAGTTCACCCAAGAGTTAGCGAATCCATACTTCTTTTGTACCTTCATTAACGGTGCCACGATACTTTTCTTCTGTAGTCGACAAAGAGACTACATTTTGTTTTTTGCATGACCAAACCAACAATTTAGTGCTGAAGAGAAACACATAGCCCTAAGTGGACGTCTTCTCATCACTGTCGCTTTCCCAGTCAGAGTTGGTGAAGCCGACTGATGAATATGAATTTCAACAATATTTGATACCAATATGAGTGGTACCTTTGAGATAACAAACAATCCCTTTGACTACTTTCCGGTGGATTTCTTTGTGATCCTGCATAAAATGAAAAACCACACTAAAAAAAAAGGAAATGTCAATTCGACTGCGAGTAAGATAAATGAGACTGCTCACTAGTTGTCGATAGAGTGTAGCAACAACTTTGGGAGTGTGGCATGTTTTTTCTTAGCTTAACTATAGATTGAAAAGGAGTAGCACAGGGCTTACAATATTTCATCTTAAAACATGTCAAGAGATCCATTACATATTTAGATTGAGAAATGAAAAAACCATCAGACAATGGTAATACTTGAAGGCCCAAAAAATAATGCAGAATACCAAGATCTATCATGTTAAAGGAGTCAACAAGTTATTTCTTCAATCTAAGAATGGGATCAATGTTATTTCCAGTTACGACAAGGTCATCAACATATACAACAATAATCAAAATGTTCCCATGAGTATGGAGTACATATAAACTAGATCAGATTCACAACGTTTGAAACCAAATCGAAGAAAGAAGTTGTCGATCTTAGTATATGAGGCTATGGGAGCTTACTTCAAAACATAAAGAGACTTTTGAAGTCGACAAACCAAGTTAGAATATATCGCAAAACCAAAAGGTTGTTCCATGAAAATTTCTTTAGATAGGTCGCCACAAAGTAAAACACTCTTCACATCCATCTGGTGGATCTGTCATCCAAAACAAGTGGCAAGGGAAAGAATCAATTGAACATAGTTCATCTTTGCAATAGGGTAAAAGCTCTCAATGTGGATAATCGAAGAGAAATAACCCTAAAATAAAATAGGTGGTGTCTAAAGACACCATTACAACACTTAAGCACAATGCATTGTGATTAGAACATCACAATGCATATTGAACACACACACCATGTTTAGTGTTGGCGTACAACACAAGATAATGACCGATCGAATTTTCTATTTATAGCCTCAATATCTAACCAACTTCCTCGGAATAAAAAAGATATTGTCCACATACAACTGTCAGTGGTTAGAGTTGACTCCATCAAATCTGCATTGTCTAATCATCTTGACAAGGATGCTTGACCGACCGTCCATGCATCCAACTCGTATTTGATTGCTTAGTTGGTCGATCCACTAACCGTCTATCTCCGACTATTGATCAACTTTCCGACCGACATGCTTGTCGATTAATTAACCGACTGATGTAGATATATAGTCGATTTTCCCGATCGACTGTTTCCAGATGTTGTTCGACCGCTCGCATGACTGTTTCCAAGAGAAGTATGATGAACAATCAGAAACCGAGGTTCCAACATCAATGCCTCCACAATAGCACATGTATTCATGGATAATATTTTAAACTCCATGGCATGGCTAAATCAATTGTGATCGATCGTGACCCCACATTCACTACCAATTTATGGTAGGAGTTGTTTTGTATTCAAGGTACTCAATTGAATATCAACACTATATATCACCTTGAAACAAATGGCTAGACAACAACAATCAATAAGTTTTTGGAAGCTTGTTTACACTGTTTTAGGTTGGACTAGACAATCCAATGGGTCTAGTGGTTACCCCTAGCCGAATGGTGGTATAATACCACCTATCATGGTGCTACTCAAATGACCCCCTTTGAGGTAGTGTATGGAAAACAATTCTTGTCAGTAATCTCATACTTACCAAGCCTCTCTAAGGTTTAGGAGGTGGACAAAACCTCGATGGCCCATGTTGATGTTTTTCATGCCCTCAAGGATAATTTGTTGTTGGCCTAGAATTGCATGAATCAATAGGTCAATCACATGTAAATACTTTAACTATAAAGCTTTGAGGACAAATATTTTAAAGGAGGGCACTATGGTATGACCCTAAGGGGGGCTTGTATGGGGTTAAATGTATATGATATGACCCCAAGGGGGGAATATATGGGTTAAATGTACATGCAATGAATAAATGTATATGTAATAATGGTTAGCCTAATAATAAAAGGGCCACATGTGTAATGTAAGAATACATATATATAGAGATCATGTAGTCATTATCGAGGACATGTGATTTGGATGTATCAATGTATTTGGGTATTTGGATGAGGTTCTCCTATTTTTTAAGGAGTTATTGTGTAACTCATCTCTTTTATCTATCTTGGAGTTGTGTTCCACACTCACATTTAGTGTACATGGTGTGTACTTCTGGTTTATTATGTTATCTTCAATATTTGGTTCATAACATTTTCTTGTGTCTCTAGTTGTATAAGTAGACATCACTCAAGAAGAAGAGCCACTAAAAGTTAGCAACTAAATTCTATAGACCCTATACTATACTAAAATATATGGGCCTACTGGCTTACAAATTGGATTTTCATAGCCATTCTAAGCTCCACCCAATTTTTCATGTGTCGTGCTTGAAGAAACTAGTTGGGTTCAATTGCATAGTTTAAACCAACCTTCATAAACTAGACGAGGAGAGTCCCATTTGGTTATAGCCTGAGGTTGTTTTGGACAAAATTGAGTGTTGTATTCGCCAATGCACTATCCAAGAGGTTTTGATCTAACTGAAGGATACAAATCCCAAAGATGCTACATGGGAACCAACAAAGATTCTCCACCAATTTCCTCATCTTCAACCTTGAGTACAACACTGCTTCGTAAGGGGGAGGGCATGTTAGGGTTCCACCTTGACTACCCTAGTTAGGAGAATAGGTTGTTACTTTATGCATTGGGGCCATGTTTATTAAATAAGGTCCATGAGGCAATAGAGTGTGAAATCAATAAATGTATGTTGGCCTCATTAAAGAAGGCCCACTAGTTAGTGGTTGAGGCCTTATTAATGGAGTTCTACTAGGTAGTTAGGGTTTTGGTCAATTGGAAACTATAAATAGTAGTAGAATCTATGTAATTGGTCGCCAAGTGAATATTATTGCATTTGGCAGTCTACCCAGTTGTGAACATTGATATCAATTTTGAATATCGATAAAGGTTTTCTTATTGTTGTTATGTTCATACTTTGGTTTTATGTATATACTTTGGTTTTATGTATTTTCTTTTCATAGTTATATTTCTGTCCATCGCACTCTGAATTTTGTTTCAGATATCAAGGAACACCATAAACTCTATGTAGGATAAGTAGTTATACATGCTCTCAAGAACACTCTTATATAGTATAGAGAAATACTTAATAGATCAACATGTTAAAGCCAGAAACACTGGTTATATATATATATATATATATATATATATATATATATATNATTCCCCCAATTAAAGTACATCACCTTCACATATATACGGGGGAATTTTTAAAATTCCATGAAATATCTTGGATACATACCATCATGCAAAATCGTTGGAATGAGTTTTCATGAAATGTGCGGGTCTACCCGTCTCTCGCATTTGCTTTCTCTTTTGCATATAATTTTTCGTCTTGAAATGAGAGCATTCAAAGACTTTACAATGTTCAAAATAGAAAAATTATAAACCTCCTTTTCATTCATTCTATTTGGAACATTAAATGTCATTTCAATGTTACTTCATGCATATCTCATTGTACATTTAATATTATTAAATATGTGAATTATTTATTAATTGATTAAGTATACATGTTTAATTGTATAATTAAATTCTTAAGACACGTGGAAGGTGAGTTATATGAGTGACATAACTTGGAGCATGTGTATGCTAAGTTTCTCCAATTGCTAAGACAAGTGATAGGGATTAATAATTCTTAAGTGGAGATATTTGATCGCAAAATGAGAGATAATTGACAAAATCAGTCATTGGAGAAGTCACGCATATAATTTCATTATAATAGATTATCTAAACATTGGTGCATAGTTTGGCCATTTTTACCATGGGTTCAGTTTCACATGGAATCATTAAGATGGGATGCACATTGTAGAAGTCAACTTTGAAGTAGATCAAATATTGACAATTTGATGATGTGTCACAAACAAATCGATTTTAGCTGTGTAGTTTTCGTGATGTGACCTACTTACATAGTTCCAAATTATAATCACATTTATATATTATTGTGCTACCTTAGTTTACACACCCTCATTGTAGATACACAACCTAACATAGTGCATGAATGCTAACATGGATAGAGAACTTTAATATTGACTTATGAGTAAAATTTCATAAATCATAATGGGTCATCTTCTACTTTGTCTCTCTTCTCCAACTTTGTATTGATATGTGTGAGTTAAGATAGGACTAAAGGTCCTTGTCCTTATCCCTATCCTCCCTGTAACAAAATTTGATTATAGTTGTAGTGCATTGCCATTGCAAGTGCACTTTTATTATTAATGTCACTTTATCTATGATTAATTTTGTGCATTCTTATTTGTGATCAAATTTGTTCATATAACTTGATAATTGTGATCTTATCATGAGTTTGAAACCTTGAAAGTCCATCATTATTGAAATAACTTACTAATCACTAGTTTTCATTTTTGAGGCCATACATTTTGAAACTGAGAGCACCATCACCCTTTGCTTCATTATTGTCCTTGCAATTTTGCTTAGTGATGAGGTGACCGAATTTGCAGAGGAAAATTAGAATGTTTGTATATTACATTAGAAATGGCAGTGGGATCATTATTGTCATTGGATTTGGCAAAACAACTCAAGGTTTAGGCACCATCTGCCTGCAATTATCACAAATTTTGTTGCCATTTTTTAGAGATCACGTAAGCACTCTATCCAAATCTCACTTTTCTTGGGGATTAAATATGAGATTAGCTTCTTTGATTTCATTATCATAAATAATATTTAAATCTAATAGTTTATTCAATTTCATTATTATTAACCAAAAAAAAATAATTCCTTGCTGCATTTTTATTTTGGATTCTCTCTTACTCGTAGTTGTTATTTATGTAATAAGTGATGTTTATATTACATGTTATTGTTATTATGATGTGATTTCATTTTCATCCATATTTTTCTCTTGAAAATTTTGTTTATTAAAAAAGACAAAAAGATCCTTAATCATGATTTTGATAAATAAAATTATAAAACCCCTATTTATTGGAATCTTCAATTTTATTATTATGTCATCCACATGACTATGGATGGGGGTGATGAATCCGGGGTATTAATTGTCAAGAATGCATACGAGGCAGTGGAAAAAAATAAATGGGGTTATGTGATTGGAGGAAATCCTTGTGGACCTGGACCTGCCCATTAAAAATTTGTTTATTCACCTAGCTACTGGTTGAGAATAAGATTCTCGCCTAGGATCGACTACAACGCCGAGGTTTCAATGGCCCGAGTACTTGCTCCTTATGGAATAATAATCAAGAAATAGTCTTCCACCTGTTTGTGGAGTGCACTTTTGCTTCGAAAGCATGGGAAAAGGTTATTGCTTTCATCAAACATCCCGACAGGAAGGTTGGTAACTCCATTGCTGAATGCTTCAAGGCGTGGAAATTACAGTATTTATCATATCCTAGTATGCTAACGATCATCTGTTGGTTTGTATGGAAGGAGAGAAATCTGGTGATTTTCGAGGGACATATCCCAAATCTTTAGAAGGTGGCATATCTCTCTTTTCTCACTTTGGAGAGTAGTATTTTTTTTTTAAACACATGTGTTGTCACAGGGGTAGACCCAGGGTTCAACGCTACAACAACGCACCAACAAATCCCTTACTACCGACCCTTTCGACAACACCTACGAAGCAGATGAAGTATCACCCGAGGTAGAGGGAGGGGTGGTTGCAGGATTCAAGTGTCTGCAACCTTAGCTGGGACACATATATGTGATTATACAACTTACTAGAGAACTTAGCACCGTTAGTTCCTCAATATACAGTCAATAACCACTTCGCTTATAAGACATAACTTCGCAGCATTCACACTAATCTACGATATTCAAGCACTTAGCATATACAACTGGATCAGAATGAGCATATCGAGCACTAAGCATGAATATCTAGATCAGATCTAACATTCTAACATACAATAAGCATCAAGCATGAATAGATCTATCTAAACATATCAGAGCATTTCGCATATAATATGTAAATACATCAAGACAAAGCACAAAGCACATCACATAGGGTTTACGTGGTTCAACCCCACCCTGGGACTACATCCACCAACTCTTCTTCTTTATTGTCTTCAGTTAATCGGTTACAAGCACAGAGCCTGAAAACCCTTACTCTGCACAGGACATAAGATCTGTGCAGCTAGCTAGATCCTTCTTCCTTGTGTTACAACACAAATCCATCTACAATATTTCACAGCGACTTCCACTCAACCCTACAAGTCTCACACAGTATGCATAGAGCACTTACAATCCTTAGATCACATAGTTCTAACACTTAGCCATTTCGTTTGCACTTAGCACACCGACCTCTTTCTACATTTCCTATCCTTCTATATATACATTACAAAATAGGCCTAAATATGGGTAAACCCATGGGCCGACATCCCATTCTCATTACATATTCCCAAAAACCCAAAAAGGGGCCCAAAAGGGGGCCAAGATCCCGTGATCTCCGCTTCGACTTGCGCTCCTCCTTCGACAGGCTGTTGAAGTTCCAAAATAGGTCAACATGACCAAGAAACTCCCAAAACTTGGTCAAGGGCCAATAGGCCCCCAACACTTACCTGCGACTCGTCTCGAGTCACTCTGGTCTGAGAAATTCTGCCTCAAACGCCTCGAGCT
The DNA here is from genome assembly GCA_009831015.1 of Picea engelmannii. Classification (NCBI taxonomy): domain Eukaryota; kingdom Viridiplantae; phylum Streptophyta; class Pinopsida; order Pinales; family Pinaceae; genus Picea; species Picea engelmannii. The sequence continues at coordinate 83,490 of ML783473.1, read as the reverse complement.
TGGCTCGTGCTGCTTTGCTATAGCCTCTTGTTCAATGAACTCCTGGATCACTGCGTCGTTCACTGGTCCTTCTAGGAACTTTTATGCTATGACGACGAGCTGTTCTAGCTCTGCTCCTTGGCTCTTGACCTCTGTAAATAGTAGGGATCCCTTGTCTTGCATAGGTTGAAGTCGTTGAGTGACTTCCATCACTTTGCTTTGAATCATATGGATTTGATGCTGAGCTGTGTGTTGTTCTTGAGATCTCTTCATCCTTTCTACAACTGACAGGGCCTTCAGCTGCGCCTATAGTGTATCTGCATTCTGCTTCGCTTCTTGGATATGCGACTCCAGTGTCTGCAATTCCAGATTTTCAGTGAGATTTTAATAGGTTTGGGCACTGCGGTTACTAAGCTACTTGCACTCCAAGGCAAGAGCTTTTAATCTATCAACTGCGTTGCGGGCAATGGTTTCTCTTTGGTTCCTTATATCCTGTGGGGTTTTAGGTACTGCGCGGAGCTCTAAGTTGGCGATGCGTTGCTATAGCTTCTCGATTACCTCTTCCAGTTGTGCCACCTGCTGTGGAACTTGTTCCTCAGTCTGTACTTCGACGATTGTCACAGAGCGAATTTCTCTGTTGACCCTTTCCTTAACTTCAAGTTGCTAGGCGAGCAACTGTTCCTTGCTTTGCTACAACTCTTCTTTTTCTTCATCCCATTTTGCTTGGAGAGCGAGCTTTTCCTTTTTTGTAGCACTTCTTTGGTCCTCAAGGACTTTCTGTACTTGCGCTAATGCCTGGGTGGCTTGTGTTGTCTCTTCCTGGGCTCGTTGAAGGCGAGCTTCAACTATATCAGCAATGCGATGTAATTGGGCGGGCTCATCATCTAGTTCTGGTGTTCCAACTGTCAGGGGCACAGTGGATACTGCACGACTGGACTGTAGTGCATGCTGCACTCCTTGGAGTTCATCCTTAATCCTACTAAACACCTCCTCCTGCTTAGCTTCTTACTTTTATGCTATCTCTAGTGAAGCATCATTCAGTGCTGCGACAATGAAATCGAAGTCGTCTGAGGTGAGGGTGGTCTCAAATTTGGTTTTGGTTGCTTTCATTTTCTTCCTTGAAGAAGATTTTGGAGGGGAAACCTTCCTTTTCTTTGAGGGATCCTCCTCATCTCTTGGCGGTGTAACCTCACCTTTCTTCTGTTTGACTTTTGTGCCATCACCTCCTTGCTCTGCTGAGATGGACGTGGTCTTCATGGATGCACTATCTAAATCGTGGACCTCTTCGGTCTTCTTTATATTGCTAGGTTCGGTTGTATCCGACGCAATTTCGGGGCTGTCAACATCAGACATCTCCGTAGGGTCTGCTGAAAAAAGGAGGTCCACCGACCATTCCTTGGTAATCTCCTCTAAGTCATCCTCCGTTTACTTGCAGTATGACTGTAGCTGTTGTTTATGCTCATTAGCGCGCATTGTGATATAGATAAAATGGCGGTCCACGCTGAATTTCATTAAGGGCCTAAACCCGTGAAGTGTGTTCAGGGTTATGCGAGACGTGGCATGTATGGCTACCTTCAATTGGTTATAATACATGTGGAATACGAAATTTGATTGCCACTGCTTGTTCATGTCGCTGGAGTACCACAACGTACTAAAATTTGCGGCCAGAGGTTCAAATAGCTCAGTTTCCGGGAAGGTCACACCTTTCGGCATCTCCCATGTGATGAAAGCGATCAGGATAAGAAGCTAGCTGAAGTGGAATTCTTATCCCTGATCCTATGCTTCCTTGCAATCTTGTTCTAGTTGGTTCACGAGGTACTTCGCCCAGTTCATCTGTAGTCCCTCTGCGCACTTCCCTGCGAAGTCGACTACGAATCCAATTACTTGGGTCGGTCAGTTCTTGCGAACTAGCTTGCCTGCGATCAACTGACAGGAAAGGCACACTGCACTGCTCTAGATAGAGGCTACCTTGTAACATTGTGTGCCCTTCTCTACATCGCCGTACGTATTCTTTATCCTCTGGGAAAGAGCGTGATCTATTGTTTTCCGGGGTAGAAATCATGTGGGTCAGGGATTTTCATGCTAAGCCCTGTGATCCGATTGATCAAAGTTGGATCCATTGTGATGCGGCGGTTCAACCATAAGTATCCTCCATGATAGAAATACAACAACAAATTGATGCACACGTTCACTTCTTGATGCCTCCCGAAGTGAGGAATCTTCATTACATTAAGCAGTGTGTACTATGCGAGGTTCATGGTCCACTGCTAGGGAACTACCTTTGAATTCTTTCCCTTGGTTCGAGTCAGGTATTTATATGGGGCTAGCATATTGTACACTTTTCGGTCGCCGAGGTTGAAGTCACTAAACTTCAACATTGCGATCTTATCCTGATCTGCACGTATTGTGCGTATCCCCTTCGGAAGGTATGCAGTCACCAATTCATATTCAAAATATCGGGGTAGACTGTCTCGGTTTATTGCGCCACTCAGAGGTGGTAGATAAGCATGTAGAGTGCTCAGAATCAACTTAGCATTAGCGATGTCATCTCTATGCTTCGTTCGTTTCTCAGCAACTGGCCGGGATGGTCCAGCTCAAGCAATGGATGGAGAGGCCTGCAGTCCTCTCGTCGAAGATTCTTGTACACCTATAGACACTCCTCTCTCCGACATGACTCTCTCTGTTATCAAGTCGATCAAAACTTCCTCAGTGTTTTTCTCTGCAGCGCTCAATGCTTCTGACATACGCACTCAGGGTAAACAATTCACAGGGTCGGGGAACAAATTAGACACGGTAATGAGATAGAGAATGAGAGCACAATGATCACTTTATAAACTCGGCTTAGTCTGTGGGCTCAAATTCTCAATTGGAAAAAGTGTTCTCGGTGCATGGCACGACGAGATAAATAGGTAATTCGACAACGGTGGGCTTACAATGGGTATGAGCACCCATTAACTCCTATTCGATCCATTATGGCGTGGTCCAACGGTTGGATAATGAACCTTTATTTCTTTTCTATCCATTCGAAGCAGAATTCGAACAGATATATCGGCCCCAACGACTATATTGCTTCGTCATGGCGAAGTGTCATGTGTCGCTGTTCTGATATCTCGGTGAAGCTCCAATTTGCAATTTTTCTTTTTGCGAGGTCTCCTCTAGAACCTCTTGTAACCTTTCAGTATTAGCCCTCTTCTTTCTTAACTTTCTAGCCTTCTTTCCAATAAGATTCGTCTCGGTAATGCTTTTCTCATTCTGATTCTTTTCTTCTTTGGTCTTAGTTACTTCGCGCTGTTGAAATTTTTTCCTAGGGTTCCTGGATAATACTTCTTCTTTGTCTGGGATAGGTAATTCAATCTTCTAAGGATCCTCTAGTGTTCTCTTAGCTTCGACATCCAGGTTGCTAGTATTAAATATCTGTGATCTACTCTCCTGTTCCTCAATCAAGTGCGCGATCCTTCTGGTCATAAAGTCTTTTAACTCTTTCTTCTTCTGTTCCAAAACTTCTTCTTCTTCCTTCCGACGAGCTTGGTCTCTATCAATCCAAGATTTTCCTATTAGCATGGTAAACGGGGCGTTGTCTTCGACAAATTTAATAATCTCAAATTCTTCTTCTATCGAAGTTCCATTGACAGTCATAAGTATCCGAGCGAGCCTTCCACATAGGTTTACGAGCTTTCCTCTAAATAAACCTATTCCTCCTAGTGAAGGGATCATAACAGGCCTTCCTATAGCTTCCCAGGTTCTCTCTGGCATAATATTCATTTGTGTTTCCTCATCCAGAACAAATTCAATGTCGAAGTCTCCTATTTTTTCTTCGATGCATTCCTTCTCTTTGAAGATCTATGATAGGTTGACATGTCGGTGGTCATTCAAGGTTTCTTTCATTTGTAGCAATGATTTCTTTGATTCTTTCTGAGGTTCGTCCGTAGGTTCTAGATCTGCCTTAGGGTTTTCTTGATTCGGGTTCATTCTTTCAAGATTAGCAATCATGTTAGGGAAATCTAATACTTCATGGTTTAGAGCTTTACAACAAAGACAACTAGGTCTTCCACCAGGGCATTCCTTAGCAAGATGTCCCGACTGTCTACAACTGTAACAAAGGGTTAATCCTCTCTTCCTTTTAAATGATCCCCATCTTCTTCTGTATTGCGCACTAGGATCATATGAGTTAACCTGCAACAATTTCTTTCTAGGATCCTATATCCATTCGTTAGTCCAAATATTCTTTCTTTGCATAGGTATAATATATCTTTCACTATTCTTATAAGATCCACTCATATCAAATATTCTTTCATCTATTAGTGACCTAGATTTCAAACTAGGACAGACTCTATTAAATAGACCTAGATCCATATTCTAGAATTTTTTTTTCCACTTATCTTACTTCTATAGGGCACAAAGCTTCCAGAGCTTAAAACTTTTAACTATTCTTACCTTTATTAGAGTACAAAGCTTGCAGATCTTACCTCTTTTAGTCAAAAATTTCCACTTTTACCTTTCTTAGAGCACAAAGCGTTCAGATCTTGCTTCTTTTCTTTAGATACGACCTTCTCTCTTTAGCACAGAGCTTTACAGATCAAGTAGAATATGTCGCACTAGGGCACAGATCTACACAAAAGCTTTCACAATTTCAGGATGGATCTTTGCACATAGTTTCCTCTTTCTCAGTTCCCAGCAATCATAGTTTCAGGTCCCGACAATAGAACCATTTCTTGGCACAGGGGCAGACCCGGGGTTCAACGCTACAACAACACACCAACAAAGCCCTAACTACTGGCCCTTTCGACAACACCTGTGAAGCAGATGAAGTCTCACCCGAGGTAGAGGCAGGGGTGGTTGCAGGACTCAAGTGTCTGCAACCTTAGCTGGGACACATATATGTGATTATACAACTTACTAGAGAACTTAACACTGTTAGTTCCTCAATATACAGTCAATAACCACTTCGCTTATAAGACAGAACTTCGAAACATTCACATTAATCTACTATATTCAAGCACTTATCATATACAACTGGATCAGAATGAGCATATCGAGCACTAAGCATGAATATCTAGATCAGATCTAACATTCTAACATACAATAAGCATCAAACATGAATAGATCTATCTAAACATATTAGAGCATTTCGCATATAATATGTAAATACATCAAGATAAAGCACAAAGCACATCACACAGGGTTTACGTGGTTCACCCCCACCCTGGGGCTACGTCCACCAACTCTTCTTCTTTATTGTCTTCAGTCAATCGGTTACAAGCACAGAGCCTCAAAACCCTTACTCCACACAGGACAAAAGATCTGCGCAGCTAGCTAGATCCTTCTTCCTTGTGTTACAACACAAAGCCTTCTACAGTATTTCACAGGGACTTGCACTCAGACCTACAAGTCTCACACAATATGCATAGAGCACTTACAATCCTTAGATCACATAGATTTAGCATTTATCCATTTCTTTTGCACTTAGCACACTAGCCTCTTTCTACATTGCCTATCCTTCTATATATACATTACAAAATAGGCCTAAACATGGGTAAACCCATGGGCCAACATCCCATTCCCGTTACATATTCCCAAAAACCGAAAAAGGGGCCCAAAAGGGGGTCGTGATCCCGTGATATCCACTTCGACTTGCGCTCCTCCTTCGATAGGCTGTCAAAGTCCCAAAATAGGTCAACATGACCAAGAAACTCCAAAAACTTGGTCAAGGGCCAACAACGTGGCTCCTCGGATCTTATCAACTACAGATGCTGAGTATGGCGAGGGGGGATGGTTTGATGGTGCTGCTGAAGCTTCGGGAGAAAAACGTGGAGCTGGAGGATTTATAAGAACAAGGGATCATAGATGCTACAAATGGTTTTTTAATGGTGGGCCTGGCACTAACACAAAGGCCGAGCTCCTTGGGGCTTGGGCACTTCTCCTCTTGGCCTCTCGCTTATCAATATTGGAGATACATATCAGGGGTGATTCCAAAATCATAATCGACTGAATCAAAGGAAAGGGACACCTACAAGTAGCGGCGCTGGAATGTTGGAAGGATCGCATCAAGGAGATGACAAAGCACTTTCGAAAGATTTCCTATGTTCACGTTTACAAGGAAGGTAACACTATTACAGATAGTTTGTCGAAACGTACTCTACAACAAGCTCCAGGGAAACTATATTATTACATGTGTGTAGGAGATCATGAGGGACCACTACAATTTTTAAACCTCTTTTAGGGGGATCTCCCTGGTCCATTCTATGATGTTTTGGTATAATACTTGATGAATGTATTTGCTGGAATCTGGTGGATGTTTTTTGTTGAAAGACTTTCTTGCTCTCAGGCAATCGAAAGTGATATTATTCAGGCTTATATGGATTTTGTTTCTAGGTGATGATATTTCTGACACCCATGGAGATGGGACTATGGAGATGTTTTGTTTTGTCATTATTTTTGTATGCGAGTGATGTTTCCCATAAAGTTTTTTTGGAACATAATAGTTAGTGATATCTTTGACAAGATATCTTTTTGTAAACAATTTATATTTTAAATAATATAAAGATTAATTTTCTTTGAGAAAAAAAATCCACATGACTATGATGATATTGATGATATTGGAATCTTTATTTTTATTATTAAATCACCCACATGACCATGATGATAGAAGGGATCATGTGTGACTCTCAAAGATCCTGTATGATTGTAACAATGTCAACTACAATGAAATTCATTCATCTTTCCTTTATTATCCATGTGAAGAAATAATTTCAAGGATATTTAATTTCTTTGATCACTTTAAAAAAATATGCACCAAGTCAAAGAAACAAACCTAAAAGATTACACCTTGTACAAGATCAAGGTAAAGTTGAAAATAATATTGTATAATGTAACCTCTAAAAAATGATGCACCAAGTCAAAGAAACAAACCTAAAAGATTACAACTTGTACAAGATCAAGGTAAAGTTGAAAATA
>ML783473.1:7421-46573 GCA_009831015.1 Picea engelmannii | reverse complement strand
AATGTGATCAGATACACCAGGTCTATTACAAAGCTACAAATCATATTTTGATGATGAAATTGATGAGGGCTTTTGGTTGAGGTACATGTTGAGTACATGGTTGAGACAGTAGTTGATGAGTTGGCACATACATGAGGTGTATAAATGATGATGTTGGTACATATTGAGGAGTCATAGTGGATGAGTAGTTGACACATGATTGGTACATACTTGGTACATGGTTGCATGCACTTATTTATGGTACAATTTGATTACAGGATTGTGCATGGTTGATGCACTTGTTTATGGTACAGGTTGATTACAGGTTGGTGCATGGTTGATGCACTTGTTTATGGTACAGGTTGATTACAGGTTGGTGCATGGTTGATGCACTTGTTTATGGTACAGGTTGATTACAGGTTGGTGCATGGTTGATGCACTTGTTTATGGTACAGGTTGATTACAGGTTGATGCATGGTTGATGCATGGTTCAGATTTATTGGTACAGGTTTACAGCGATATATCTCATAGTGATAGTGTGACAGAGGTTCCATCATTCTACTACTACTTCAGGGTGGCAGGACGGGGCAAGGACAGGTGGTTGTATCCACCTTCCAGTTGTAGTCGGAGAACATTTGGGGTTGTAGCCTCCTTCTGGTTGTAGCCATAGATTTGGGGAGTTGGAGCTTCCCTCAGGTTGTAGTCTTAGAAACTAGGAGGTTGGAGCCTCCTTCCAGTGGCAGCTGGAAAACAAAGGAAGTTGTTTCTTCCAATGAATGTAATTCTTCAAGACATATAAGAAAAAACATTCTGTGTTTTTCTCCTGATTTGGGTTTCCACGTAAAACACTGGTGTTCTGTGCATGTGTGTGATTGTTTATTTATTACTGCTCATTATTGGATAATAATTCTACATTGATATAACATTTGAAGAAAAATGATTATAATTACGTTATTACTGATTCACCCCCCCTCTTAGTAATCCAACATGCACAACCAAGACACCATGTCCAAGACCTTAGCAAGTTCACGATGAGGAAGATGTGTTTAACTCGCGAGATTTTAGAAGGACCCATGTGACCAACACCCAGGAACCCTGTGCTAAGCCTAAGGGAGCTAAGTCCTTCTGGCTTTGGAACTCCGTAAGTCCAGAACTTCGGAGTATTGTCGGCCCAAATAGTCACAAACCAGTCAAAGGTGACCGAGAGCCATGGTTACCTGTAAAGTCGATCGACATTGGGCGATTTCCCTAGTGGTTAGAGGAACCGATCTTACCGACTAAATTGGGATCCAACTCCTTATCACAAAGAAGCATGAGCCACCGATCAAGAATGTTCAGAGATTCCCTCAGTCGTTGGATCTACACCGAGAATACATCGACGAAGTTTTAATTTGGGAGGATTGATATGCTATAGCATCAAACTCCCCAAACGTCGAAGTTATAAAGTAAAGGAGAGCTGTAGACTTTGGGAGATCGTTAGGAGTCCCGCCCACCGTCTGATCATCCAGGAGGAGGGACCTGCGCATGGTACTTTGAAAGAATGGAGTGACAATAAAGCCAAAACTGCCAAAGGTTGGAGCCGCGAGGTGACCAGGACCGTAGATCTAGGTATCCTTTGAGTTCTCTCCTAGACTTCAGATTTACGGTGTAGTCAGCCTAGTGTTGACCTCTTTGGGAGGACAGGGTTGTTGTAACACCAAAATTATCAAAGGCCAAAGTCGCGAAGTAATGTGGATTGTCGATCCACAGATTCTTCGAGAAACCTCTCAATTGTCGATACACAGGGGACGTGTGGCGCTAGATCCTTTAATTCGGAGACTGGGCACTCTAGGAAATTTGAGGTGTGGTTTGTCGAAAATATTTGAAGCTCAAAGTAATGAGAGTTGTCGATTTGAGGATGCTTCAGGACTTTTCCTAACCATCAGATCTAGGCTGTGGTCATCCTGATGTTGACCAGCTTTAGGACAAATTAGGAGTTTGCATAAAAAAAATCTCGAAGGCCGAAGTCACGAAGTAACGTTAGCCATGGATATATGGATCCATGTGGTCAGATCTTGATTTTGAGATTTGAGGAATGCTAGAAGGTTATCAGTCTGGTGTGACGTGGCAAGTCGACGTCACCAGAGTTATGTGGACCCATGATCAATGTGCCATGTGTTAGCTTGATTTGTTCTTTTCATAGACCCTATATGTCGATTGGAACATGAGACGTGTCACCCCTGGCCTTTCTACGTGTCAGCATGTGGTATGTGCCCACCTAGCCAAAGTGGTTGGTGAAGTGACCAGAACTCTGAGAGTCCGGGACTTCAGGACTACAGAGGATTTGGGGTGCAATGAAATAGAGGGTCCCAAAAGGCCCGAAGTTCGGAACCACATGGAAAGCTTATAGGAGTTTGAGACTCTAGAAGGCCTCATGCATAGACAGTAAGGAGGCATTCAATGCCGAAGTGCCAAAGTTGCCGTTGGCCTGCATGTTAAACACCTGTGTGTTAGATGAAGGTTGATTCTAGTCATGGGATTAGACAGTGGATGGACTTCCACTGTGGATGAAGGAACTTGGAGACAATATGTGTGAGGTGGATTCATGTGGACACCATGTGGCCCTCAACCAATGAAAGCCCAAATAAATTTGGGAAGCCATAAGTTACAAGCCAAAGCTTGGATTTGAGCCTGGTAGCAGTCATTAGAATGCTACAGGTAAGTAGAAGAGGATGAATACCTCAGACGTGATTTGAAATTTAAAGGAGAGAGAAATTTTGATGCCCCACCCCTAGGAAAGATACTCAGGGGTTAGGTGTGTTACAAATTGGTATCAGAGCATGGTTACAACACTTGGTATTCTTGGGCTCATGGACGAGTTACATAAAACCATATTTAAAGTACTTTTAAGGGTGACACCCTATCTTACCTCTTTCCTAAAGAGTCTGGTTAAACTTTTATTGAAGAAAATAATGACGCTTTCTACTGTGTGTGTATTTAAGAAATATGAATTGTGTCTTGTTCATAAACTAATAGAATGTTGGCTGAAAATAAGTGTTTTGTCAGCACTCAACCGGTCAGTAAATTGTGGGAAAACTACAAGTATAAAGGATGATGATGCGCCATGAAGTGGGGGATGGCTCCCACAACAAAGACGAAGAATCTGACGAAAGGAGGGCGGTGGAAACCCCTTCGGATCTGGGTGAAACTGTAAGGATCCTCATGGCCGAATTAAAGAGTTGCAAGGTTGACAACGAAAGGTTGATAAAGGAGAAAGAAAAACAAACAAAAATTAATGCAGTCTTCTTATAGAGTTTATTCGATATATAGAGGCAGCTGCAACATGGACCTGCAACCAGTCAGGTGGATCGAAGACACATGAAGATAAGTCAAAGTACACCTGAGATACAAAAACATAGTCCCATAAGTGGCCACACTAAGAGAAGTACCTCGAAGAAGGTCCAACCTGGAGGCAGGAGACACTCATCGAGAGAGTCCTCTGGAGAGGAAACTAGCAACTCCGAGGGATCTTCTAGTAGCAAAGCTAGTTCATATTCTCAAAGGAAGGGAAAGAAGCGAAAACACTCCAAAAGTCATGATCCTAAAGAGTTCAAGAAATCCAAACCACCCTCTTTCAATGGAGAGATTGAGAAAGGGGAAGAGGCAGAAGCTTGACTGCTTGGTTTAAAGAAGTACTTCAGAGTCCATGACTACTCTAAAAACTTGAAGGCTCGAATATCCATCTTCAACCTGAATGGAAAGGATTCCATTTGGTGGGAAGACCTTAGGAATGTGAAAGGAATCCATGAGAAGGACTTGTCATGGCAACAATTTGAGAAACAATTCAAGAAGAAGTATCTGTTAGAGAAATACTTTGATGGGAAGACTAAGGAGTTCTATGAACTCAGGCTGGGACAACTCACCATAGAGGAATATGTCAATAAATTCCTTGATATGTTAAGGTATGTATCCTACATAAAGGATAAAAAGGTAAAAGTGCAATGATTTATTAGTGTTTTACCCTAGCCCTACCGGGGCAGGATTGAGTTTGACGAGCCAAATACCTTAGAAGACACTATTAGGAAGGCAAGGTATTGTTATGAACAGTTCAAGAGTCAGACAAAACCTCATGAGGAATGAAAGAATAATAGTTTGTGATTCAAGAAGAAGGGGTTTAAATCCTCAATATTTAAGAACTATGGGAAGGATTCTAGGATGATCCTTCCTACTAGAAGTGTCTATCATCAAAATTTCCCCTCCCATAGTGGAAATAAACCTTTTGGAGCAACCCCAAGAAAGATTGATAACCCAAAGAAACAACCCTTGAAATGTTGGGGTTATGGAGAAGAGCATTTGCTAAGGGATTGTCCACACAGACAACATAACATTAGGAGAGTCTATAATATCCAAGAAGCTAACACATTCAATGATGTGGCTAGGAGCATGCAATGAATTTATGCACCCTTGAATAACAACCAAGCTGACCACCAAGCCTCAGTGGTGGAGATGGAAGGTATGATTTCCAACCATCTAGTTTCTATTTTAATTGACCCTCGTTCTAATTTGAGTTATGTGGCCCCTCATACTGTTGATAAGTGTAAATTGCAACCGGTTAGACATGTTAAGCCATGGTTGGTACAACTAGCCACTGGAACCAAAAGAAAAGTAGCAAAGGTCATACCATCTTGTCAATTCATTATGGATGGGTTGCCCACCCAAGCGACCCTTAACCTACTTCCCCTAGATTCTTATGACCTGTTGGTTGGTATGGACTGGTTAGCCACTTATAAAACCAAGTTGGACTGTTACCATGAAACTTTGGAGTGTGAAAATGAAGAATGGAGAAAAATATCCCTTCAAGGGGTTCAGAGGCCCGTCTCAGTGAGAGGAATATCATCCCTTAAAATGAAAAAGTATTACATAAAGGGATGTCCTCTATATGCAATACACGTGTTGGAATATGTTGAGGATGACAAACCAAAACTAGAGGACCAACCCATATTAAGAGAGTATAAAGACATGTTTCTAGAAGAGGTATCGGGTCTACCTTCAAGAAGAGACATTGACTTCTCCATAGAACTTGCACTAGTAGTAGTGCCAGTGTCTAGAACGCCCTATAGGATGAGTACACTAGAGCTATTTGAGATCAAGCTACAACTAAAGGAGATGATGGACAAAGGATACATCTGAACCAATGTGTCTCCATGGGGAACAAGCATCTTGTTTGTGAAGAAGAAATATGACACACTTTGACTGTGCATAGACTATAAACAACTCAACAAGACAACCATAAAGAACAAGTATCCCTTACCAAGAGTTGATGACTTATTTGACGAATTAAGGGGTGCTTCCATTTTCTCAAATATTGACTTAAGGTTTGGATAACATTAAGTCCGAATCAAGGATGAAGACATCCAAAAAACAACCTTTAGGACAAGATATGGTCACTATGAATTTGTGGTGGTGCCATTTGGATTAACCAATGCCACTACCACTTTTATGTGCTTGATGAATAATGTACTCAACAAATTCCTAGACATATTTGTACTGGTTTTCATTGATGATATCCTAATCTACTCCAATAATAGAGAGGAGCATGAAGAAAATCTTAAATTAGTGCTTCAAGTACTAAGAGAGCATCAACTCTACGCTAATTTTAGCAAGTGTGACTTTTTCCAGAAGCAAGTACATTACTTAGGCCATGTTATTTATGAAGAAGGGGTGGCAGTGGACCCTGACAAGATCAGATCTATCATGGAATGGCCTATCCCAGAGGATGTATCTGATATCAGGTCCTTTATGGGCTTAGCAGGATACTATAGAAGGTTCATAAAAGGGTTTTCCAAGATTGGTTGTCCAATCACTGTCCTTCAGAAAAAGGGGGTTAAATTCACTTAGACATCATAATGTGAAGAAATATTTCAAGAACTGAAATACCTTCTAACCCATGCACCTGTGTTGAATATTGCAGACCTTGATAATGACTTCCTCGTGTGTACAGATGCCTGTAAGGAAGGAATCAGAGGAGGCCTTATGCAAGAAGGACGTGTAATTTGCTATGAATCAAGAAAATTGAATGAGCAATAAATCAATTATGTGACCTGTTGGAACACATACAATTCTGAAGTTTTGAGCTTTATATTTTTCACCTCATGAAAAATAAAATTTTACCCAAAGAAAGAAGAAACTTAGAAAATGACCTTTTAATTTAAAATCAAATTCATTGCTGGTTAGTTAATAATAAGGCGCGCATGATATCTGTCGTTGATGAGTTTTCCCTTTTGATCGAATGATCCTAATACCTATGGAGTTCTGGATTCACTTGAATTTTAAAGAGGTAAATCTCTAACTGTCGCTTCGAAGCTTCACGCTTCAGATGTTTCAATAAGTCTAAACAATAAAAACTCTGAAACTTTGGAACCCGAAGGTATCTGCTTGCAACTTTTCCTAACCATTTTAAAGGCACAAGTCATAAGACATGCGTACCTTTTGAGTCTTTCTTGAGTTGACATGTGGCACCCATTTTTCACATTTTCATTGGAGGATTCACACGATTCCAAGTAACACGTGGCACCTCTCTTTCCTTGACACCTCATCCAAAATGACGTCATCTATAAATGGTCACTATGGGAGATGATCCTTCAGGACTTTAACAAAGAATGAATTCATGAATCACCGCAATATCAAAATGCCGAAGTATTGAACGTTAAATAATTAAGTTAATCATGATCAAGAGATAATTAATGACTCCGCAGTTTGTATTTCAGACTTTTCCCTTGTATCGTATTCTAAAATTTTCGAAGTCCGAACTTCCGAAATACTTAAAATTAAGTGCGATTACTTAAGAATTAAGATCAATTACTAGATAATTAATTGCTTTGTAGTTTCAGGTTTCGAGAAGTTCCTCTTGAGATACATTAAAAGTACCCGAAGTCCGAACTCTCGAAACACTTGAAGTTAACGCACCATTTTAAACATGATTAATTACAGTTTTAAAAGCGATTATCCAGAGATTAATATTTCCGCAGATTCAAGATTTGGGGGTTTCCCACTTTGTCACATCTAAAACTCCCGAACATGAACCGTCGAAATATTTATGGCATTTATGACTAATTAAGGATAATGATTCAGACGAGGATTGTGGATCGCCAATTAGACATTTCCATTAACGTTAATAAATTCTTCATCAATAAGGTTATACGGAGATCAATGAATCTTGTTTAAATAAAAGCACTTTGATTTCGAATTCGTTTTCACCTTTCGCAATTAGCAAGCTTTATCTATTTGAAAAACTTATAGATCTCTCTTGTTACAGGCATGCTAATCTTATTTCCTTAAGGATTATGGCGCCACGAGAAGTTGCAAGAAAACTTGATGGATCAGATTTCAGAATCTAGTGGAACGATAAATCAGTCCGGAACCTCAATAGACTAAGAAAAGGGCCAAATATAGTAGGGAAGGGGCTAAATAAACATAAAAGGGAGAATAAACTCTTAGGAGCGCTAAGTCCTCGAAGTGGAATATCTGATGTCGCGTGTCCTCTTGATTTCAATGATGAAGATTTACTTCAGAACTCCGGGCTTCGAGAGTTCTCTCTTCACACATCCGTATTTCTTCCGAAGTGGTTATCCGTCGAAGTACAAGATCTCCTATCACACGTCCTCTTGATTTCAACGATGAAGATTTACTTTGGAAGTCTGGGCTTCGAGAGTTCTCACTTCACACATCCGTATTTCTTCCGAAGTGGTTATCTATCGAAGTGCAAGATCTCTTGCCACGTGTCCACTTCGATCAACGGTCTAGATGGGCTTCGGGTCTTCGGGAGTTCTTTAATAAGAAATTATTGCCTCCCCCTCAGAGTACTAAATATCTGAATACGGGGATCGTCTGACACGTGTCCCCTGCTCAGATCAACAAACATGAATTGCATGAAATTCTCTCTATCTTCTCTACATATGACCAGGAGTTGTGACCTTGGCTTAACTTTGGGTGATTATCTCACTTTGCAAAGATCGACAGTCAAATTTTAATGGATCATTGAGATCAATGACTGAGAGCGATTGTGGGGGATGAAGTTGCGCGGGGTTTAATTTCAAAGGGCGATCCCGCAATTTAAACCAAAATTTTCTCTTGGGGGTACGTGGCATCACCAGGTGCATTGCGAGACAAAAATCAGGTTACTTCAAACCACCCCCTCGTGCCCCCGCAAAATAGAGAAACATAAAGGGATGCTGGAGCATCACCTGTCATCCACGTCATGTACCCTGTTCACCCTCCATCCTGTCACACCTTCCACATCAATTGCCCCATTTACCTAACCACCTACACTTTTCCCCACGTCATCCTATTCGTGAGCAGTTTCTCTTTCTCATAAATGTTAGCCATCACATAACGAGCCAATGCTGAGCTACCTGTCACATTATCACTTCGCCCATATTTTCAACTGATATTCTTTTTCCAGTAAACGCATCTGAAGAACAGATAACAATGGAATCAACTGACAAGGATAGTAAACAAATGATTATGGTGGCCTCAATGGACATGTGTTCCCAATTCAAAGAAAAAAGGAAAACGAGCGCGTTTGTGAGCAGATGAAGAGACAGATGAAAGCGCCAGCTCAAACAATATCTGCCTGCTGTCATTTCATTCGAATTACATTCTGTTTTTTGGAGATATTGTATGAAGTCCAACGATTTTTTATTCGTGATAATTAATGTATAAATAGATAGATTTGAGATCTATTAGAGGCTGATTCTTGCCGGATGTAATAGATAAACTCTCTTTTTGAGTATTAATTCAATTGCAGATAGAGATTCTAATTTTCGTTTAGTTTGAGTTATGTGTGTCCTCTATATTTTCATTTCTCCAAATTTCTTTATGTAATTCCTTGAAAAGCGATTGATTGCAATTTAGTATTACAACTACTGTGATCATATTATACCAATTCATTAGGTAAGAAATTTTTCTTCTGTATTTATTGTGAGTAAAACAAGACCTGTGTTCTGCGTGAATTACTGCATTTCATATCCTGTTCAAGGGTGCCTTCTCTACTTTTCTTCTGCTACAAACAAGGTGAGACTCATCTGCAATTGATGCCTAGCTTTGGTTAAAAGTTTTGTAACTTTCCTTCACACCATTTGATATTATAATTGTGACTCATACAACGAAATACAACCTCTGTACTGTCCTATTATTAATTTGATTTAAAGATTATTTCTCATAGAACTAAAGGTAGGAAAAGCACTTATTTAAAAAAATTTCTTTAAACACTCCTGATGCCTGACATTACTCTTTGAGACTTAGGATTAATCTTAGGAACAACATATTTTTGGCGCCATTTCCAGGGACGGAGAAACAAAGTTATTTTTCCCTAGGAGAACAACAAAGTAAAACTTTAATCTTTGATGGTGAACAAAGATTGAATACTTGAAAAGGTTCATTTTTCACCTGGCGACACCTTGGTTTGAAGACTCCACATGATTCATTGGAGACTCCATTGGTTTCAAAATGTCAAGTTCTTTCACTGCTCGGATTGATGCGAGGTTTTCTCCTTTGAACTTTACAAATGTTTTTGGTTTTCCAAATGTTGTTCCTGATATTAAAGAATGAAGAGATCATCTTCCTAGTTTTAGAGAGGATAAAGATGATAATCCTGGTCAACATTTGTTTCAATTTCATAAGCTCATGCATCAACTAGATATTCATCATGAAGATTTTTTGATGAAACTGTTCATGTTTAGTCTGGGAAGGGATGCTCGACTTTGGTACAAATCTCTACTCCCTTTTATCATTTCATCATTAAAATAATTTCATGCAACTTTTCATAAATATTGCAAAAGAATGTATTCATTTGAGTTCCTTTTTGAAGACTGCTGCAATTTAGATTTCGTAGAACAAGATTGTAAATATAACCAGTTTACTGATGAAAAATCAGAACATCATAGCAATTGTGGTCAACTATATGAAGAAGAATTCGCATAAAAACAAGATATCCTTCAAACAGATCAGGAAAATTTATATGAAGAAGACTTTCAAGTAAATCAAGAAGAGGTTTTGATTGCAAGTAAAAATGAAGAAATCCTTATAGACCCTCCAATCCTTTAAGTTGATCAAAGACAAGATGATGAATCTTCTGCTGATCTAGATCCTTGCGAAGGCCAATGGATTATTGAAGACCATAAGAAATCATCTCTTGGAAAAGATGATTTTGGTAATGATACTGACAATGGAAACGATACTCTAAGTGCATTTGTCATTGTACCAAATGTTCATAGTAATTACTGTCATGATCAAAGTACTATTCTAAATTCTTATTTTGACCAAGCCACTATTATTCAATCATCATTACTAGATCATCAAGAAATGGAAGTTTTTGAAATTCAAAGTTCAATTTTTTAATATAATTAGCCTATTTACGATGAGTATCGAGACGATGAAGAAGAACATATTTATTTCCCAACATGCATGGAAACATACAATAGTTCTCCTTTGTTTGATAACTATAATGAATGCAACTTTGAAGTTGATGAGCAACAAATTATTTCTCTTTCTTCAGAGAGTTCACTTCAATAGGAAAATTATCAGTTGCACTATAAAAGCAATCATCCTGTGCATGACAATGATGAAGAAGATTCTTGGACAGAAGATGAAGGAGATAAGGAGGGGCTATTGGAGCAGTTGATATCTCCTTCCTATTTAGCAATTGATGAGCAACAAACTAGTGAGCCTCAATATGACATTCTCGAGCCAGGAAAAGAAAAGATCACTAGTGGAGAAAGTGTGTAAAGTATTTTCATACAGCTAGGCCAACAGGAAGATGTATCACTTGATTATGAAAATTCTTTATCTTTCCATGATCCAGTGGCTGTTTGGTTGGAGTATTTCCTTCAATAGGCCCAAAATGTTGTAGCGTTTTGTGTGCAACCAAACTTCAACAGTAAGCACAAGCTACATATTCATTCTCTGCTACAAAAAAATTCTTATTATTTCATTCCTTCATCCAGTATAAAACAAGGTATGTTAAGCAATCCACTATTTGCATGGATCCATTGGAAATTCCATATTACTTGATTAGTGGAATTTCCCTTGATTAGTGTAGGGCCAATGTATATAAATAAGTTGTCCAAATCAACTTTTATTTTAGCATACTAGTTCAACATTTTATTTCAGTAGTTCGGTTCTCAGTTTGGCATCCAATATGGTTTAGTTTTTAGGCATTATGACTCCATAGCCCAATGACGGGGTTTAGAGTTGGATAGGGTTGATTTCAGGTCGCAGAAGGATGAAGACACATAGTCTACTATTCTTGGTGCTTTGCAATGTAGATCTTGTTGAACAGAATATGAGGCTCAAGAAAAACTTGACACTCACCTTTTAGTCTTTTTGATTTCTCTAAAAGTAGGTGATAAATAAATAAATAATATTCCCTGTTGAAAATTCAAAAGAAAAATAAGGTATGAGTCCCTACTCTTCTTATAACCCCAATAAAATTGAAATATTCTTTTTGAAAGGAATGTAAAGGCAGTTTTTCTCATGATAATATTATCACCTGACTTGAGAATAAAAAATGTATAAAATTATAGTGTCATGCCGATAAATTGAAAATCCATCTCTAAAATAAAAATAAAAATGATAATAAATAAACTCGAAAGAAATCTGAACTAAAATACACAAACTTGTGTAGGATCAGGGTATTTTGTGTCAGGTCCACCGAATCCTCGATTTGGTTATCTTTGCCTATCCCCAAGTTCTTATCCACTTCAGATTTTATTTATCCTTTCTTAGTCTTCATAGAAAGAAAGTAACTTACCTTGAATTTGTAAACTTAAAAACATATTTTCAAAACAATATTAGGCGAAAATTTGTATGTTCCTTTGATTTTAATTGAGAAAGTATGTCTAGGCTAATCCTGATAATTTTAGCTCTTTTATCGGACTTTAAACTGACTAATTCGCTCAAGGTTGATCCCTGAAAGATTAATATTCCCATAAATTTTTTCCTATAGGCGAAGGTGTATTGAAAATTGGAAGAAAGTTAGTTTCAGAGTATTCGTAAAAGTGTTGACAGACCTTCTTTTCAAAATTTTTAAACAGATATCATCCCTTTTATGTGACATACAGTTTGATTGCCCCCACTTAAAAATATTAAAATACAAGACATATGGTGAAAGGAAATTCATAATTTGATTGCCCCCATCTTGTCTAAAGAGATGATGAAAGGAAATTCATGTAATGATTGCCCTCATCTCAATAGAATGCAAAAGTGCTAATTGAAGTGGTGAAAGGAAATTCAATGGGAGAAGTGGATAACTTCACCGGGGCACTAAACAAGCTCGCTAGTAGTGAAGCAATAACTATGATATTTGTACGGCTGTCATACATATATATATAACATACTTTGACATCTAGTTCTATTTTTGGTAATATTTACATTCTGAACCAACGAGGGATTCCCTAAATAAATTATTACATCTACTTAACTTTGATGTGAACGAAGTCGGTCGAAGTATGCTATTTCGGTTAAAGTTGTTTTGATTAACTTAAACAGATCCAAACTCTGTTTTAGGAAAGGGAAATTTTAAATAACCTAACTCGAGATCAATAATTAGGTGTGTTTTGAAGGTTTTATGAGATTCAGTTGAAGTTAGTTTTTTTCTTTGTACGATTAACTCCTAAAAATGTTTTCCAGAAATGCAATAATGACTCCATTTTCCCAATAAAGGCACTCGGTCTAATTTTCTTCCGTGTCTCACAGAGAGACACGATCCCCAGATGGAGCCTATGTTGGAACACATACAATTTTGAACTTTTGAGCTTTATATTTTTCACCTCATGAAAAATAAAATTTTACTCGAAGAAAGCAGAAAATTAGAAAATGACCTTTTAATTTAAATCAAATTCATTGCTGGTTAGTTAATAATAAGGCACACATGATATCTGCCTTTGATGAGTTTTCCCCTTTGATCGAATGATCCTAATACCTCCTGATTTTTGGAGCCACTTGAATTTTAAAGAGGTAAATATCTAACGGTCGCTTCGGAGCTTCGCGCTTCAGATGTTTCAATAAGTCTAAACAACAAAACTCTGAAACTCTAAAACCTGAAGGTTTCTGCTCGCGAATTTTCCTAAACCTTTTAAAGGAACAAGTCATAAGACACACGTACCTTTTGAGTCTTTCTTGAGTTGACACGTGGCACCCGTTTTTGACATTTTCATTGGAGGATTCACACAATTCCAAGTAACACGTGACACCTCTCTTTCCTCGACACGAAATCCAGAATGACGTCATCTATAACACGTCACTACGAGAGATGATCCTTCGGAAATTTAACAAAGAATGAATTCACAAATCACCGAAATATCAAAATGCCGAAGTATTGAATGTTAACTAATTAAGTTAATCACGATCAAGAGATAATTTATGATTCCGCAGTTTGGATTTCATAATTTTCCCCTGTATCGTATTCTAAAATTTCGGAAGTTCGAACTTCTGAAATACTTAAAATTAAGTGCGATTAATTAAGACTTAAGATCAATTACTAGATAATTAATTGCTTCACAGTTTCAAGTTTTGGGAAGTTCCTCTTGAGATACATTAAAAGTCCCCAAAGTCTGAACTCCCAAAACACTTGAAGTTAACACACCATTTTAAACATGATTAATTAAGGTTTTAAAAGAGATTATCCAGAGATTAATCTTTCCGTGGATTCAAGATTCGGGGGTTTCCCACTCTATCACATCTAAAACTTCTGAACGTGAACTGTCGAAATAATGATGGCATTTATGACTAATTAACGATAATGATTCAAACGAGGATTGCAGTCGCTAGATAGACATCTCCATTAACGTTAATAAATTTTTCGTCAGTAAGGTTATATGAATATCAACGAATCTTGTTTAAATAAAATATTTCGAATTCATTTTCACCTTTTGCAATTAGCAAGTTTTATATATTTGAAAAAGTTACAGACCTCTCTTGTTACAGGCAGGCTAATCTTATTTCCTTAAGGATTACGGCGCCACAAAAAGTTGCAAGAAAACTTGATGGATGAAATTTCAGAATCTAATGGAACGATAAATCAGTTCGGAAGTTGGATAAACTAAGAAAAGGACCAAATATAGTAGGGAAGGGGCTAGATAGACAGAAAAGGGAGCACAAACTCTTTGGAGTGCTAAGTCCCCGAAGTGGAAGATCTGATGCCGCGTGTCCTCTTGATTTCTACGATGAATATTTACTTCGAAACTTCAGGCTTTAGGAGTTCTCGCTTCACGCATCCGTCTTTCTTCCGAAGTGGTTATCCGTCGAAGTATAGGATCTCCTGCCACGTGTCCTCTTGATTTCAACGATGAATATTTACTTCAAAACTCCTGGCTTCGGGAGTTCTCACTTCACACATCCGTCTTTCTTCTGAAGTGGTTATCCGTTGATGATCCATAATGGATCCAGAAGCCAAGATGGGGTCCAGGAAGGCCTAAAAATAAAAATGCTCAAAATCTCTTCAAAACGGATGTGTACGTAGGCCTCAACGTTATGAACCCAATGCAACTTGAACAGTCTCAAACATACGTCGTATGGAAAATATATCACGATCTATTCATTTGGCCAAACATGCAAAATTTGATGACTGTATAGTCTGTACAGTGCTGATGTGGTAGTTGAATGTATAGGTCATACAAATGATGTGGCAGTGAGTTGGCAAGTTGTTGATTTGACATGACAACTGACAGTTGGAAGAGTCAGAGTGTGACACATGGCACCACTGCAAGGATGTCACATGGCACAGGCTGATGTGGCTAGGTCCATATGACACATGGATATGGGCTGATGTGGTAGGTACATGGCTGACTGGATAGACAGGTGGGAGAATGATTTTCTGACACGTGGCTCTTATATGGATGAATAGTATGGTACCACATGGCCCAATCCTGGGCTACCATGTGGCACCCCTCCATTGGTCAGTTTATTTGTTGTTTTGGGAAAAATTATGGAGAGTTTGTGGGGGTCGAACCCATGACCTCCATGGGAGACTGAGTCTTCACGTAGGCTGGGCTACCAACCCTCCTACATGGTGGTTCTTACCACTATACGTTTTCATTTATATTTGAATTGAATGGTGGATCCGGTCGGTGGAGTATAGGGATGGGGCTAGGCCCCAATCCCCAATGCATTCCCATATGTTATTACCATATAACTCGATGCGTATTCATATGCGTATTCATATGGTGTAGCCCCGGTCCAGAGTTAAGCCTAGTGCACACACTTACCGCATGGCTGTTGTAATACGACTCAGTTTCATAGCTGTTGGCGCGGACAATGGATATGGGTGTATCCCTCGGTTTCAACACTTGTTCTTGCAACCGTTCCATGTGACCATTATGTTGTATAGTGGCGCAGATGTGTAGGGTTGGCAGCCGGTCGACTGGGCTAGCCCGTCGACCAGGGCGCGTGACTAGGACCTGAAGATCGAGGCCTATAATATCTTAAGGGTGCATGGAGTATCAACCCACGACCATATGGATGCCAATGCGACTAAGGGACCAACGACTAAGGGGATAGCGCACCAAACACTCAATGCTTGGCCACATGGAGGGAATACACATGACCAGGAGCAAGAAGGATGGGGGCTGTGCCCTTTTTATTTTCAAAATGTGGGTTTTTAAACCATATAATAATATTTTTTGGATTATTAGCCAGATTTTGGAGATTTAGTCCATTTTTGGAGGATCTTGGGCCGTTTTTGAGGCCATATCTTGGGGAGAAGTTGGGAGGTTGTTACCAACTTCAGGCCTATATAAACCAAAGGTTCTTGAATCCATAGGGGGAGGTTTAGAATAGGAAAATGTTGAAGAATTGTTGATCCAAAGCCATTTTTATCCAGGGAAGCCATTGAGGAGAGCACCTTTGCGGGCCATTTCTGGGAGCTCTGTTCATCCGTTTTTAGTGCCGTCAGTTTTGTTGGGTTCTTGAGATCTGGTAGAACATGAACATATCAGTTTGTAATCTTTTTGGAATTGTTATGATGTACTTTAAAATCTTATAACATAAATAAGAAAGCCTCACCCACTGAGACAAAGACCCGGAGACGTAAGCGAGATTGTCGAACTCTGTTATTACTTTGGTGTTTATGGTTTACTGTTATTTATGATTATTTCCAGATCTGTATATTTCTTTATGGATGCCATGTTTCTTCATTAATTCTTCGTCTTTCACTAGTTTCCTAAATGGTAATTTAACTCATGAAAAATAACAGAACCATTGTCATTAAAAGATCTTTTCAGATCAAGTGGTATACGAGCAGGTTGACGGTTGGTTTTTTGAGTTTGAATGTTTACCAGGGAAAAGATCATCTCAGTTGAGAAAATGGAATCTAAAAAGGGACTTTCTCAAGATGAGAAGGATATGCGAAAAAATCTCTTTTCCATGTCAGAGATGGTGAAAGTGTTGTATGAATATTACTTGGAATGAAAGATATCGGTTCAAGGGAAAACTTCAAAGAACAACAAAAGCGAAGAAGAATTGAAGGAATTTACTTCTACACTGAATTCATAAATTATCTCTGAGGTACGCAGTGGAAGTCATTCATCAATTTCACATTGTTCCCATCAAGATGGTTCTTTTGGTGCATTTGAAAAACATACAAAAGGTATAGATTTGAAATTGATAACCAAGATGGGATATGAAGGAAAGGGCCTTGGAAATAAGGGTCAAGATATCGTTAATCCCATAGAGGTTTTGGAAAGAACTCGTTATTTAGGATTGGGATATGGTGAAGAGGAGATTGGAGAATTCTCCAAAACCTTGGAAGCAAGTGATGCTTCAAATGACCAGCTTAAGTCATTGCGGGAACACTTCACGAAGGGTGATGATGTATCACTCCTTGATGGTGATAGTGAATGTAAGTCATATCTAAAGAAAAGTGAAGATCAACAAGAAAGGTATAATGGTCATGATTTTTCCAAATCTCTTTTTGATTATAAAAAACATAATCAAGTAATCCAAAACTTGTGGAATATGTATCCTTGTACTTTTTGTCATTCACCTAAGCATTGTGTTGACAAGTGTTGGAAGAGACAATCTTTGTACAAAAATTCTATGTCGACTAGGAAGGAGACACGACATAAAGACTCAACTCCAAAACGGAAGAAGGAGAAGGGAAAACAAGTCTGGATGCCAAAAAACCACTACACTTATTACAATAGGGGTGCACATCAAAAGGCTATATGTTGGAAGCTTAATCCAGAGCTTCGTCCAAAGAAGGACAAAAGGATTGTGCATGTACTCACAAAAGAGGAGGCATTACCAACAAATAAAGAGGAATTACATGAAGGAAATAAGACAATCACTTGGTTTTTCCAGAAGTGGATGTCACATCTTCATTGTATTTTGCTTCCATTAATGTAATCACAGATGTTGAAATGATGACGTGTTATAACATAATTTTGAACAACATAGTGCTTTGTTTTATCCTTATGAGTATGTAATTATTAAGGTCAATTTTGTAACCTTTTGGAGGACCAAAAGGTCTTTAGTGGGGAGGTGTGATCCAAAATGGATCCAGAAGCCAAGATGGGGTCCATGAAGGCCTAAAAATAAAAGTGCTTAGAATCTCTTCAAAAACAATTCGTGCATAGGCCTCGACGTTACGAACCCAACACAACTTGAATGGACTCAAACGAACGTCGTATGCGAAAGATGTCATGATCTGTTCATTTGGCCAAACATGCAAAATTTGATGACTGTATAGTCCGTACAATGCTGACGTGGCAACTAACTGTACAGGTTGTACGACTGTACAGATGATGTGGTAGTGATTTCGTAGGTTGTTGTTGACTGGTTATGACAACCGACAAGTGGACGAGTCAGAGTGTGATAGATGACACCACTTGAAGGGTGACATGTGGCACAAGATGACATGGCTAGGTCTGTACGACATGTGGAAATGGGCTGATGTGGTAGGTACATGGCTGATTAGTCAGATAGGTAGGCAAATTATTTTCTGACACATGGCTCTTAGCTGGATGAATAGTATGGTGCCACATGGCCCAATCCTGGGCTGCCAAGTGGAACCCCTCCATTGGTCGGTTTATTGGTTGTTTTGGGAAAAATTATGGAGAGTCCATGGGGGTCGAACCCGTGACCTCCATGGGTGGTCAAGTCTTCACGTAGGCTAGGCTACTATTCCACCTACATGGTGGTTCTTACCACTATACATTTTCATTTATATTTGAATTGAATGGCGGGTCCGATCGATGGAGTATAGGGCTAGGGCTAGGCCCCAGCACTCAACGCATTCCCATATGTCCTTACCATATACCTCGATGCGTATTCGTATGGTGTAGCCTTAGTCCAGAGTTAAGCCCGACTCAAACACTTACCACATGGTCGTTGTAATATGACCTTGTTCCGTAACTGTTGGCGCAAGAAATGTATATGGGTGTAGCCCCCGGTTCCGAAACTTGTTCTTGCGACCATTCCATGTGACTATTATGTTGTATAGTGGCACAAATGTGTAGGGTTGGCACTTGGTCAGTCGGGCTAACCCGCCGACCAGGGTGCGTGACTAGGACCTGAAGATCCGGGGCTATAACAACTTAAGGGTGCGTGGAGTATCAACCCATGACCATCTGGCTACCAATGCGACCAAGGGACTAATGGTTAAGGGGATTATTATCACTCCAGGAAACTCTCCTAGGTTGTATCTCAGAGATGCCTGGTAACTTAACTAATCTTGCAATGGTTCACTTAATGAAGGGTAATGTTTGGATCAAGATGAAAATCTAGATCACTGGATTTTATCCTCAAGACAGTCTAGGTATATTCAATAGTACAAGGCCTTCAAGAGCTATTATCAGATAGGTTGTGAATCAAATGGATAAAGAAACTAATCTATTAACCATAACATACATAAAACAATATATATGATGGGTCAACAAACTAGCAGTGAATGCTTATGATCCTTTTTTAATAATCAAAGGTAAGATGATAGTCACCATAGGACATTAAACAGAGACAAAGAATAACATTCAACTCATAAGCATAGAACATAGATGAAAAGAAGGTCTGACAATAACAATGAAAGAAGCTTGCAGGCTAAATATATTTAAGAAAATGTCTGCATCACAATATCAATATAGTTTTAGAACTCAAAATTGAACCCTTGGTTCATCAAAAGTTTGTGGCTTTATAGCCTTTACATCAGATATCCAGATCCTAGAATACTGGATCGAATTTACCAAAAATAGAGAGTCAATAACTGACACAAGAAAATAGGCAGAGATCCTATAAAATAGGTCAACTCCTTATCTTAAGTGATCTCCATATCCTTCAAAATCTTCAACATGTGTAGTAAGCCTTCCAAGGCTGATGGGTCTTCATAAAATATGGGGCAAGTCGAAATTGCCACCTACTAGCAATAAGGTAGTTTTTGCCCAAAAAATAGGTAACAAATTTAACCTTTCCACCTTCTTAGGCATCTCTAAAATCAAAACAAAATCTTGATAATGATGTCTTTAATTATTATCTATCGTTTAGAACTGTCCATGAGGCATTTGGATAAGAAAAACTTGGATTTGTGCAAAAACAATACCTCTCTGGCCTGTCAGTGCTATCAGTGGCTAAAATAGACAAAATCCGGGCCAGTTAGATACCGAAAGGTCCTCTTTTGGTGGCTAATGAACAATTGAAATGTTTGTCTAAGCCACCAAAAGTTCTGTCTTAAACAAAATTGCAAAATGCCTTTTGTCTTAGCTTTAAAACACCTTAGGGTTGATCTTATGAAACCTTTGCATCTTGATCAAGTTCTGGAATGGCTATAGGATTGTTGGCAGCGTCTGGATCATTCAAATGGATGGCAACATCTACTGGGGTTTCAAGGCTAGCAAGTGATTGAGGCTGAGGTCTTGAAGACATAGCTTGTAACCTTAATGACCTGACCTTTTTCTTCAAATGCATAACCACTCTCCATAAAATATTGTAGTCTTTTACAATCTTCTTCTTCTTTTTCTTTTCCTTTATACTTGCATGTGCCAATCTTTCTAGGGTTGCGCTGGTGTCTGCAAAATTCTTTGATAGCGTTTCATATCTTGTTTTAATCACCCTTTCTAGCACTTCCTACTATGCTATCTTCTTTTTAAGTTTCTTGATCTTCTTTGATTTGTTCTGCTTTCTTTTTCTTCTATATGAGGCCTCTGCAATTTGTAGCTCATGTTCCTCCTTAGGTGTAGGTGATGGAAGATCTTCATACATTGCTATAAATGGATCTACATACCTTGCTGTAACTGGATTTTCATACCCTGCTGTAATTGGATCTTAATACCCTGTTGTAACTGGATCTTCTGCTAGGACTGCTTCTTGCTTTACTTGAACCTGGTTCTCTTCATCCTCAAAATCTATATAGGGGAGATTGAGAATCCTCTTATCCACTGGAGGCTCTTCGGCCTTTTCTGCATCCTTGCTAAAATTTAGTTTCTTCTTAGCCTTTTTAGGTTTATAAGATGGAGAGGGATGATCAATTGCAACTGGAGAGATGGCTCTCCTTTTCCTCTTTCCACTCCTGGGAGTAGAGGACTTCTTTGAAGAAGATTTCTCTTTATCTTCTGGC
Organism: Picea engelmannii; assembly: GCA_009831015.1. Taxonomy (NCBI): domain Eukaryota; kingdom Viridiplantae; phylum Streptophyta; class Pinopsida; order Pinales; family Pinaceae; genus Picea; species Picea engelmannii. The sequence goes on along the minus strand of ML783473.1, from coordinate 26,016 downwards.
TATAGATCTGTTTGAAATTCATTCCAAAATAGGAAGTGGCCCCAATCCTTGTTTCTTCTCTGCAGCAGCTCACAAATCAAAAGCTTGATTAATCCATGATGGGATAGTCTACCTTCTACCTTACTGGGTTTAGCTTTAACTTGATGAGCCATCTTAGTCAGGCTCCTGTGAAGATAATAACGTAGGTTGAGTGGGATCCTACCAGTAAAATGATTCATGAGATTGAAGTGACAGATCATCACCCTGTTATATCTACCTTCACAGGTTATATAAACAAGGATGGATTTTAACAAGTCTTGCCATTTTTCTTCAAGAAAAGATATAGGAATATCTTTCTTCCATATCAAACACTTGTGTTCTGGTTTCAAGTAGGACCTCAATTAAACATCTTTTGTAATAGTGGTTTTGAACCAATTTTCTCCAGTGCTTGGAAGCTCTGTCACTTTAGCTATGAGGGATTCATCCACTTGGAATTCATCTTGACCGATGATTTCTTTTCTTCCATCAAAATTCAAAGAAAAATATTTTTCCACCTACTGATGAGAGCTTTGCAATTTCTCACAAAATTTGAAATAGCCCGTGTCTTTGAAAAGTTGACATACCTCTGGATGTGATTCCAGGTAACCAATGTCATTAAGCTCCCTCCTCACAACTGGTCCTCCTCTCTTCATTTGCTGGAAAGATCCTGTACACCTGCAATTGGAAAAACGGGTTTGGAGGGAGGCCACACAGTGTAGAACTAGGGGGTTAAGGCTCGACTGTGCTAGAGGTGATATTATAGGGGAAGTGTTTTATGAAAATACTGATTTTGAGGGATATAAGAGGCATTTTAGGATTTGACAGGATCATAATTGGATAAGGTTCGAGGGGTATGAAGTACAACAAGCCACGCAATATCATGGAACTGAAGTTTAAATGATGAGACATACTACGTAAGGATCAGATCCTAAAAATAAGACAGTTGTAAGGTTTAGAGGGTTCGAGATTTGATATGTCAAAGAGAAATCATTAAACACTTAATCACATCTTACCCGATCATGATCGACCTCTCTTGTTGTCTTTCAGCAGCTAATGCAATCATAACACATCAACCCGATGGTTTCGACGCATGAAAGGATGTGCTGTCTGTTTCCAGGCTCTTGCACTTTCGGTGGCTAAATAGCCCCGAATTTCGGTTTTATGCTGCTGAAAGCTAGGGCTTTCGGTGGCTTAGAAGCACTTTTGGAGAGGCACTTAGCCACCGAAACCTATGTTTTGAATTTTTTAAAATAAAAATCAAATCTGATTTTTTCAAAACTTTATTACAAACATAAGGTTCTCAAAAATGAACCTTGAAAAATTTAGAACTACATTTTTCAATGACTTCCTATCACCTAAATTGACAAAACTGATTGTGTTATTTAAGGAGATAATAGGGATAACGCCCCAAATACTCATCGCTTGGCCACATGGTGGGAATCCACATCACCAAGAGTGTGGAGGAAGGGGGCTGCACCGTTTTTATTTGCAAAATGTGGGTTTTAAAACCATATAATAAGATTTTTTGGATTATTATCCAGATTTTTGGTGATTTAGTCCATTTTTGGAGTATCTTGGGCCCTTTTTGGGGCCAGATCTTGGGGAGAATTTGGGAGGTTATTACCAAATTCATGCCTATATAAAGCAGAGGTTCTTGAAGCTATAGGAGGAGGTTCAAAACAAGAAAATGATGAATAATTTTTGAGCCAAAGCCATTTTTATGCAGGGAAGCCATTGAGGAGAGCACTTTTGCGGGCCATTTCTGGGAGCTTGATTTATTCGTTTTCAGTGCCGTCAGTTTTGTTGGGTTATTGAGATCTGGTAGAACACAACCATATCAGTTTGAAATCCATTTGGCACTATTATGATGAACTTTTAAATCTTTGAACATAAATAAGAAACCCTCACCCACTGAGACAAGGGCCCAGAGACGTAGGCAAGATTGCCGAACTTTGTTATCACTTTGGTGTTTATGGTTTATTGTTATTTATGCTTATTTATGTATCTGTATATTTCTTTATGGATTCCATGTTTCTTCATTAATTATTCCTCTTTCATCAGTTTCCTAAATGGTATTTTAACTAATGCAAAATAACTTAACCATTTTTGTTAAAAGATCTTTTCGGATCAGACGAAGTGTAGGATATCCTGCCACGTGTGATCCAGATGGATATCGGTGGCCACCCACCTTTTCCAACTGGCTCAAAACAATTTTCTGACAATTTTGGCAATTTACTATTTTTAGCAGTTTTAACTTCCGGGGCCATTTTGAGGGCCTAAATGAAGGTTTTTCGGGATCGAGCTCCTCAATGATAGTCGAAGGCATGATTGAGACCCAAAAATGAATCTCCTTGATGATACATTTCAAACGGGCTATCACACGCCTAAAACAGAGATCATATGCAAAAGTTATGACCCCGGGAAGTTGATGCACTAACTTACCCAAACGGGGCTCACATGACTTTTGGCGCTATATCTCCTAGGGTTAGGTTTTTGGATGTCTAGGGTTTTTGGCATTCTGGATTATTGTAAAAAGGCCTTCATAGCCTCATTTTTTTCTTCTTCTTGCGAATGCACGCTGCCGTCACATCTCTTCTTAGATATAAACCGCCACCATTCCAACAAGCTTGTTTCCGCTACATTTTACAGTTTCAGCTTATTTCGTTATTGAATAGAAAACTAGTTTTACTATATCTTTGTTATTCTGTGTTAAGAACCTATTAATAATCTGTGTTCATTTCATTCTTCTCATAAAATTCGGATCAACTTGTCCACTTAGATCAATGGTCCAGATGGGATTTGGGAGTTATCTTCTCAGCACTTCTTTCCTCCCCCCCGGAGTACGAAATAGATGAATATAGGGATCATATGACACATGCCCCCCACTCAGATCGACATACAAGAATTGCACTAAATTCGCTCTATATTCTCTACATATGACCAAGAGCTGTGACCTCGGCTTAACTTTGGGTGCTTATCTCACTTTGCGAAGATCGACATTTTGATTTTAATGGATCATGGAGATCAACGACTGAGAGCAATTGCGAGGGGAAAAGTTGCACGGGGTTTAATTTCAAAGGGTGGTCTCACAATTTAAACCATGATTTTCTCTCAGGGGTTTGTGACATCACCAAGTGCATTGCGGGATGGAAAATGAGCTACTTCAAACCACGCCCTCGTTCCCTCGCAAAATAGAGAAATGTAAACGAATGTTGGAGAAACACTTGTCATCGACGTCATGTACCATATTCACCCTCCAACCTGTTACACCTTCGAAATCAGTTACCCCGTTTACCTCACCACCTACACTTTCCCCATGTCATCCTATTCGTGACAAGTTACTCTTTCTCGTAACTGTTATCCATCACATAACGAGCCAACACTGAGCTACCTATCACATTATCACTTCCCCCATATTTTCAACTGATATGCTTTTTCTAGTAAACGCATCCGAAGAACATATTATAATGGAATCAGATGACGAGGACAATAAACAAATGATTATGGTGGCCTCAATGGACATGTGTTCCCAATTAAAAGAACAAAGGAAAATGAGCACTTCTGCGAGCAGATGAAGAGAAAGATGAAAGCGCCAGCTCAAACAATATATGCCTGCTATCGTTTCATTCGAATTTCATTCTATTTTTAGGAGATATTGTATGATGTCCAACGGTTTTTGAGTTGTGATAATTTTTGTATAAATAGATATATTTAAGATATATTTGAGGCTGCTTCTTGCCGGATGTAATAGAGAAACTCTCTTTTTGAGTATTAATACAAGTGCAGACAAAGTTTCTAATTTTCGTTCAGTTTGAGTTATGTGTTTCCTCTATATTTTCATTTCTTTGAATTTATTTATGTAATTTTTTGAAAAGCGATTGATTGCAATTTAGTATCACAACTACTGTGATCATATTATACCAATAATTCATTAGGTAAGAAGTTTTTCCTCTATATTTACTATGAGTAAAACAAGACCCGTGTTCTGCGTGAATTACTGCATTTCATATCATGTTCAAGGGTGCCTTCTCTACTTTTCTTCTGCTGCAAACAAGGTGAGACTCATCTGCAATTGATGCCTAACTTTGTTTAATGGTTTTGTAACTTTCCTTCACACCATTTTATATTATAATTGTGACTCAGACAACGGAATACAACCTTTGTACTGTCCTATTATTAATTTGATTTAAATATCATTTCTTATAGAACTAAAGGTAGGAAAAACACTCATTTAAAACATTTTCTTTAAACACTCCTGATGTCTTACATTACTCTTTGAGACTTAGGATTAATCTCAGGAACAACATGACCCATGATCTAGAGTTGGCTTCCATAGTGCATGCTTTAAAAATGTGGAGACATTACCTCCTAGGTAGGAGATTTGTACTTATGATAGACCATTGTGGGTTGAGGCACCTGTTCGATCAACCAAATATCAATGCTAGACAAGCTAGGTGGTGTCTCTCCTTAGTGAGTTTGATTTTGAAATAAAACACATCAAAGGAAAAGAAAATAGGGTGGTCGATGCCCTTAGCAGAAGTGTAAAAATGATTCACCTGGTAGTGGTAAGCACCTATGAAATGAATGTCAGGTAGAGAGTCAAGAATGCACAAGAAACATATGCATTTTTCAAGACCGTGACATCATACCTAAAGCAAGAGCCCACAGGGCTAAAGTATGAAGGCTATCAAATGCTTGATGAAGGCCTACTAACCTACATAAACAACTTGTATAATCCAAATATTGACGACTTGAATAGGTTCATAATGGATGAACTACACAAGAGACCATATATTGGACATCCGGGTTATCAGAAAATGATCACTACCACTAGGAAACAATTCTATTGGCCTAAATTGGAAACGGACATAGCTGAATATCTAGCTAAGTGTCTAGAATTCCAGCAAGTTAAGGAAAAACACCGACACCCAACAGGGTTATTACAACTTCTACCAATTCCAAAATGGAAATGGGAAACCATCTCCATGGATTTCATCACCGGATTACCAAAAGAGGCCAAGAAGAATGATGCCATCATGGTAGTGGTGGAAAAAATGAGTAATTTTTCTCACTTTGTTCTTGTCAAGTCTACTTGAAAGGAAATAGATATTGCCAACATCTTCATGAAAGAGATATTAAGACTGCATGGCATGCCTAGGGAGATTATATTTGACAGTGACACAAAATTTGCTTCAAGCTTTTGGAAATCCTTAATGGCTGGTTTTGAGACTAAATTGTTGTTTAGCACAACCTATCACCCTCAAACGGATGGATAGACAGAAAGAGTGAACCAAATATTAGAAGGCATGCTAAGGATGCATGTAATGCATCAACCTAAGAAGTGGGAAGACTACCTTCCATTTTTAGAGTTTGATTACAACAACGATTATCAAGAGTCATTGAAGATGAGCCCTTTTGAAGCCCTCTATGGTAGACAATGTAATATTCCAATCAGATGGAGTGATTCAGTGGATAGAATTACAATCAGACTTGAAATGCTGAAGGAAATGGAACAACAAGTGATTCAGATTAAGCAAAATCTGAAAACTGCTCAGGATACACAGAAGAGTTACGCCTACAAAAAGAGAACTCCCAAAGAGTTCAAGGCAAGACACCATGTCTATCTCAGAATTAGACCCAGGAAGAGTTCCTTGAGAATGGGAGATTGTGCGAAGCTGACACCTCGATATTGTGAAACCTTTGAAATCTTAGATAGAGTGGGACATGTAGCCTATATGATAACACTCCCTCCCACAGTGAAGGCACATAATGTTTTCCGTGTTTCATTATTGAAGAAATATGTACATGATTCTAATCATATAATTGATTGGTATGTGATTCAGATGGAGCCAAAAGGAGAATTCCTGCTAGAACCTCAATGCACACTAGACAGGAAGGAAACCTCAATCAGGAACTAAACCATTGAATAGGTCAAGGTGCAATGGAAACACTTTGGCCCATATGAGGCTACGTGGGAAATGGAAGATTCCATGAAACACACATATCCCTTTTTGTTTACTTGTGTATATGTAGAGCACACTAACAGATAGAACATTGAGGATGATGTTCCTTTAAGGGGGAGGGCATTGTAACACCCCTGTTTTCCCCAGTTTGTAAATATAAATATATTGGTCAAGAGACTATGTCAAACTCGATATGTGTGAATGTTTGATTTGATGAACCTTTGTATAAAAGGTCAAGGAATGTAATTTGTGTTATTAATAGAAATGGACAAGTGTTGGATGGCTAATGAAAACAAGGGTTTGATAAGATGGACCACGAATGATATCAGAGAGATGGTGAGGGGAACTAGGAATGGTTGATATAACCCCCACCAAACCAATACCTTGCTGGATTTAATTGCTTAGGACTAGAAAAATACTCTGACATGGGGATGAATTACAATCAGGTTGGTAGGTGGGAAGACCTCCTTAAGAGTTAATGAGGGGATGGGGCAGAGCACCCATCTGAAATGATTTTAGACTTGACCATGGACTCAAAATTCAGGCCACACACAATCTTGCTAAGGAAGGAAAGAAAGGAAGGCATGGTGGGCAGAGGAAGGGTAGCGAAGAGAAACAGAGAAGAGAGACCGAGCTCTCAAGTTTGAGGAAGAACTGAGAAATGAACATGTTTTGGTCACATGATGTGGCTAGCAAGGTTATGATACAAGATGATGAATGAGGGTGCTGAGTGGCTAAGGAAGTACTCTGGCAGGCCTCCTTGCTTGTTATAGAGAAAAACCATTGCCAAGATCTCATGGGAGAAGGAGAGTAACCTATGTCCCTGACTGTTGCTGAGACGAAAGAAATAACTCTCTCTAAGAGCATCATGGTATATCTCGGGGGTGGCCTGTGGTAAATTCGTTAGGAGTGACTGAGCCTATGGATGGGTGGAAACATGCGCCCCTTTCAATAGTCACATCACAATTTATGGTTCTGATAAGTATTTCCATATTTTGTATTTTGAAATGTAGTAATGAGTGAATGTATGTATTTATACATCTAAGAATGGTCTCTGTATTGAATGATCAAGTTATGTGTATGCATTTACCTTCTTGTGGACTTATGTCTCTGATTGATTGTCTATATGCCATAGTTTAGCCTTCGAGACGTCTTGGGATGTAAACCTGTAGGAGGGCTGGGATAGAAAGCATTGCATCAATTTGACCCTGTCGGTCTAAAGAAGATATCTCCTTTAGACTCCTTACTACGCAACTAGAACACCATGTCCAAGTCCTTAGCAAGTTCACGATGAGGAAGATGTGTTTAACTCGCAAGAGTTTAGAAGGACCCATGTGACCAACACCCAGGAACCATGTGCTAAGCCTAAGGGACCTAAGTCCTTTTGGCTTCGGAACTCTGGAAGTCCGAGAATTCAGAGTATTGTCGGCCCAAATAGTCACAAACCAACCGAAGGTGACCGAGAGTCATGGTTACTTGTAAGGTTGACTGACGTTGGGTGGTTTTCCTAGTGGTTAGAGGAACCTATCTTACCGACTAAACTAGGATCCAACTCCTTATCGTGAAGAAGTGTGAGCCACCGATTGAGAATGTTCGAGGATTCCCTCAGCCATTCGATATACATTGAGAAGAGTTCGGTGAAGTTCCACTTCTGGAGGATAGATATTCTATAGACTTGGGGAGATTGTTAGGAGCCCCACCCACCGTTCGATCATCCAGGAGGAGGAACCCGTGCATGGTACTTCGACGAAGTCTTGCTTCTGAAGAATGGAGCATAAGTAAAGAAAAAACTACCAAAGGCCGTAGCCGCGAAGTGACCAGAAATGTAGATCTAGGGATCCTTCAGGTTCTTTCCTAGCCTTTAGATTTATGGTGTAGTTAGCCTGACGTTGACCACTTTGGGAGGACAGGGGTGTTGTAATGAAAAAATACCCGAAGGTCAAAGTTGTGAACTAATGTGGACCATCGATCCATAGATTCTTCGAGAACCCCCTCAACCGTTGATACATAGGGGACACGTGGTGTTAAATACTTTAGTTCGAAGAATGGACACTTCGAGGAATTTAAGTGTGGTGAGTCGAAAATCTCTGAAGCCTGAAGTAACAAGAATCGTCGATTCAAGGATGCTTTGGGAATTTTCCTAACCATCATATCTGGGCTATGGTCAACCCAGCGCTGACCAACTTTGAGAGAAAAGAGGAGTTTTCATAGAATAACTCCCGAAGGCCAAAGTCATGAAGTAACGTTAGTCATGGATCTATGGATCCACATGGTCGGATCTCGACTATGAGATTTGAGGAATGTTAGAAGGTTGTCGGTCTGGTGTGACGTGCAATCCGATGTCACTAGGGTGACGTGGACCCATGATCAATGTGCCACATGTCAACTCGATCTGTGCTTTTCGTATACCCTATATGCCTATTGGAATGTGACATGTGTCACCCCTGGCCTTTCTACATGTCATCCCGTGGTATGTGCCCGCCTAGCCAAAGTGGTTGGTGAAGTGACCAAAACTCTGGGAGTCTGGGACTTCGGGACTCTGGAAGATTTGGGGTGTAGAGAAATAGAGGGACCCAAAAGGGTTGAACGTCGAAACCACATGGCAAGATTATGAGAATTTAGGAGTTCAAAACTTCAGAAGGCCTTGTGTGTAGACAGTAAGGAGGCATTCAACGCTAAAGCGCCGAAGTGCCAAAATTCCTGCTAGCCTACATGTTAAACACCTGCGTGTTAGCTGAAGGTTGAGTCCACTCATGGGATCGTACGGTGGATGTAATTGCACTGTGGATGAAGGAACTTGGAGAAAATATGTGTGAGGTGGATTCACGTGGACGCCACGTGGCCCTCAACCAATGAACGCTCGGATAACTTTGGGAATCCATAACTTGCAACCCAAAGCTCGGATTTGAGCATGGTAGCAGTCATTAGAATGCTATGGGTAAGTAGAAGAGGATGAAGACCTTGAACAAAGGATTTGAAATGTTAAGGAGAATGAAATTTTGATGCCCCACCCCTAGGCAAGATACTCAGGGTTTGGGTATGTTACATTGGATCCAATCAGGTATAATGAAGGAGAGAGAAAAAAGGGACCCTTCATCTTCATATTTTATGGAAAGTGCATCAGTAACTACATTGTCTTTGCCTTTCTTGTAAATGATCTCATAATCATGTCCAAAGAGCTTAGTCACCCATTTTTGTTGCTTTGGGGAGGAAAGGTGCTGTTCTAGAAAATACTTGAGGCTTTGATGATCTATCTTAATTTGGAAGTGTTTCCCCAATATATAAGGGCGCCAAAGATCTACGACATGTAGAATAGAAAGACATTTCCTTTTTATAGTTTGATTTGCCCAAATTTCTCTCTGACAATTGTTTGCTAGTAAAGGCCAAAGGTCGACCCTCTTTCATAAGGACTGCTCCAATTCCTTTCCCTGAAGCATCACATTACAGGACAAAGGTCTTTGTGAAATCAGGAAGGGTCATGACTGGAGTGGTGCACATGGCCATCTTCAAGGTTTGAAAAGACTGAGCAAATACGAGATTTCAAGTGAAAGAATTATTTTTAAGGAGAGCAGTGGGAGGTGCCACAATCTTGCCATAATTCTTAACAAACTTGTGATAATACCCTTTTAAACCCATAAATCCATGCAATTTTGAGAGTCTTTGGGTGAGGCAAATCTTGCATAGCTTCAATCTGTTTAGGATCCACCCTAACACTGGCCTTGCCAACAAGATTACCTAAGTACTCGACTTCTGAGGTGCCAAAAGAACATTTAGATTATTTGAGGAAGAGTTGGTGATAAGAGAGTAGATGGAGAACTCGATCCACATGAGAAAGATGGGTTTTCTTGGTTTTACTATAGATGAGGATATCATCAAATAAAAGTAAGACAAAATGATGGAGAAAAGGTTAGAAGACATGATTCATGAGGCTTTGGAAAGTGGAGGGAGAATTACACAAGCCAAAGGGCATGACCAAAAACTCATAGTGGCCCTCATGAGTTCTAAATGATGTCTTAGGAATTTCTGCCTCGTTCATGTGTATCTAGTGGTAGCCAAAACGAAGATCAATTTTAGTAAAGAATTGGGTGCCACTCAATTCATCCAATAGGTCATCAATGACAAGAATTCTAAATTTGTCTTTAATGGTGAGTTTGTTGAGGGCGCAAACGTTAGGACACATGCGCCAAGAAATTTCTTTCTTAAGTACCATGACCAAAAGAGAAGAGTAGGGGCTCGTACTAGGGCAGGTAACACCTGCATGGAGCAATTATTGAAGAATTTTTTCAATTTTATTTTTTTGGGAAAAGGGATGACGATAGGGGCGGATATTGGGAAGAAGGTTGTGGGGGACAAGGGGAATGGAATGATCATGAAAACCACAGGAAGGAGGGGGTCCTTGGGGAGTGGAAAAAACCACTTGATGTTTAGAGATGATGGATTGGAGTTCCGACGACAGAAAGGGTGTCTCAGATGCTTGAATGGAATGGAGTTGTGCAATAATGCCAAAATGACCTTTTTGAGTAGCTTTTCCATGCGATGGGAAGTGATGATCTTCGGGGAACCGACTGTGATGCCTCGAAACTTATATTGTTTCCCCCTTGGTCGAATTACATGGTTAATTCCTTAAAATCCATGAGAATGGGACTCAAAGTCCTTAGCCATTCTGCACCCAACACAATGTCACAACCGCCCATGTCGATAGAAAACATATGATATTTCATGTGGTACTGACCAATTTGGAGACACACATTTTCAAAATTCCCTCCACATTTCATGGACCTGCCATTGTCAATCATGATTTGAAAATTATTGAGGACATGGATATAACAATTAGTTTCTTGGGAAATGCAGTGATGAATAAAATTATGGGTGCTTCCACTATCAATAAGAATGATGACCTTCCTATTCTTAATGTAACGAATTAACTTGAGGGTTTGGGGAGCAGAGAAGCTAGTGAGAACATTTAGGGAAATGACTGGTTCTACTTCGGGAGGGTCTGAGGGAGGGGTCATGTCAATGGGTTCAGGTGACACGACCACAAGGGGAGACTCAACATCGTCTTCCGAAACATCCTCCGAGATGACCATAAAAATATTTTGTTCCTTACACTTGTGCCCAGGAAAATATTTGTCATCACAATTATAACAAAGGCCTTTGAGTTGGCGTTCAACCATTTCTTCCCTGGTCAATTTCTGGATCTTTAGTGGAGTAGAAGGAGGAGTGTGAGTGACTAGTTTAGTGCGAGGAATAAAGGGGGGTTTTTGGTTTTGAGAAGAGACAACCTATTGTGCTTCCTTATCTCTTTTAGTAGCGTCCACCCAACTCTGAGGCCGATCCATGAGGACATGGGCACACATCTTATCCTTGAGGCCATTGATAAAACATTCTTGGAAAAAAGCATGAGACATGCCCTCTGTATGGAAAGCCAATCGCTCAAAAGTGGTTATAAAGTCTTCCATTGTGCCAGATTGTTTCAACTTTGTTAAACAGAGTAAATGGTTGGTGTTAGTGTCAAAGCATTCATAAATCTCTGCCACAAAGTGTGTCCAAGCCACATACACTTGGCAGGCATTTTTTCTCCATTGCCACCATTGCCAACGTTCTTGATCTATATGGAGAACACCATACCAGAGTTTTCCCAACTCATCTGTAATTCCATACAAAGAGAAATAATGTTCCATTTGAGTTACCCAGCCAGTGGGATCCAAGCCATCAAATTTGGTCACATCCACATGTGGAAGGCGTAGGTCACGCCGAAAGGGATGGGGATGAAAATTCTAGGAATGAGAGGAAGTTTCACCTTCGGTTTACAAATGTGGGTCAGATGAGGGAAGATTTGCAGGGATATGAAGCTTGGTGCAGATCATCGTACTGAAGGATTCAAGATGGGTAGTGAGGTCTTGTTTGAGGTCTTTTTTGAGGTCCTTAATTTTGGCGTTGATGGAGGAATGCATGTTTTTATTGATGGTGCCAATATTGGAACTGATTTGTCTCACGTCTTGTTGGGTTTCTGTGAAATTAGCATGCAAGGAATTGAAGTGAGCTTCCAAGTCATGGCTACAGGTGTGGGCCATGATGAAGAGGTAACATGAAAAGGGGTGGGTGGGACCACACAAAAAATGGGTTATGGGTGAAGTGTATCACAACAATCATGGCGACAAGTGGAATCCAGTGGGGTAAAGCCCAAATAAGGGTGTTGGAAGGGGGTTGGGTCCACTAGAAAAAATGTTTGCTGAAAAATTATAGGTATGATTGCGATAAGGGAAAAGAGAGGAATCCAACGAGATAGGTCTCAAATAATGGTGCCAACAGGATCCAGACTTTTTTTTTTACTCCCAAGGAGTTATACTCCGATTTGAAGAATACTGCAGTGACGAAATGCCCAAATACTTAACAGGAAGAAATGTGTAGTAATTTCGCAACCCGAATGCAGGAGACACAATTGCGTGGAAATAGATCTTGTTCGTTCTGTTTTTTTTTTTTGTTTTCATCCCAAGGGTTAGGGTATTCAAGGGTTCTACATACAAGGGTTTTCCCTGTGCTATAGCTCTTTGATATACGTGCGGGGTCCAACAATAGTACTCGACCCAATATCTTAGGGCACCAACTAAGGAGGCTAGACTGTGCCTTTAGCCGTACTACCCGACTACCCAGGTACTAGAGAGTATCTTCCTGAGTGTTGTTCTCGGTGGAACTATAGTAGTTAGGCGACTGATCGGTTTATCTATGGAGGGATTAAGGAGATCTAGGCCAATCTGTATACAAGTGCTAACTGATGCGCTACCACTTGAAGGGGTACCAATAGGGGATACAATGGTGGCCAACAAATGTGTGCTTAAGCACCACTTGTATTTCCTTCATGTATGAATCCCTGACTGCGGGTTTATGCGCATAACGAAAGATCTCTATAGCTTTAAGATGTCAGAATACATCTCTACCCTGAAAAAATTTAACCCACAATTTTCTGTCGAGGATGGTGATTTGATACCACTTGTAATATTCCAGATATAAAATAGTATGCAAAACATAAATAATTATCTAGAAATGGAAGATAAACAATGATATGACTAGAACAACATGACAATAATACCAGAATAACACTTGAGAGAGCACTTTGATTATTGAGAGAAATGTTCACTTGTCTCTTCGAGGGGGCAACCTCCAACAGAAAAGAGCTCTATTACAATAATATCCAAGACAAAACTTCTCATGCCCTCTACTCTTATTTATACTAAATATGTCTATCCAAAAGAACAATCTAGAGGAAGATCCTTCTAGAAGCGGAAGCTTCTATTGGGTCTTCTTACATTTGAGTTATTCCTCCTTATTGCTAGGCCTTATTAATATTGAACTTTATTACATGGAAAATTATTATTCTACCTACGTGAGGGGTTAGGTCCCTAACAAAAATGAGAAGAAGCATGGGATAAAATTAAAATGGATGTAAGCCACTTTCATGTATTTTGTAGTATAGGATGGGCTCATATTCTCGATGAGAAAAGAAAATATTTACAGCCTAAGAGTGAGAAGTGTATTTTTGTTGGATATTTTGAAGATGTCAAAGGTTACAAACTTATTCGACCTTATTTCCATGAAATTATTAATATAAGAGATGTGAAATTTGATGAAAATATCTTGGCCTATGAGCCTAATTTGATGTTTGTTCCATCTTCGGCCTATGATCCATATTTGGTGTTTATGTCATATTTTGTTCCTATTCGGGTTTTTTCTTATTTAGATGAAGACAATGAGGATGAAAATCCATCTCCACCTACTCGCCTTCCTCCATATGAGTCCATTGAACATGAACTTGCACCACCACCATAGCTTCTGAGATGTGTATGTTCAATAAGATAAGTAGCTAGTGAGCTTTTCGATGATCCTTTAGATCATTTTCGAACATGTTCACAATTCCAATGAGCCTCTTCTCTTTTGGCTCAGGCTTTAGAGACTCGTGATCTAGAAACATTTGAAAAAGTTTAGGTAATCAAAATTGGGACACAACAATGAATGAAGAACATCATTCCTTAATGTCAAATGATACTTGGGATCTTGTACCTGTTCTGAAAGGAATAAATATTTTTAAATGTAAATGGGTGTATAGAAATAAGTATGCATTAGATGGAAGTGTTTAAAGACACAAGGACTGGCCAGTTGCCAAAGGGTTCTCTCAATTTAAAGGCATTGACTATAATGAAACATTTATCGGTGTAGCCAAAATGAATTCCATCCTCCTTGTTCTATCCCTTGTTGCCTCACATAAATGGGAGGTCCATCAAATGGATGTTAAATCCACCATATTGCATGGGGATTTGCAAGAAGAAATCTACATGGAACAACCTCCTAGCTATGTCCGGAATGAATCCATCCTTGTTTTTCGCCCTAAGAAATCTCTTTATGGTATTAAGCAATATCCCGAATCTTGGTATGCCAAAATTAAAAACTTTCTTCTTGACATTGACTTCTCTAGATGTCATTCTAACCCTAATGTCTATACCAAGAAAGTAGGAGGCCATCTCATAATTCTTGTTATTTATGTTGATGATCTTATTCTCACTGGTAGTGACCCTAAGATTTTAACCCATGTGAAAACCAACCTTAAAAAGAAATTTAAAATGAAATACTTAAGCCATTTGCATTATTTCCTTGGCCTACAAGTTTTGCAAACCAAAGAAGGGAATTTTATTTCCCAATCTAAGTATGCTTGTGGCCTTCTTCACTGCTTTCACATAAATGATTCTAAACTAACCCCTTCTCCATTCCAATCTAGAGTCAAACTTGTTTCCACTTGTACTACTCCCAAATTTGATGCCACTTTCTAGTGTAAGTTAGTTGCTAGCTTCTTATATTTGACTCATACCCTTCCTAATATTTCCTTTTTTGTTGATCTTGTTTCCCGATATATGAAAACACCCCATGAAAACCATTGGAAATAAGCTAAACAGATACTTTGTTATGTCGAGGGTACAATTCAGTTTGGGATACATTATAATTTATGGGGGACTCCTTCGTTGGTTGGTTTCACTGATTTGGATTGGGTCAGTGACCTTAATGATCGAAAGTCTACTACAAGTTATGTTTTTAGCCTTGGTTTTGGCCCTATCACTTGGGCTTGTAAGAAATAACAAACTCTTTCTCTTTATTCAACAAAAGTAGAGTACAAAGCAATGGTTAATCCAAGTCAAGAAGCCTTGTGAATTTGACAAATACTTTTAGAGTTTGGATTCTAGTAGCAACATCCAACCACCCTCTGGTGTGACAATCAAAGTGTCATCAAGATCACCAAAGATCTAGTTCAACATCAATGCAAAAAACACATAGAGCTACACATGCACTTCATCAGAAATCTCATTCATGATTGAATTATTGAAGTGCTCTTTTTCTCGACAGAATATCAATTTGCAGACATTTTCACAAAGTCTCTTAAAGAAGTGAATTTTTATAAACTCCGATCTATGTTATGAGTTCAAGAAGTTGTCATTAAGGGGGTATTGGATCTAATGCCTCCTTCCTTCTCCTATTTTGTTGTCTTTGTAAATCCTTAAATTCTATCCCAGGTTGTTCTTAAGGGGGGATGTTAGGATAATTAGACCCTTAGGAGTTAGTTAAGATCAACTTGGTCTAATCCGTTGTTAGTTGAAAATGTGTTTCTTAGCGTGTTTCTTTAGTATTCATTAGTAAGCATTTGTAATCCAACAACCACGATATGTTCTAGACATAGAGTGATCCGACGACTCATATTCTCCTCAATCTTAATGGCTACAGTGATCCTTGGCTTAGCACCCGATTGGTCCATGATATCTATTTAAAGAGCATGGAGGGTCATTTTCCAATGATCGACTGTGACAAAATATCTTGTAATATTTTTGTTTGGTTCTATGGATGTTTCCCCATTGGGGTTTTACCATGTAAAAACATCGGTGTGTTGATCTCTAATATAGTTGTGTGAGTGGTTACTGAAGGTGTTCATCCTCTGTTGGAATACCCTGTGTTGTTGAACAATAAAAGTGAATTTATAGACAAATTTAGATAAGAAAGACATTTGTTTTTACTCTTTAGAACTCAACAGCTTCATTGTGCACCCATCACTATGTTTATTAACCTCCACATGCTATGTGGCACCTTATTTACTTTTTATGCATTTCTTCAAAAGGGCATAACTCTGACATTCAAAGTCTATTTTTAGTGCTTTTTTTAAGCTACCTATTTTTTTGAGAGCTTTCTGCCTTTGAAGCCATCTTACTTGCATATTGTAATATGACTATTCCAAGCGATATTTTTCCTATCAATTCAAACTAGTTCTCATGGAAATACCTTATGGATCATTTACTATGAAGTAGGGGACTTTACCGGGTTACTTTAGGATAAAATTTGTCCCTCTTAATGCATTAAATAAATTCAAATGGGATAATATAAATGATGAAGTTTGTGAATTAATAAGAATGTCCATTTGCAATGATCTTCAGTTTCATCTTCAAGGAATTAAGACCCAAAATGTAGCATGGAAAAGTTAGAAACCATGTTTGGTAGACACAATAAGAATAGAACCCATCAACTTGAAAACCAAATTATTGCTTTAAATCCAAGTGATTTCTCTTGCATTGAATATATTTCTAAGTTTATAACACTTAGTTTTACTTGCATAATGTAAGATAATCAAGATAAATGGCCAACTTATAAATGTTATTCTTTCTAAGATTAGCTTTCCCTATTCTATTTTTATATCTACTTTTCACTCCACTAGATAAGCTCTTTTTAGTCAAGCAACTACTTACAAAATGCCCTCTTTTGAAGATTTTTGTGATTCTTTGAGTAGAGAGCCATATAAGCTATTACATATTTGAGTGATCAACATTGCAGGTACATCTAACAAATCCTTAGTGGCACAATGAAAATATAAATACAAACATTTGACGAGGAAACATCCTTACAACTACAAATAAAACAAAGGTCCCGAGCCCTCTTAGCCAACTCCTACTCCCAATGGTGATAAATAAAATAAATTAAAAGGTAAGAAGACAAAGAGACATTGTAATTTTTGTGGGTGAGATGGTCATATGGAAACTTAATGTTTCAAGAAGATGGAAGTTTTAGAATCAATAATGAAAAAGAACAACATCAATCCTGATCATCCTTCTTCTAACTCTTCTTCCCATGGACATGCACTTTCCACTTCTAGTTTTTCCTTCAATTCAACATCTATTGGGTGGCTTATTGATTCTAGAGCATATTATCATATGACTAAGGATAAATCCCTTTTTTTCTTGGTGAATGTAACACCAAACAAATATTTGTTGGTGATAATAAACCCCTTAGTGTTGTAGGGTCTGGAACATATAGACTAAATGATATCCATTTTAACTATGTGTTGTGCGTTCCAAATATTTTCTACAACCTTCTATAAATATATCAAGTCACTCATTAAGGTGAAGGTAAAGCTATATAATTTTCACCTCACCAATTTGTAATCAAGGATTTAAAATATCATAAACATATCCTAGCAATTGAAATGATTGATGATATTACTAGGTTGTATAGATTTTACAATTTTTGGTCATCATCTCTTCCATTAGTTTCTATTACTCACAATGATGACTTGAGAAAACTTTGGCATGAGCTATTTGGTCATCTAAACTATAACTTATTGCAACAATTATGTAATCAGAATATGGTGATTGGTCTTCCTGTCATTTTTTGTAGATATGGTATTTGTTTTGATTGTGTTATCACCAAACATCATTAGGACCATTTTGAAAAATGTACCTCTTGGAACACCTTCACCCCTTTGTATATTTTTCATAGTGATTTGTGTGGTCTACTTCCTTCGACGAGGTTATGTTGATGTGAGGAATGGAAAGTCCTCACTCAAGCATTTTTTAATCTCAGAAGGCTAAGGTGAGATAGGCAAGAATGTTACCCTGGGTTTATAGCCTATGAAAAAATGTCAACCATCCCTCAAGAAATATATTCTTGGACCTGATGTTATTATCAAGTTGTGTGTTTCAACTAAAAAAATGTAAAATTGTTTATATGTAAATGAATAAAATAATTAAAATGAATGAAATAAAGAATACACACAATCTGAAAAATAGTAACACAAGTCTCAATTGAGAATAAGCGAGATTTTATTAATAATAGTTCTTCTGAGTTATATCCAAAATGCCTCTTTTCAAAACCTTGTGAGGGTGATGACCAATATCATAATTATAAGTCTAAGATGGAATTTAACAATCATACAGAGAAAAATGGTGTTTGAAAGAAAATTACAAGACTGAAATGCACTGGATCAACCAAGTCACAAGCTCATCAAGTCTTGACTCTATAAAATAATCTTAATCAAAACTAAAAATTAATTCAAAAATTCTAATAAAACTACAGAGACTTCCAAGAGAAATGTCTGACCTTCTGAAGCATGTTAAATATCAATGCGTCTTAGTCCTTTCTTCTTTGCCACCTTTAGAATGATCCTGTTGTCAACAAGGGGATTTGGCTCTTTTAAGGAACTCAGAAAATGAAAGAACGAAATTCATAAATCTCAATATTGAAACAAGAACAAACCTTATCAGAAGTGTTTCTCTCTATTTCCTCATATCTTCCTTGTCCTTTTATTCTTC
>ML783472.1:783758-814871 GCA_009831015.1 Picea engelmannii | reverse complement strand
ATTTGTTGTAGAGAGTCAAAATAAATATGCTATTGTTGCTAGAATAATTTTTGAATCTTCACAACAACTTATTCATTGCCAAGTAATAAAAATGTCTTTGTGTTTGCGCATTTTTGTATAGGAAGGAGGGTTGAATTTGCATCTATTCACATGGAAACCGTTTATGAGAGAGACATGCTAAGAGAAATCTCACATACATCCATGAGAGAAATGTGTTGAGATCTAGAAGGAAACCACACTGAATATATTGCAAACACCACATAGAGTGGGTAGGAGTTGAAAAGAGGCCATCCTAAATAGAACTACAAAAGACATGTGTTGCCAACAAATTTTCTAGCAATGCTGCAAATCTTATAAGTTATGGATATGGATGGTGTGATTTACCAGATAATTTGCTTTGTATTTCCACCTTTCTCCATTGCTTCCACTATCCATAACCACTCATGATTAGGCAACATTTTGTTCATCCCTTTTAGTGGCCTCACAAAGTTTGCAATGCATATTTTGCAAAGCCCTCCTATCCACAACAAATCATAGGGTAGTACATCCATGCTCTGATACCATACTAGAAATATAGGGCGATAACATGTTAGTAACAAATCTATGACAATAAGAATCACATCATAAGATCAATCCAAGAGACAATTGTTTAGGCAAGCAACATTGTACTCGAATAAGCAATGGATATCATGTACACTTGAGTGATTTACAATTTGAGGTGAGATTCTCATTTATAGGTGTTAGACCTAGATGACCTAGCCCTAACGACCATCATGGACTATTTAATGACTCATTGATGGTGTTTAACAATCATCCCACCCATTAATGGTGTGTAATAAGTAACCCTACTAATGTGTACATCAGTGTTATTAGAATCGGACTGGTTCCAACAAAATCGACTGACTCGATTATTTCCTGGGCCATATTGGTTTGATTGAAGGTTTTGAACCGGAAAAGGCGGGTTCTATATTGGAATCATTGATTAATGTCAAAACTCGCTGGTTACATACAAAATTGTACAACCGGTAATGGGGATTGCTTGAACTTAATTTTTCTCTTTAAATCAATAAAAGAAAAGTAAAACACTAAACTTAACCCTAGCCCCCCCTAATCCTATTTAAGGAGGTCCCCACCCTCCATTTGACTCACATAATTCATTTGAGCAATTTGGAGTTTTTGAGCTGAGTTTCTTGGGTTGATTTGGGGAGCTGATTGAAGGGCTGATTTGGGGAGCTGATCGAAGGGCTGATTTGGAGACTTTTTGAGCTGAGTTTCTTGTGTTGATTCCTCTCATATGATTAGATTGTAGAGTCTAGAGTCTAGAATATAGTTATTAATTAGTACTATGCTTATTTTTAGACTCCAGAGGCCATTTAGAGTCTCTTTGTTGATGTATTTTGGTCCAGATATGGATTGCACTCGGTGCTATTTTGGTTATGTGCACCCTTGCTATATAAATGAGAAACTTTGCATATTTGTGTATAATGATTTGGATTCACACACACACACACACACACACACACACACACACACACACACACACACATATAATTTTTTTTCAACATTCGAATATTTTATGTATTTTTTGTTGATTGGTTTTGTGGTCCAGTTTTGATTTGGTTTTGATTTTTGGGGTCAACCGGTTTGATGAGCGGTCCGGTTTTGATAACATTGGTGTGCATTAAATAGCCCACTAAGGATCACAAGTCGAGATTAACTACCATAACACTGGCTTTGTATTGGCAGGTTTTTGGTGACTTTGGAGGTTTTGATGAAGATTCTAAGCATATCCTCTATCTCCTTGAAGACCTTCTTGGTCCAAAACTCAAATAGGAGAGATTGATATAATTTGATCCAAATAACCTTCGAAAAGTCCTCTTTGGTGGGGTCAAAATGCTCTATCCAATATCTCTCATATGTAGCTTGGATGAGTTGAAAATGTAAGGCCCAACCTTGAAGACCTTGTTTTGGTCTTTCGTGTTGGAAAACATGGCAATAAAAGAAACCATTTGTAGAGAGTTTCATTTCAATGGACCCCTTAACTTTCCACTTTGTGTCGACCCACCAGTGCAACACTGATTTCAACAACCAAACGCCCAGGAAGTGATAAACAACCACATGTTTTGTCATTTGATGAATGTATCCTTCGAGTCTCGGGGATGACATCTCCAATCTTGGGTTCTCCATTGCAATTTCTAAGCAAGTGCTGCAACGTTTGGGAGTAACCTCCGAGTCTTTCCTAATTGTCCTTGATGTGGTTGTTGGCGAGCCTTTTGTTACTGCCACCATTGCCTTGTATATTTTGTATTGTTTTTCCATCTTTTCATATAATATATATATTTACTATTTTTTAATACCTTGCATTTATTTGTTTCCTAAAATTTTGAAGTTTCCATATCTAAAATTTGTACCCATTTTGGAAGCTTTTGCCATACCTACATTTTGTGCATCATAGATTATCTCATCTCAATCCAAGGCCATTGGTATTGGGTAGTCCAAGTCTCGGGTAGTTTGGGCATATCGACATGTTTTCCTCAATCAAATTTTGGCTTTAGGAGCATCACAAAACACTTGGATAGTATCCACAATGCTTTTTATTGTTTCCAAATCCAATTGAATTGTGAGAAAGGAGTCATTTAGAAAATAGCAATCGAGCAATTGCTCAGAGTTGGGGAAGAGATATTCCTTGTATAAGACCCAAGTTATCTTTGTGTTCCGCTAGGTAGCTCGTGACCTTAGCTTGGGACATGGTCTTAATCTCTTTGAAATTTTTGGATTCTCCAAAGAGTTTTCTTTTACACAAGCTTTTTTTGCATAGATTCATTCTTTATATTCTTTTCTTTATATATGCAATAGATTTCTTGTTTAGAATAGGTTTTGAACTAATGTACTCTACCTTTGATATTTTGCATTGTCTTTTGTATGATAGTAGTTTGCTCCATATAACTTAGATTAGACTGAGGATTCTTGATAAATTCAGTAGTCTTAGTAATCACATCCTTTGTTGGTATTTAAAGATGCACAACCATATGAGAGCGCTGAGATATAAGGATAAAATGTTATTTCATTAATCAAGGAGTTTGACATGGCCTTCTTTTATATGACATGTAATAAGTTATTAAACCAACCACTCTTATAACCAACTTATAATTAATGTGTGTTATTATCAAGTATGTAATGTCCCCACTTTGGGACATCATCACAGTCCAGAGGTTTATGATGACCAGAGTAGCCAGATGGGTGTTATAGAGAGTATAGGGGTTATTGAGAGGCATTGCGAGGTCCAGCTTGCATTGCTCATCATATCTCATCATTATGAGCCATTCCGCACAGGTTGGCTTTGGTTCCGTTGCATTCTGACGATTTTGACTATTTTGAGCTATAAGTCAATTAAATTCACTAAAGAGGTCATTTTGGGCACATTACTTGGAGGAACCTCTCAGTGTAATAGCTCATTGGAATTGGGAGGAGCAACACTACAGGATGGGATGGCTAGAAGTGACTTTCAGTGGCCAGGGAAGCCACAAGGAGAGATAAGGCGCTTTTTAGAGGTAAAAAGGTTAATTAATTAATTAAAGTGATTTAATTAATTAATTCAATATTAATAAAATGAAAGTCACTTTGGAGGGACAAGGTGAGCCAAAAAGTATAAAGGAAAGGCAAGGGCCTCTACTCATTCATTCATGTATGATCATCTTTTGATATCTGGCTTTTAGCTAGTGAGCCCAGCATTGGGGGTTTTGACTTAACAAACCCTAGAGGACGATTCGTTGGTGAAAGATTCCACCTAGCTTGTCCCAAGCTTGGTCTCGGAGATGCAATACGCTCCTACACCATTCTAGTTCCAGATCTACTCAGTTGCAGGAGGATTCTACATTAGTTACATGTGCAGATAGAGAGAGGGCGCACCGGTTGAGGGTTTCCAGCAAGAGGGGCACACCATCCATTGAGGGAGGATTCATTCTAGCCGAGGATAAGAGATTTCGGGAATTCCAGGTATTGGGTTTTCCTTGCAGGGGTCTTGGCATCATTCTTGGTTGTTTCCGGAGGCATTTCAGCAGAGGGTTTATTGTATTGAGATTGGGACGATTTCCCAAGAGGAGGGCACACCATTTCTTGGAGGGTGGCTAGATCCAAGGGTCTAGCAGGTCCTTTGATGATTTGAGCACTTGGGTTTCCATTGCAGCGTCCTGATCTATCATTCTAGCCGATTTGTGGAGCCATTGGAGGTCTCTAGGAGAGAGGCCGAATTATTAGGGTTTCAACCNTCCAAGGGTCTAGCAGGTCCTTTGATGATTTGAGCACTTGGGTTTCCATTGCAGCGTCCTGATCTATCATTCTAGCCGATTTGTGGAGCCATTGGAGGTCTCTAGGAGAGAGGCCGAATTATTAGGGTTTCAACCATCCAGGAGGGTGCACCACACATTGGAGGAGATTCAGATCCATAGGGTTTGAGAGGGATCTTGGAGATTCAGGCACCTGGGTTGTTCTTGCCATCACCCGATCTACTGGTTGGCATCTTTCTTGGGGTGATTGGAAACATTTGGCAGTAGGGCCGAATTGTTGAGGAGCTTCAGCATTCCAACAGGACGTGGCATCATCCAGTTAGGGTTTCTGCACTTCATATGGCCAGATCTACCTTGGCATTGGTCTTCCTCTCTTATCCAGCCTTTGGAGTCTTATTTTGTATTGTCGGGAGCTTTTTGTAGCAACTCATACTTCTATCTTGGAGCCATCTATTGAGCATTCCAGATCGGCATCTTCATTGTAGCAGGTTCCTCTATTTCATGAATAAAATCATATTTGGGATGTTTTGGCTTGTCTATCATATTGCATATGGTTGAGGTATGTTCCATGATTGTATCTTCTTGTTATTTGCTACAACACACATATAAACACATCAGTAAAACCCTAAACGTAACTATAAGCAAAGTGTTTGATGAAATACCACAACCAAAAAAAGTTTTAAAAGACACCCAAAATCGTGATGATCCTGGCATAATGGCTTGGGATCATTACAGTGGTATCAGAGCTCAGATTCCTGCCAGCCAGTGGGAATTAACACATACATACATAGCCATAAGGAGAGATGGATAGGATATGCCTCGAGATATCATGTTTGGAGATAATGTATCACGGCCTTAGCGAGGAAACTAAGGCTATAATAACCTTTCCTCAGTACGTAGCCTTCAGGAAGCCCAGTTGGAGTGAAGAGGATATTTTACATGGCATCATTTTAGCGGATAAAAAGAGAAAAGAAGCAGCTAGATGGTGGGAAGAATAGAGAAACCCCACGCCCATTAGGAGCACACAACCTTGTCACTATTGCAAGGGGCCATGTGAACCAGATCATAGGTGCAGGGGTAAGGATCAGAAGCACACTATTGAGGCACACTATGACAGTGATGATGAGATATGTGAGGATGGAGCGATAGATGCTGATTTGGGGCAGTATGATGATGATAGTGACTCTTGCATAGAGGCTAGTGATAGTGACTCTTGTACAGAGGATGATGCTACTAGCACGCTTGAGGAGGATGATGACCCTTGTGTAGTGGATAGGCAACTAGATGGATAGGACGATAGCACCAGTATATCAGCAGACATATCACATACCATTGATGATCTTACACCTCGGCAGAGTGGTGACACTAGTGAGGATTCACACATGTTTGCACCTACAGGTGACCAACCTCCTATGGGGGCCGTGACACATCTGTCATCCTTCCAGACACCTCTGATAGCCACGTCACATGAGGAGGTCAGTGACATGTCAGATAGGGTTGAAGAGCCTTGTGTGAGGGATGCACACCACAGACATGTAGATCCACTGATCCAGGAGGAGATACAGGGAGTACAGACAGTGGACCTTACACATACAGATCAACATGAGGAGATTGAGTCATAGATTTGGGAGACTCCATTAGTTGAGCAGATTGTGGAGACTGACAGGTTGATGGAGCACTTACTTCCAGGATCGGCCTGCATTGATGAGGATGCACTCTTTAGCGGTCAGGATGACCATCGCACGTGTCTGGATACTTCTATTTAGGATCCAGGCGCAGATGATAGTAGCAGATTGAGTGCACAGGAGGATACGACTGCCCATACAGGATACAATGTGAGTAAGGGTGAGATAGCATCTAGTGATGGGGTGCAGTGGCATATAGGAGTACTCAGTGGCATAGTAGATAGCAGGAAGTTCAACACTTTATCTTTTGCAGAGAGTGTTGTTGAGGATTTTAGTGATGGCACCAGCAGTAAGAGGCATGAGGTGGTACCTCAGCATGACTGTGATCAGAAGTCACACCACTTAGCAGCGCAGTTGAGAGTTAGTGAGGCTATGATCACGACAGCCACTAGACGTATTGATGACATGCATGCAGTGATTAACTATGTGCTTGATTACACTAAGTGGCCTCAAACTCCAACCTTTCTTTGCATGATTAGTCACTTGCCATACATTCTAGATTGATTTGCAAATCATGAAATCTCGCCTTCCGATTCCCATCTTATCGAATGTTGAAGCTTCATTTACATCATGACAATTTGTGGAACCTTACTACCTAGTTGCATTTTTCATAGGTGGAATAGCTAGTGACACTCTCACTTGCAGGGTTACTAGTGGGGCAAAACTCCCGAAAGGATGCCTCCTTCCATCCTGCTCCTTATTAGCAATCCAACGATTTCTTGGGCCTCACTAAGCTTCCAACCTTGCGACCTCCTTTTGTGAGTTGTCAATGTGGACCCTGTTGAGTTTGTAGCTTGGAAGGTGTCTCAGCATAAGCCTAAGTGTCCAGGCATGCTGAAGGACATTTAATTAATACCCAGATCACCAATTTTATTTTTAGCCTAAGTCTGACTTAGGAAAAACATAAAAAATATGTAAATAATTTTTATTGGCTTTATTTGATCAGATTTCCTAAGTTTCTGACTTAAGGAAATAACATTTCACTTGAAGTGATTTTTTTTTCAGATTCTTTTAGAAAGTTCACAAGAGGGGGAAATAGAGTAAAGTGAAAAGATAAAAAGGAGGTTGAGGCTGAGGCAAGGGTGAGGACACACTCATTGAGCAAACAAGAGAAGAGGGTGCTTGGCTGAGGAAGAGGGCAAGTAAGCAACTGAGAGAGAAGCGCCTTGGTTGGGCCGATTCTGCAGAGAAGGAGAGGGTCGTACAACATGCACAACAACAAGGAGGAGGAGGCCGTACAACAACAAACTGAAGGGGCCGTACAGGCTGATTTCTAGAGGGCCGTACACGTTGATTTGCTGGGCCAAAACAGGCTGTACAGTTGGGCCGTACAACATAAATTCAGTTGGGTCGTATTGCCAAGAAGAGAGCAAATTTTTGTAAGAAAATTCTGTGTATTTTGCTGCTGTAAATTTTATTCCTCTGAAGCCAATAAAGCCCCTCTTTGCTGGTTTTCCCCACACTGGGGTTTCCAATGTAAATTTCTGGTGTCTATTATTTATGTGCTTGGTTTTATGTTCAGTTTCTGATGTGCAAATTAGTTAGAAATTCAATTGTAATTTTCTGCATAGTTTACAAAAGTTTTATATCAGCAGTGATTTAATTTCTGGGTAGATGAATTATTGGCAAGTAAAATTCTGCATGTTGGGTTTATAAAAATTAACATGGTGTCAGAGCTCAGCCTCCGGAGTCCGAATACATAAACTAAGTGTGATGTACATGAGTTAAACCAACAGAGAGGTCGAACTGCCAAGGAGGGTGTGTGAGCTAGGGCAATAGAGAAATGACTAATGCAGGCTTGAGGTTCGAGGACAAATTAGAGGGCGCTTCTAACTTCAATCCATCGAGAGAGTGCATAGCTCTGGTGCTAGAGGAGCAGGGGTTATGGGAGTTCGTTTAGGGAATTCCAGTGCCACCAACAGATCCAACACAGCATGCAACTCACATCAGAAAGGATGTGATGGCAAGAAGGATTATCATTGATGGGGTGAAGGACCATATTATTCCTCACCTTTCTGGAAAGAAGACAACCAAGGAGATGTGTGAATCTTTTACCAAACTGTACCGGTTAGATAACCAAAGCAGGAAGATGATGCTTAGAGGGAGCACCAAGATGGCTAGGGGAGATTTTGTTGCAACCTATCTCACCAAGTTCACTTAGATTAGAGATGAGCTAGCAGCAGTAGGGGAAGCTGTGAATGAAACTGAGTGGGTGAGGACAACCTTGAATGGCTTCACCAAGCAATGGGGCGTATTTGTCTGAGGAGTTGTAGAACGGGAGAAACTCCTTGACTGGGAGAGGCTATGGGACGACTTCACCGAGGCAGAGCTGCGAGTTGGTACCTCACAGGCCAACCAGTCGAAGATTGAGGATGAGGAGAACCTTGTTCTAGCAGGCAAGGGCAAGTTCAGAGGGAAGAAGGGCCCCAATGGGGGTCAGACCTCAAAGGGAGAGAAGCGGAATATCTTGCTTTGCTTGTCACAAACTAAGACATTTTGCCAGCGAGTGCCCAAATAAGAAGGGCAACAAGAAGTCACAGATGGCAGCTTCAACTTCAACAGAAGTTGATGATTTTGCAGCTAGATTTGAGAGTGAGTTTTCGCTCATAGCATGTCTTTCTAGTAAAGCCAACAATGGAGTCTGGTATATTGACAGTGGTAACTCTAGTCACATGACTGGAGTACGGGATTACTACTTCAACTTGAAGGAGGAGGAGATGAACCTCTACATTGAAATGGGCAATAATGCGAAGTGTAGGGCAACATGCCATGGAATAGTTACATTTCGGAGGGAGTCCGAGAAGCCACTGATGGTGAGAGATGTGTTGTATGTTCTAGGGATGAGGAAGAACCTGATATCAGTTTCAACCTTGAAGGATAGGGGCTATGTGGTCTCATTTTAGGATGGGAGAGTATACATATGGCCCAAGGAACTCCAAGACATCCAAAGTGATTGGAGTTAGGATGGAGAAGCTGTATAGGCTTCAGTTTGAGCCAACTCGAGCATTAGTGAGCAACACATGTGACATGGCAGAGTTGTGGCATAGGAGGATGGCACATTTGAATCATGGAGCACTTAAGGTGCTTAAGGAGATAGTGACAGGCCTTCCAGACTTCAATACAGAGCATCATGAGGTATGCAAGGGATGTGCTATGGGGAAGTAAATCAAGACAACTTTCCCAAACAGTGATAGCAGGACG
Source organism: Picea engelmannii (assembly GCA_009831015.1). Taxonomy (NCBI): domain Eukaryota; kingdom Viridiplantae; phylum Streptophyta; class Pinopsida; order Pinales; family Pinaceae; genus Picea; species Picea engelmannii. The sequence continues at coordinate 805,699 of ML783472.1, read as the reverse complement.
GGGCATTCTTGATTTGATACATAGACGTATGTGGGCCCATGTCATTGGTATCCTTGAGTGGGTACAAGTATTGTCACCTTTATCGATGACCATTCCAGAAAGACTTGGATCTATTTCATGAAGACCAAGGATGAGGTCTTCAGTCGGTTCCAAAAGTTCAAAGCTCTTGTGGAGAACCAGACGGGTAGAAAGATAAAGACACGGAGATCTGACAATGGAGGTGAGTACACCTCGAAGGCCTTCAAGGATTTCTGTGCAGGTGCTGGGATAAAGAGGGAGTTGACTGTTCCGTATAACCGACAACAAAACGGGGTGGCCGAAAAGAAGAACAAGGCCATAGTTTGGGCTGCGAAGGCAACGCTGTATGATTAGGATCCGCTTAGATTCTTATGGGCAGAGGCTTGTAATACCGCAATCTACATACAGAACGAGAGTCCTCACAGGGTGTTGGGGAGGAAGACTCCAGAGAAGTTATTCACAGGGAAGAAACCAAAGATTGGACACTTTAGGATATTTGAATGCCTAGTCTATTGTCATGTCCCCTAAGAGAAGAGAACGAAGCTTGAGGCCACTACAGAGAAGGGGATCTTTGTTGCGTAAGGTGAGAATTCCAAGGCATATAGAGTCTACATGCTTGCATTGAGGAAGACAATGGTCACGAGAGATGTGAAGTTCGAGGAGGACAAAACCTTGAGGAAGGCTCATGGGAGTGTTCCAGCAGCAACAGGGGATCAAGAGCTAGAGACTCAAAAGGAAGAGGAGACACATGTTACATATGCAGGTACAAGCACAGATTCTCGTACTTCAGAGCAGGATGGGGAGTAGGAGGCTCCACCAGTTCATGATACTCCTCCTTCGAGGAGGAGGAAGACCAGATGGGTCGAGCAAACCTTGAGAGAGGCTCATGAGTACGTGGGTGCTCCTAGGAATTTTGTCAGGGAAAGTAGAGCACCACAGATTTTCTAGTTACATGGCTTTGATGAGCGAGTTGTTGGAGGCCGAGCCTTCCAGTTTTCAGGAGGCATCACAACAACAGGTGTGGAGAGATGCCATGGTGGAAGAGTATGCTTCCATCATGAAGAATGGTGTATGGGAGGTTGTGCCCCGACCAAAGGGGAAATCAGTGATTGGCTCGAAGTGGATCTACATGATCAAGCACGCCGTGGATGGCAGTGTGGAGAAGTTCAAAGTCCGGTTTGGGGCTAAGGGGTTCTCTCAGAAGGAAGGAATTGATTACGATGAGACTTTCGCCCCAGTAGCCAGATACACTTCGATCAGGGCTGTGATCTCTATTGCAACAAAGATGGGGTGGAAGATCCACTAGATGGACGTGAAGACGACCTTCCTTTATGGCACCATTGAGGAGGAGGTGTATATTGAGCAACCAGAGGGTTTTGAGGTGTAGGGGAGGGATTCCCATGTATGCAAGTTGAAGAGAGCCTTGTATGGGCTCAAGTAGGCTCCCAGGGCGTGGTACTCGAGGATAGACAACTATTTGCAGGGGATGGACTTCACCAAGAGTGAGGTGGACTCAAACCTCTACCACATCATAGTTGGAGGTGAGCCACTCATTCTTGTGTTGTATGTGGACAACCTGTTTCTCACAGGTTCAGAGAGGCTCGTAGCAGAGTGCAAGAGGGACCTTGCTTCGGAGTATGAGATGAAGGATTTGGGGTTGATGCACTACTTTTTGGGGTTAGAGGTGTGGCAGCGAGATTGTTAGACTTTCCTTGGACAAAGGAAGTATGTAGTGGAGATTCTGAAGAGGTTTGGTAAGCAGGACTGTAGGCCTATTTCTACACCCATGGTGACCAACTGGAAGAAGATTGATGCTTCTAGATCAGAGGTAGTGGACCCTACATTATATAGACAGTTGATTGGCTCTTTGATATATCTGGTCAACACTAGACTAGATATATGCTTTGCAGTTAACACACTCAGTCAGTTCATGGTTGAGCCGAGGAGAGTACAGTGGGTGGCAGCGAAGCACGTTCTGAGATATCTACGTGGCACAATTGATTATGGGTTGAGCTACATCTAGGGAGATGGAGTGAAGCTGATGGGACTTACAGATGTAGACTGGGCGGGCAGGACAATTGACAAAAAAAGCACTTCAGGGTCGTTTCAGCTTGGGATTAGGAGTTGTTTCTTGGTTTAGCAGGAATCAAAAGTCGGTTGCATTGAGTTCTGCCGAGGTAGAGTACATGGCATCTAGCTTAGCAACATGTGAGGCCATTTGGCTTCAGAAGCTTCTCATGGGGTTGTTTGGGCAGGAGTTGGAGACTACTGTCATCCACTGTGACAATCAGAGCTGCATCAAGCTCTCTGAGAATTCGGTGTTCCATGACAGATCCAAGCACATTGAGATTAGATTTCACTTCATCAAGGACTGTGTGCAGAAAGGGACAGTGAAGCTACAATATGTGCCTACAGGTGAACAAGTGGCAGACATTCTCATGAAGGCCTTGATGAAAGACAAGTTTGTCTTCTTCAGGGACAAGTTGGGGGTGGTGCATAACAACTTCCTTGCTAAGAGGGAGTGTTGAATTTATAGCTTGGAAGGTGTCTCAGCATAGGCCTAAGTGTCTAGGCATGCTGAAGGACATTTAATTAACATCTCGATCAACGATTTTATTTTTAGCCCGTTATCCCCATTTTGTGGATAACTAAGCATATTACGTCTCGAGGCCCTTAGGTTGCAGATGTGGAGTGTCGAGAGGCCACATGACCAACAATATCCCTTTTACACAACCAGAGACTTGCATTGCCACCACAGTGATCCAGCACCTGGTCATCATCCACACCAGCTTGCCACCAAAGGTCACTTGGGTCTTGCTCCATGCGGTACAAGTCAGGTATGATGGTGGGTATCATTTTAATATTCGAGGCATTCTAGCTTGTGTATCATAGGTTATTTTTGATTATGAGACATTTACTTTGGAAACTATGCCTTTTACCTTGTTTAAATGCTGGTGGTTGGCTTGGGGCACTCAAGTAGATGGTCAGCCTTAGGATGGTGTGTTTTTGGGAGCTTCCTTTGATGAGTCATTGTGCCACTCCCGACCATACTTACCACTTTCCATCATTATTCCCCTCATGATATCATCTCTTGGGATTTTTGGGTAGACTGACCCTAGAAGGGACCATTCCTCATTACATGGGAAGAAGGGGCTGAAGGCCCAGAGGGGAGTTAGCTGGCAAAATATAAAATCCTAATGAAAGAACCTTCCAGATGCTTCACCCAGGGGATCTCGAGAAAGCAATGAAAAGCTTCTTCGCAAGAAAATAAGGACCCCGTGAAAAGAATAAATAAAGACGCTTAAAGGATCAGTTGAGGACAGGGGGTCTCATCACGAGCCAACCTATCACATCCATGGGTATCTAACAGTATGACATTACCATTTCTGGCCATCACACTAGGGTAATGGCTCTCAGTTGCATGGATGAGGGAAAGGGGGTATCATCACGAGCCAACCTTCTCATCTCCATGAAAGTACTTGTGGGTGACACTGCCGTTACTTGGTCACCACGTGAGGGCAGTGGCCTCCAACTCACCCTATGCTATATTGAAACAAAATACAAAGAAAGAAAGATAAAAGACAATTGATGGGCTTGGAAAAAATGCATTATGGATGAAGGTGCAACACACCCTTCACAAAGGCACCCATAAATGAGATACTATGGACCCTTGCATATCATGAACCCCATGCCCATTGAGTACTTCCCCCATCCATTCCACTTCATTCACATGACTCAGATAGGGTTGTTCCTAGACTTAGGGGGTTTGATCCATTGAAAAGAAGTACCATGCCAACCCTCCCACAACCAAACTTGGCAAAACATCTAGTTTCTTAAGCACATGTTTGTATGATGTAGTCTTGGTATACATGCTTTAATGGCTCTTTTATTAACTTGATTTACTCATCATGATGCTTTGACTTGAGATCCTTGGAGGGCGTATCCATTTGTCTTGCAGGTACATGGTGGCCAGTTTTGGAAGAACAAGCCTAGCTTGGGCTTCCATGGGGCAAGCAACCCATTGGATGGATGACATAGGCCCACATGCCGGACTACAGAGAGATGCCTTCGGAGGCCTAGGAGACAGCTGGATAGACATAGTCCACCCTTTGCATGCCTATCGACTTGCCCAGAAGGGGAAAAACGTCACTCCCTAGCGGCTTGACATCACATTTGAGGGGCATGTGGTGGTTCTCGATGAAACAGAGCATGACACATGGCATTTTGAGGTGGAGATGCTTTGGATGATTGCCACATGGCCTTTGGAGGCCCTACTTTGCAGCCCAGCTCCAACGACTTGTTCAATTTGCCAAAACATCCTCTTTCAAGGGATGACGTCACCTTTGTTTTAGGGTTTTCTATGTGTAAAATGGTGTTAAATTATTGTAAAGGGGCAAGACGAGGGCTGTTATCCCCTTGTCTTGTGTTTTACCCTAATATTATGGACAATCGTGGACAAATTATGTTTAGGAGGATGATATAAATTGAGATCACCTCATTTCATTTTTATAAAAGACATAACTCTCCATGGTGAGAGGCTCTTGGACTGAAATTTTCGCTACACTTGGAGTATTTTGCCTCTTGTGCTTTTGTTTATGGCTGTCTTGGTTATGGTTGATGGAGATGGTGCACTAGCCTTGGAAGGCTTTCTTCATTGCTTTTTTGGTGGTTAGTCTAGCTTTTATTGCCTTTTAATGCTTGAAGGTGCCATTTGTTTCATTGTATTATCATTTGTACAAGTTAAAGGTTCTATTTGCTTGAGCCAAGTAGGGAGTATAAGGGCATACACGCCTACTTGTGTTTCCACCATTTTATTGCTAAGGGAATATTACTTCATAAGGGTTTACTAAGAGGAGTATAATTGCATACACCCTCCTAGTTGAAACCCTAGTTATGAGAAGCTTGCCTTGGGGAGTAAAATGGTTTACACCCCCAAGGAAGTAGCCTATCTAGCTTCTTCACATTCTCTTGACTCCATTAACCCTTTCTTAAAGGCACTAGTCATTTACTTATTGCATGGGAGAAATAAATTGCTGCCTTGGTAAACGTACAAATTTCAAGTTTTGAAGTTGTCTCTTTTGGATAATGATCTTGATGCTTTGGGGATTCTTCCTCCCTTAGGGCGTCCTCTTTCTCCCACAAATTCTCATTGCTGTAGTAAAACTAACCTACAGTCCTTAGGGCTGCTTTAAACTCTAACCCTAACCGCTAATATCTCACAAACTAACCCTCTAACTTTGCTAGTTTAACCTACTAACCTAGGTGGATCTATTGGGCTAGCTTTTGGCACTTTATGATGGTCAGATTTGCTGTTGTACTTCATTGAATGCTACAGCCATAAGGCTGATATACGGCTGCAGAAATTTACTTTTATGACAGCCATCTTTACTCAGTCTTGAAGTGCTATTTTCGGTCCACATTGGTTACTAGTTTTATTGCTGACATTGCTAACTAATATAGACCTTTTACTTGCTGATTTGGATGTAATCTATTGCTGATTTACTAACTTGTATGCTGCTGTATTTTAGGGACAACAAGCTTAACTTGCTGATCCATTACTATACTTGGTTGGAAAAGTGTCTTTTCTTGTGTCTTGGGCAGGTATAGGTGCACTGACAACCATCTCTTTACTCGGTATCCATTTACCTCTCTTTACTTACCGTTTTCAATCAATCTATTCTTTCATCACTGGACCTTCTGGGGGACTTCTTCTTACACCTCCCTTCATCCTTCTCATTCCCCCTAGGGTGTCCGGGATCGCCTCCCAGGAGTGACCTTAGTCACCCCCCAAGTGCGGGATCTACATCGAGGTGACATTGGGTGTAGTGTCCCATAGTTGTAGCACATGCTTTTGTGGATGAGTCGGGCTTTGCCCAACCTACAACTTGTGCTATAACATAGCCTAAGTCCGACTTAGGAAAAACATACAAATTTTGTAAATAATTTTTATTGGCTTTATTTTCTCAGATTTCCTAAGTTTTTGACTTAGGGAAATAATATTTCACTTAAAGTGAATTTTTCTAGATTCTTCTAGAAAGTTCACAAGAGAGGGAAATAGAGTAAAATAAAAAGATAAAAAAAAGGTTGAGGCAAAGGTGAGGACACACTCATTGAGCAAACAAGAGAAGAGGGCGCTTGGCTGAGGAAGAGGGCAAGTGAGCAGCTGAGAGAGAGGTGCCTTGGTTGGGCCGATTCTGCAGAGAAGGAGAGGGCCGTACATCAAGCACAACAGCAGCAAGGAGGAGGCCATACTACAGGCCAATTTTCGGAGGGCCATAAAACCTGATTTCCAGAGAGCTGTACAGGTCGATTTGCTGGGCCAAAACAGGCTGTACAACTGGACCATACTGCCAAGAAGAGGGCAAATTTCTGTAAGAAATTTGTGTGTATTTTGCTGATGTGAATTTTATTCCAATGAAGCCAATAAAGCCCCTCTTTGCTGGTTTTCCCCGCACTAGGGTTTCTAGGGTAAATTTCTGGTGTCTATTATTTATGTGCTTGGTTTTATGTTAAGTTTCCGCTGTGCAAATTAGTTAATTTGTGGAGCTAAATTAGCAGTGAGAGGGCACTAATATTAGTGCATATTCACCCTGTTACCCACCACTTTGGCATTTGGGAAATGAGCTCAGAGATGATGTGGTAGGATTGGTTTCAGGTTGGTTGCATATAGTGGAGGGCTTAATTTTGTTGTGGTGGAAACTACATCTGCTGCACAGTTGTGTGTTGAAGTATTGTGCAGCAAGAACCCTCGTATTGCAACATTTATGATACTTGAGAAGCAAGAAAGTCATCTCCCCAGATTGAAGGAGAAAGTTAAAACACCTGAAGGAGTTCCACACTTATTTGACTTAATTGCAGTTCAGAAAGAATGTCTGAAATTAGCATTCTTTGCTGCACTGGAAATATTGTTGTAGCAAAAGATCTTGACCAGGCCACAAAAGACCGCCTATGGTCCAGACGAGGATTTCAGAAAGATAAAAATCACCCAGGACCAATAGACAGTTTTACAGAGATTGTTGACTCAAATAATGCTGCAGCATTTCTGGAAACTGCCAGTCCCTGTCCATGAAGTTAGTAAGGGAATGTGAAGGAGAAATACATTTTGTTTCTATGATACTTGACTCAGAAACTGTTAATCAAGTCCGTGGCATGATAAGGTGGAGTTGGATGCTGTAAGTGTCAGGTGGTTAGATCCAAATCAACAAGACGAGGATCTGTGTGGTGAGGCTGAAATTCAGCAGGATGAATTACTTGGAAATACAGAGACAGCTCTGGAAAATGCATTGCAGATTCTGAGGCATATATGGGCAGCAACAGTAAGGACTGATGAAAAGCTTGAAGTAAACTGAGGCTCAACATTGGAGCATAGTTACGCAGTGAATTAAATTGCAGAGGTTGTGACAAGGGCGTTTAATTTCTGACCCTTGTGTGTATATATATACATACGATGATTCTCTTTGACCTGAAGCCGACCTGAGTTTTTTTGGTTGAGCCGACCTTAAATTCGTATATAAAGTTAGGGCCGACCTGTAAGGACCAGCCTGTAAGAATTGGGGCCGACCCCTTGTGGGGTTTCATTTATAATTTTGGAGGCAGAGTGACTATTTTAAAAGCCCATTGGTCCACGTTGGAAGACTTGGAGGACATCATACTATATCCTTGTGGGGTATTTATTGAAGAATGGACTGTTTGAAGGGCCTTTGGAGGCTGGATGCTGCGGGCAAAGGACATTTTTGATGATGTGTCTCAAATTTGAGGGCTTTTGCCCCTTATTTGTTGTACATGTGGCATGAAAAGCCCTGTCTTTGTATATTTTAGATTATTTAATTAGTGAAGAGGGCCTTTTGCCCCTTTCATAGGCTAGATTAGGGGATTTTAGCCTAAGAAATAATATTTTAATGTAAGAGGAAATTGAGCCTTTCTCTCTACGAGTCTATAAATAGAGAGGCATTTCCTCTCATTTGAACACAACAACTTGAGGGAGAAATCCCTTAGGAGGTTTGAAATTTCTGAAATTTTATTGGAGCATCTTGTATTGTACTTATGCGCACCTTTGGAGTGACTTGGATGCATGCTTTGTCTTGTTAATGGTGGATTCTTCATGAACTAAGGTTTCTTCATGCTATGTGCCTTCACTGGTTAGTGTTTTCTTTATGTGCATGTGATATTTCTTGTTGAATTTTGGTGAATGCTCTATTAGAGAGGTAATAGTTGCACATTGTCATTATCTTCCTTGAATGATCTTGAAACCCTAAGGAAGGATTAAGGGAGGTTATCCCCTTCCCTTGTTGCATTCACCTTAACTTTGTTGAAGCATTCAAGATTTGTCTTAAGGGTTAGGAGTGGCTATCCCTTCAAGGTTTGTCTTGGCCAAGGTTTAGTTCTAGGGGTTAGGAGTGGCTATCACCCCATGGTTTAAACCTAGTTTTCAACCATTCTCTTTTCTAGACGCATTAGAAGAAGTGGGACGACACCTAGGGTTGGAGGATAAACTTTAGTGGCTTTTCCTTTGAGGTTTGACCTAGGTTTATGAGAGGTTAACCCTAGGGTTTAAACCTTCACCTTTTCTCTTGTGCTTGGTCTCCATTGAAGTGCTACATTGACTCCATATGCCCAACGAAAAGACACTGATCTAGAAACTTCCAACCACTTTCTTCAAGCTTACCAAAGACCATTTCTCCTGGATTCATTCTCCACACCATCTTGAGCTTCATTGCCTTAAGTCCTAGCAATCTCAAACCAGGGAAACCCCCTTAAGCCAGAGGAGAGCTGGCCTGAAGTGAAAGAGGGATTGGTGAGGTGACAATGGCCTTCCCTCTCCGTTACACATGATTGCACTTGAGCTTTTGGACTTTAGCTCAACAAGTGTGAATTTGTGCGATAAGACACCCTATCCCATGTTAGCTTTCGGGTTACTCCGAAAGTGTTTACACCATGTTTAGGGGTGCTTCATGAGATGTTGGGTATATGGTATATGATCAACCCTTGGATGGTCTAAGATGGATTTGCACATGGTAGATGGTCCATGATTGATTTGCACATTGGAGATTTCTTACTCAGTGGTTGCTTGACCTCAGTTAGGTGCTTGCTTAGCATTCTTCCCTAGGGCATTGGAGATTTCCTGATAGTTTGGTGACATTCTACATGATGGCCACACAGAGATGGTTGTTTGCTCAAAGAACGCCCTAGTTAGTAGGAGGAGAGTTTTGCATCCTGGAGGAGGGCATTGGATGCTTGCATGGCAGCTTGAAGTTGTCTTGGGGGCATGTGGGTTGCAACAATGCTCATGCAAGGGGAGTGGACCTAGTGGAATACATGGCTTAGGAGGATTGATGGATCCTTTGGAGGCCTTGGAATACCTTGTCATATTTTTGGATTAATGCTTCAATATCTGGGTGTTGAGAATGGATTACTTTTGATGCTAATATCTCCATTTGATGACATCGTGCCACGTAAGTTGGTGCTCCCTTTTGAATTAGTCTCTCCATTTGTCGTGAGGATATAATTTGGGTGGGGGGTGGCTGGAATCCTTATAATTTATATCTTCTTCCTTCCCATTTGAATTTTATAAATCGTTTCTGGTGATTTGTAGAATAGGTCCCCAATGTTTGTAACCACTGAATTCCCAAGACAATGTCTACTCCACCCAAGGGTACTGTGTAGAACCCAGATTCCAATTCGTAATCTTCTATTTGTAGCTTGACCCTGTGACACTTTCCAACTCCATCAATTTTTTTGCCATTTGCCACCATCACTCTTATATTTGCGGCTGGATACACGAATATATTTAATCTTTTTGCAACATTTATATCTATAAAATTATGGGTGCTCCCCGTGTCTACAAGAATAGTGACATTTTCTTTTTTCACGTGCCCCCTTAGTTTTAATGTTTGTGGTTGCACTATTCCTGTTATTGTAGCAAGGGATATCTTGGGCATGGTCTCTTCATGCTTTATATTGGGGACATCATATTCATCCTTATTTTCTTCATCTGAGTCACTGCTAAATGTGTTTGATTCTTTCTCTGCTTCACATGTATATGGTTTTTTATTGTTGCATCTATGCCCTTGCGATCATTTGTCTCCACAATGTTTGCATTTGTTTTCCCATTTCTTATCTGGGTCTTGCTGCCCACTTTCACCTTCCCTTAAATGAGGTGGTACATACTTTTTAGACTTGTCTGCAGAGTATTTCTTCAATCTTTCATTTGAATATTTATTTGACTTCTCTGGACTTGTAAATGATGGCTTATTGAACTTGTTTTTTTGTTCAATTAGCTTTACTGCATGTCTAGCATCTTTAGGGTTCCATAGTTTAATTTCACTACGGATGTAATCCTTCAACCCACATATATACATTTTTAGCAATTGCTCATCTGTGAATTCGCATTGCTTCGTTGCCAGAACTTCCCATTCATGTGTATAGTCGTTTACGTTTCCTTTTTGTTTAAGATGTACAAACTTGTTATACAAGTCATTGTCCTCTTCGTCATGTAAAATTTTTAGCAATGCAATTGAGAAGTTTTTCTAATGGAAGTAACGAGTGTCACATTTCCTAGACCACCATAGATACCAGTCATAAGCTTCCCCTTCTAAACTATTGGAGGCTGTCATTACTTTTTCTCATTCACCTAGCGGGGTTTGATTCAAATATACTGTCCATTTTGTTGATCTAGACAACGACTCCTCTATGGTCCTTGCCATCATATTTTAGTAACTCCTGTTTAAACTTTTGATAATCTTTATCTGGAAATCTGGAGTTATGCATATTTCTTGAAAAATTTACCTCTGGTATTTCCTGGTGTCCTTGATCCTCTGTATTTTGTGATTTTGGACTTGGTGGTGGTCTTCAAAAAACCAAGCGTTCTGCAAATAACGCATCTACCCATTCAATTAGTTGCTCAATGTTTTCACCATGTTCATCAAGTTTTCTCATTGTTTCATTTTTATCATTATCCCATTTTCGTAGTTGTTCGTTCCATCGATTTTCAGAAAGTTCCAATAATTTTTGCCCTTGTTCTATCAATGTGTATATTTTATCTTTCCCTTCTAATAATCTGTTGATTTTGTCATTCATGTCTTTTTGCCCTTTTTCCACATTGTCGAGCTGATACCTTACGTTGTTTACTTCATCTCTATATTGGGTTACATCCGCCTGCAATTTGTCGTTGTTAACTATCTTGGGATTAACCTTCTTCCTTGTAGAACCTGTTGCCACCTTATACACACTTGGGCTATCGTGGAAGAAATCTTCAATTCACTTAGCGTGTCCTTGGCGGCAAGTCTTGAGTCAAGGTGCTGTCACTTGATCCTTGACTCCTCCGTCTAGGCCAACTCCTAGCGAAACCAAGGGGGGTAGTCCCTAACAAATATACTAAGGCTCTTAAGCTACGTTAAGCTAAAAGAACTATTCTAGGAGTTTATTGCAAATAAAACATAAAACATTCAACTTGATCATTCATCAGATAAGATATTCATATAAAACATTTGTCTAATCATAAAGATACATGCATAATAAAGTAGGATACAATATCTACTAGATTGATAAAATTTGTTAGACAATCACATTTGAGAATGAAAATACTGCTCATAAACATAAAGATATAACCATAGAACTAGTGCCTTAAAAGTGTCGTGGGCAGTTGTTGAACGCGTGTTTTATTAGGGTTTATTGAAAGTATATTAATGAGAGATGTGTGGCCTCTTTAGAGGTTACCTCTTTGTTTGGAAACTCGCTGAGAACCTACCGAAGCCCTAGGGTTTCACCAGTGAGTTCACTAAGGGTGCTGGATGTCCAACACGGGGAGAACCTAGATCTCAAAGTTGTCGTCTGACTTCACACACTCCCCTTAGGCGTTTTCCCACGTATTAAGGTAACTACTATTAAGGTTTCCCTAATTATACTACTCCACACTAACAACTCTAGTTCTGAGGAATCCCAAGATCAAGCTAGGTTCGCAAGGGTTCAGAGCATACACCGATAGTTGCGGGGAAGGTTTATTTTAAACTTGAAAAGAAACAAAACTTGAAATTGAAAACTGAAAAAAAGAATTGTAGAAAAAACTTTGAAAGATTTTTTAATTACTAAGAGAAAAAAATGAAATCTAAGCTAGCATGCATGAAAAATTGAAGTTATTTTGTGCTTAAGTGCATGAAGTATTGAGTGCTTTGTAAGATTGATTTCCCTTAAGCTTGTGTGTTTGTGAGTAAAATAGACGATAAAATTTGCAAAGAAAATGAAAAGAGACAAGCACACAACACCACCAATCCCCCTAAAGGGGATGAAGAAACTGGGCACCAAAGGACCGCTTTTATTAAGCCTATTACAACTTTGAGAGGATGATTCTCTTTTTTCTCTTTTTTTTTAGCTTTTTACTTTCGGATCCTTATAGAATTGGATCAATGCTAAATTAACTATTCCAGAATCCAAAGAGACTCCTTGAGTCAAATTTGGAGTGAAAGATCTTCAATTTGGGTCCCAAAAAGATCAAAATCTCCCTTGTACTATGACAGACCTGCTAAAAACCAGCAAAGAGAAGTTATTACTATTGGCAGAAAATGATATGCAAATGCACAACGGAAAAAAGATTTTTTATAAAGCTTTTCACAAAATTTTTATGCACAATAAAAGACAACTTTTGGGATTTTTTAGAGAGTTTAAGGAAGCTAATTAAGTCCTTCTTGGGTGCTTTCTGTTGGCTGTCCTAAAACAGAAACTTAAAGCACTCAATTGACTAGATATTAAGGATAAGCAATCAACAACTTTCTAACTTGAATTTTAACAATAAATGTCAGAAAATTACTTAATATAAACTAGATCTAGACTTAGATTTAGCAATGAATTTGAAACTAGATCTAGATTTTGCATGCAAACACTAGATAGTAAAATGTAACTTTGAAACTTTATCTAGCTATTCATGCAACCAAAGAAAGAGAGAGGGGAAGAGAAGTTTTTGATTTTTTTTTTTAGAAATCCTTTTGCTTGAGCTTCATGAACCCTTGGGCTATGGAGTATTTTTCTGATGTGAAGAAGAGGGAGGAAAGTCTTCTAAAATGCCTTTAGAGAAAACAAAAAAAGCAACCGAGCTCTTTTGACTCTCCTAAAGTTGGTCTTTCACGCTCCAAATTCCTCGCAAGTACCTGCAAAACAATGGTGTTTCCTACAAGAGAGACTTCATTTCACGTTAGTTTAAACAAAAACCAAGCATGTAATATAAGCATCAAATGCATTAAACAAATAGATAGACTAACAAGCAAGAATAACTATCTATTCCATTTGGATAATAATATCCTTACCATTAGCCAATATGCAAGTACAATAAATAAACTTTAAATGATATTACCTCATAAGCTAACAATCCATCCACACATTTGAGACTACACACCAAATCTTGACCTCTAAAGTCTTTGATGCAATAGCAAAATTTTACAAAATGATCAAGTCGCCCAAGCTCCAACTTGACTCAATGGAGGAGGGTCGAGCTTGATTTATACAAAAAATGGTGAAGTTCCCAAGGTAAAGGCGCATGGGAGAGGAGGAGATGTGCATGAGCTAAGGGGAGATGCGCATGAGCTAAGTGGGGAAAGTGTGGGAGTGGAAGGTAGGAGATGCGGAGTGATGTGGGGGAGTGTAGGAGTGGAGTGAGGGTAAGGGCGAGTGAAGTGAGGTGGTAGGTGAGTGAGGTCGAGTGTCTAGCTTTGGGATTAGCGCCCTCAAAGGAGAATGCACCAACTAGGAGAGGAGGTGTGTGTGAGCTCATTGGGATCTCCACCCCTATGCCATGTCAACTGGACCATGCGCCCTCACTAGGAGAAGCCTCTGCCAACTGTACTCGGGACTCCAGACAAGGCAAAACATGTTTCCGACATGTTTGCTAACTTTTAGGTATTCCCCTAAATTTTAGAAAAATTAATTAAAGTCCCCTTTTTGTCTTTTTGAGAGTAAAATACATTTTTAAGTGATTAAAATCACTTTTTTGCCTCGACAAAAGGGGAATAAGGGTTTAGGGGGTGCTCTGGCTTAAAAAACGAGCACAAATATGGCATATGACATTGACTGATGCCATTTTTTACAACTTTATTGACTTTTACATTAAAACTGTCTGTTTTACGGGGAATTTTTTATTTGACGATAACATTAAAAAAAACCTATGGGGGACTTAGCACAATTTCCATATGACTCAATAGACATGACCTAGCATGAATTCATATACATTTAGACACTAGACATTGATTATACCATGCCAAGGCCTAACCACCAACACATACTCCAGCTTTGGAGTCAACTTTGAGTGAAAAAACTTAGAAATTATTAATTGCCTGATAGGCAAGAAATAATTAACAAGTGATAAAAAACACTCTAGAGTACATGCTCATGCCCAGGTCTTTGGTGGCCAATAGCCTTTTACAACTTTCATGCTCAAGTCATTTATTACAATGCCCTGGAGGGATGGAAATGCGGAAAAAAGGTGGTCTGATAGACTTGCTGAATTTGTGAACACTGACTTCTGAGCATCTGACTGCTCAATCTCTAGCGGCTCATTTTCAAATCCAGCTAGTATAACTCGGTGGATAACAGAACCCACTTTTGATTTAATAACCCAATTTATTTATTTTTTATATTTTTTTTGATAAGTGACTTTATGATTAAGTCACTTTAATAAAATATCCCAAAAGTAAAAAAAATGACTTTAAAAATTCCCGTGAATAGTTTTGAGGGGGCATGAAGAAAAATTAAAAAAAAAGGGTGTTCAGTCCAAGGCGGACATAAAGTCGTGTCCGTACGAAAATTGATAAGTGACGACTGAGATTGGTATGGACTGTGGAAGTACAGACGACGAAAAGTACAGACTGCAGATTAGATTGGTATGAATGACAGAAGTACAGAGTGTGGCTGGGATTGGTACGTGTAGAAATTTAAAATGATAAAATCAGCAAATACTAAATTCTGTCATACACTTAATAACCTAGAGATAACTGTCTTAAATGAACTCAGAAATGTATAAACCCACATTCAAAAAATACCATAAGCAGAAATACACATTGCCAAGCACTTTTGTAGCGGAATAAGCACAATGAACATCAATCATTCAACTCAGAAATACTAAGAAATTTAGGCAATGCTAGGGAAAACCCCAATATGGGGAAACCCAATGAGAGAGAGAGAGATTTTATTAGCTTCAGGAAAGATATATCAGCAACAACAAAACAATTTATAGCAAGAGAAATCCACTTATAGCACACAAAAACTACCCCCCAAATATTATGCCTTGGAAAACGTGCCAAATTTGTACTGCTGTATGCCATGCCTAGAAAACAACACCTTGGAAAATGTGCCCACAGTCTGCTGTACAGATTGATCTGTACGACCCTGCTACAACGAGAAAAACCCTCCAACAACCTTGAAATTCATGCCACACTTTGCCTCTATTTTCGTGCCCTCTTTACCTTGCTGTACGGACTATACAGATCCGTACAATATGGCCTCCAACAACAACAATACATATCAACACTCACACAGAAATATTTTTTTGGGATTTGTGCCCAATCTCTCTTGGGAAATGCGCCCTCCTTGTTGCCCTAACTTTCCTCTCTCAAGTTATCTCAGAAATCTCTTTCAATCTCCTTCTCATTGTCTTGCACACTACCCAATGCATTCTCTTATAATCTGAAAGTGACCCTTCACCTTTTCCAACCCTAGATCTAATGGCCAAGATCTAATCTTGCCTTTACAAGATCAAGGGTCATGATTCATTCCCTCCAAAATAAATCACTTTAAAATATTAAAGTACATTTTCACTTTATAACATAAGTGCACTTTATGAGATAAAGTGACTTTAATATTATAAGGTACACTTTATTAAAAAGTCAGTTTAATAAAAGAACCACTTTATCACAAATTTATAAAAACCCATTACAAAGTCAAGTGTCTAGTAGTGTGGGTACAAGGTTACTTCCGCATACAAGACAAACATGCGAAGTACCTCCGGAGCTAAAAAGCTAACACCCCCTCTTAGCGAGGGAAGCACTTGCTGCCATCACCATCATCCGGTCCCATTATTGTTCTCAGTAGGAGCTCCCTCTGAACTTGGAGCCATCCTCAACACCTGCACAAAACTCGAACCAGAAGACATTCCCCTGACAACTATTCTGAACCTTGAGCTCCTAGGAGAATCCACTCCACCTTGAGCATCGGTTCGATCACACCAGCTGAGCCTCCTGCCGGTGCTTAGAAGAGACTCCCTCTCTTCTCTCAGAATGCAAGACTGAATCCTTGGGCCCACTGCAGTCTCAGGAGCCTCTTGCTCCTCATCCGATGCTGAATCATATCCTGAAGGTTGTCCTCGCAACATGTACAACCTGTCCACCCGATCACCAATCAACTATGGTTCCACCGGGTCCACTCCCTCTTTGTAGATAAATACATGTCCCCTCTTGAACAATGTACAATATCCAACATCCTCCAAGGCCGAGATTGAGAGCAAGTTAACCTTCAACCTTGGAACAAAGAGAATTCCATCAAGCTTCATGAATTCCCATACTCGATTCAGAATCTAACCCTTCCAACTTCACGTACAACTCGCACCATACCACCTTCACTCTCCACTAGCCGGTCAGGACCTATCTCTGTGATAATAAGGAATGCTCGCCAGATTCTCGTCATGTGACAAGAGGCTCCACTGTCAATAATCCATTTGATATCACCCCCAAATCCTCCACTACCGACATTGGATATTAGAGTAACCAAAGAAAATTCCTTGTCAAACTTGGAAGAAAAGTCCCCCATGGCTGCTGTAGCAGCTGTATCAAGCCCCTCCTGTTCCTTCCTTCCTCTTCTTCTTCTCAGGACATTGAGAAGCAAGGTATCCCAACTGGTTACAACAGTGACATCTAACTTTACTCAAGTCCGTCCTGGAATTTCCTTTCTTCTTGCTCTTTGCAGCAAGAGAAACATTCTCATTAGCTCTGTCTTCCTTCTGATCACTGCTATGAGACCCCATCCGGATCTCCTCTTGAGTGAAGTCGTCCCACAACCTTCTCCAATCTGGAAAATTTTCTTGACCCACCACACGCTTCACAAAGACATCCCATTCCTTTGTGAATCCTTTCAAGGCTATCCTCCCCAACTCGGCTTCTGAGATGATCTCTCCCACTGCAGCTAACTTGTCCTTAACTTGGGCTAGCCAGGTAAGATAGGATGCAACATCTTCACCCTTAGCCATCTTCGAGTCATGCAACTTATCTTTCAAGGCCATCTTCCGATTGACATTCTTAGCCTCAAATAAATTCTTCAAAGGTTCCCACATCTCATAAGCTGTGTTCTTCTTAGATAGATGTGGAATGAGAGGGTCCTTCACACCATCCAAAATGATCCTCTGAGCTTTGGCCTCCTTTACTTCATGCAAATCCAAAGCAACAGGATCTGTTGTGGGAGCCACAACAACAAAATTGACATAGTTCCAAATCTTGTTCTCCTTGAGAATAATTGACATCCAGACCTTCCACTGCAAATAGTTGGAAATGCCATCCAACCGATTCTCAAATCTAATGCATGCAGCCATATTCCTTGTCACCATTCAAAGGAAAACAAACAACAGATTTCCCCCTTCAAACTTGCCCAAATATCTCACTACCCACTATAACTCAGAGCCCAAGCTCTGATACCATGTAGAAATTTAAAATGACAAAATCAACAAGTACTAAATTCTGTCATACACTAAGCAACCTAGAGATAACTGTCTTAAATGAACTCTGAAACGTATAAAGCCACATTCAGAAAATACCATAAGCAAAAATACACATTGCCAAGCACTTTTGTAGCGGAACAAACATAGTGAACAACAATCATTCAACTTAGAAATACTTAGAACTTTAGGCAATGCCAGGGAAAACCCCAATGTGAGAGAGAGATTTTATTAGTTTCAGGAATGATATATCAGCAACAACAATACAATTTTCAGCAAGAGAAATCCGCATACAGCACACAAAAACTGCCCCCCAAATATTCTGCCTTGGAAAACGTGCCAAATCTGTATTGCTGTACGACTTGCCCAAAAAACAACACCTTGGAAAATGTGTCCATAGTCTGCTGTATGGACTGATCTGTACAACCCTGCTACAGCAAGAAAAACCCTCCAACAACCTCAAAATTCGTGCCACACTTTGCCTCGATTTCCATGCCCTCTTTCCCTTGCTGTACGGACTGTACGGATCCGTACAATACGGCCTCCAACAACAATAAATATCAGCACTCACACATAAATATTTTCTTGGGATTTGTGCCCAATATCTCTTGGGAAATGCACCCTCCTTGCTGCCCTAACTTTCCTCTCTCAAGCTATCTCAAAAATCTCTCTCAATCTCCTTCTCATTGTCTTGCACACTACCCAATGCATTATCTTATAATCTGAAAGTGACCCTTCACCTTCTCCAACCCTAGATCTAATGGCCAAGATCTAATCTTGTCTTTACAAGATCAAGGGTCACGATTCATTCCCTCCAAAATAAATCACTTTAAAATATTAAAGTACATTTTCACTTTATAACATAAGTGCACTTTATGAGATAAAGTCACTTTAATATTAGAAGGTACACTT
Source organism: Picea engelmannii (assembly GCA_009831015.1). Classification (NCBI taxonomy): domain Eukaryota; kingdom Viridiplantae; phylum Streptophyta; class Pinopsida; order Pinales; family Pinaceae; genus Picea; species Picea engelmannii. Next base: position 787,086 of record ML783472.1, on the reverse strand, counting down.
TATTAAAAAGTCACTCTAATAAAAGAACCACTTTATCACAACTTTATAAAAACCCATTAAAAAGTCAAGTGTCTAGTAGTGTAGGTACAAGGTTACTTCCGCATCAAGACAAACATGCGGAGTACCTCCCGAGGTAAAAAGGTAAGAATACGGACGTCGACTGTGAAATTGACAATGGGTATAGGTATGGATAGTGAACATGTATAGACGGACTAATCAACGAAAGTGTGTACAGACGAGAGATGTTACTGTTGACAACAACGACTTGTACGACTGTAGCATGCAGGTTTTGATCCACAATAGCCAAGGATTGGCTCTGATACCACTGTAGCAACAACTCTGGTATTTAGATTGAAGATAAAATTATTCTATAAATAGATATTGATTGATAAAATGATAAATTGATGATGATACAATCAGTCTCATGACGATTTACTTATAATATTGACTGGTCACAGGGTGAAGAGGTACGTGCCTCTTGGTCTTTTATTAATTTAATTAAATTATTATTATTATGTATTATAATTATGTTATATTTATTATTTATTATGTTCATAATAGGGGGAATCCGAGAGGAGACCCGAGGTCTCACCACTCTACGATCTGAAGTAATCTGGAACTCAGACTGTTGTTTGTTGCTTCAATTTGATGGAAGGGCATGGAATACGAGGTGATCCTCTTGGTCTCCTCGGGTGGGGGTGTTGATTTTTCAATAAGCAAGGTTTAAGCATGAAGTTCATTTCTTTTTAGCATTTAACTTAAACCATAAACAATTATGTTGCAACAACCAAGATCACAAGAAGAAACACCATGCACAAGAACACAAGAAGAAACACCATGCACAAGAACACAAGAAGTATCCTGGGAAACCCTTCTCAACAAGGGAAGAAAACCCAGCCAAATCCTTTGCTATAGTCTTCAAGAGAAAGACCTTCACCACCATGAAAACCTAGCACACAAGAGGGTGCTTGCAAACCCTAGAAGACTAGCGCCCAAGAGAGGTGCACATTTTTCCCAAGAAGATGTACTTGCTGAAATTTCCAAACTCACACAAAAGATATGATTCCTCAATGGGGAATTTACCTTTACTTATATTAGACTTGACCTGTCAACATAAGTGTCTATTGGCACAACATGGCCGACCTCTCTATCTCATAATATAATTAATATTAACCAGAGTAATTATCTTTTACATTAATTATCAATTGCATTAAGGTGGGGCCGACCTGTATCCTTTACATTACAATTAGGGTTACAGGCATGTTTGACTCTTGAACAATATAACGAGGGATCTAATACACCCACTAGTGCTCAACCACTAGGGGCACATCCATAGGGATGTCCATATCTCTATCTCACTGCATTGCACAGGAGAACCACTCTCACTAGTGCTCAGCGACTAGGATCACGTTCACCTGTGCTCGTCCACAGGCACGTCCACTCAATAGATCTTCTTTCCCACTGCATTACACAAGAGAGTCATCTGGAGTTCATCATCTCAACTCTCTGCACAGAGGAGGCTAATACATCATCTTCATTTCTGTTCTCATGACGATGCATCCAACTCTATGGAAATTCACACGTTCATCTTGTGCTCAACCACAGACACGTCCAACTTTGCAGATCTCCTTTCTCACTGCGTTACACAGGAGAATCATCTGGAGTTCTTCTCAATTCTCTGTAAGGAGGAATCCATCTCTACGTTCCAGCTCTGTCTCAGATAGGAACCACACACCACTCTCAGGGGCTCTCTCTCAGGTTTGTGTCCTGAAGAATGTCTCACGTAGCTGCAATCATCAACACTCCCTCTCAGCTAGGGAGGCATTCTCCACCAGGCCAAGTCTCTCACGAAAATACTCGAACTATGTCTTGGCAAGTGGTTTGGTGAAGATATTTGCGATCTGTTCATGAGTAGGAAGATATTGCATGTGTACTGTCTTCCTTTGTACCATGTCTTTGATATAGTGATACTTTATCTCGATGTGTTTTGATCTGTCATGAAACACAGGGTTCTCGGAGAGCTTTACACAACTCTGGTTATCACAATGAATAGTAGTAGGATCCATTTCATGATTGAACAAGTCCGTCAGAAGTTTGCGAAGCGACACTGCTTCGCGAACTGCTACACTCAATGCAATGTACTCTGCCTCTGCGGTGCTCAATGCCACATAGCTTTGTTTTCTGCTACACCAGGAAACCATGGCAGACCCTAAAGTGAAGCAACAACCGGAGGTGTTTTTTTTTTTTGTCCACTACGCTTCCTGCCCAATCTGCATCGACATATCCTTGCAGGCTCAAGTCTACACTGGAGGCATATCTTAGGCCATAACCAACTGTGCCTCGTAAGTATCTCAATACATGTTTTGTAGCTATCCAGTGTGTCTGTCTCGGTTGGCTCATAAATTGGCTAAGCACATTTATTGCATAGCAAATGTCTGGTATGGTGTTAACCAGATACATCAGTGATCCAATCAACTGTCGGTATAAGTGTGGATCTACATCTCTTGAATCAATATCACTCATCTTCTTCAAATGCATTACCATTGAAGTGGGTATGGATTTGCATTGTCATATCGAACTTTTTCAGTATCTCCACAGTATGTTTTCCTTGACTCGGGAAAATCTCATCTGTCTTTTGCCATACTTCTAGTCCCAAGAAGTAATTCATCAGCCCCAAGTCCTTCATTTCAAATTTAGCAGTCAATGCTCGTTTGCATTCAACAATGAGTCTCTCTGAACCGGTGAGGAAAAGGTCATCCACATATAGGACCAAAATCAAACACTCATTGCCATCAATGTGATAATATAAGTTTGGATCAACAACACTTTTGTTGAAGCCCAAGCTCATCAGAAATCCATCCATTTTCTCGCACCAAGCACGTGGTGCTTGTTTTAGACCATATAGGGCTTTCTTTAACCTACATACATAAGATCTTTCGTTGTGTACAACAAATCCTTCTGGCTGCTCGATATAAACAACTTGCTCAATTTCACCATTGAGAAAGGCTGTCTTTACATCCATCTGATGTAGCTTCCGACTCATGGAAGCAGCTAGTGCAATGATAGAACGGATGGAGGTGTATCGGGCTACTGGAGAAAAAGTCTCTTCATAGTCAACTCCCTCTACTTGTGAGAACCCTCTGGCCACAAATCTTGCTTTGTATTTTTCGATGCTTCAATCAACTGCATGCTTGATTTTATAAATCCATTTGGAAGTCACTACAGACTTTCCCTCTGGTCTTGGAACAACATCCCATACATCATTTTTCAATATAGATTGGTATTCTTCAGTCATGGCATCTTGCCATACTTGTTCACCTGAAGCTTC
>ML783472.1:703324-728409 GCA_009831015.1 Picea engelmannii | reverse complement strand
ACTTCAGATTTGGAGAATCAGAAAAATTCAGCACAGACAATACAAAATCAAAACAAGTGCGTGCATGCTTCATTGTATTAGACAGAGAACTCATAGCAACTACCAATCTATGCTTACCAGCCATTCCTTGTGACCCTGTAACCCATCAGGATTGAGTGTCTTGACTGCAACAGTGAGGCCAGTGCCAGGCTTGACAGCGGCAGTCCCATTCTCTTCTATCCAGCCTTTGAAAACATAGCCAAATCCACCTCCCCCGAGAACACTCTCTGGCCTAAAATTCCTGGTGGCAGACTTCAGCTCATTGAATGTGAATTTCAACAACTGGGATGATACTCTCAATTGCTCCTCTAGCCTAGGAGTAGATACAATGCTCTCTGTACTTGCGGTGCTAATAGAAGGGCCTGTCTGGGAAGTTGGCAATGTCTTGCCAATATCATTGGGATTTTTGGTTTCAGCTGTGCATCAATGCATGGTACAAATAAAACCCATCTACCAGTTAGCTTCTAAAGAATTCAAAAACCAGAAATTCAATTGCAATTACAATGTTAAGAGCAAACCCCTCTTGTGGGTTTCCTCTGTTTGACCAAGATCAGCGCTACCCTTACGAGAATTTCGTCAAATAAATTTAAAAACTGCATGAACCCCGTGACATATTATACACAATGGGTATAGAAAACTGTTGCTTACCAGACTGTGTGCCAGTGCTAGTGATCGAAGTGTCTACTTTTGACCTTCTGGAGACACAGATGCCCATGACCCCATCAATCAGCTCGATCGTGCAGGTTTAATTCGATGCTCCGAGTATAAATATGGGCAATACCCACATCAGATTCGTGTAGGTCTCGAGACCAACACAATCAATGTGGGATATACAGTGTGTACGCGCAGAGAGAGCTGACCGCCTTGGCTCGGATGGAGATGTGTTTTTCCGTCGACAAAATACAACAAAATGAAATATGTACATTATCGTTTTCTTCCCAATTTTCCCATGTGGGTAGAATATTATTGTATACAGTGAAGCATCATTTTCATCTAAACTAAAAATATGAAAGTTTTCACACGCTTTCCCATCTATTTGACTCCTATGAAAGTGCGATGTGAATGTTCATGCCAGTTTATTCGTCAATCTTGGCAATATTTATGTTTGGATAGCGTGCTACGCTGCCATTCAAACGACGAGATTTTTTTATTTTCCTAAAGATAGTTCTAAGATGGTTTATCTGGTGACCTAAAATCTTTGCAATAGATCTGCGATATCCAATTTGGCCATCAATGCACGTATAATCTGTTTAATTTCTTATAAATAAAATGAAAATCGTTCCCTCATCTGCCATGCCACGTATGTTAAAAGGCACGTTGTTTATTAATATTTTATGTGATTATGTTTTATTAAGTTTTTTTTTTAAATTATATTTTTTTTTGAAATGATAAAACTTATTATAATTTAATTGTTAATTAATGGTGATGAAAGTCATCTTGAAATGACTAGTTAATGATTTATAATAGTATAGATTTTCACTTATGTCAACTTTTATGTCTTGGATAATTAACTTGTTTTTTTTTTTTTTAAAGAAAACATGCTTTTAATCAATCAAAAACATTTTATGATTTTACTTGATGACCAAAAAGATGAGTTATTCATAATTATCACCAAAACCTTTAATAAAACTATTAATAATTAATATTTTATATATAATATTTTATTTTTAAATTTTTAAATTTATATTCATGTTATATTTATATAAATTTGAAAATTATTTAGTAGGATAGATCCATCCTAAACTTGGATTTATGAAGCACCAAAAAGAATTTCATGTTAAATTTTACAAAGTGTGTATAAGTGTGTTTTTTAATTGAGTGACACTTTATTTTTATTATTGTTATTTTTTTAATTAAGATGATTTTATTTTTACTAAAGTTCCAGTCATCCAAGTCATAATGCTAAGACCTCAACATCTTCCTATATTAAATTATAAAGCACTACTAATCTCAATACAATAACAAACAAAAATTTTAAATAACTCCCATTAATTTTTTAACACATATATAAATATATGTTTGTTTAAATTATTTCATAACATTTTAAATTGTGAGTGTTGAAGTCCAAATCCATGTATAGTGAATGTCTACGTGGATTTATTCACCATAGATGTGTCTTAAGGCTTTTAAGAAGTCAACACTGAAAACTAGATAAAACACAAAAACATTATATCGTTGATTTGTTTAATAATGGACCTTAATAAAGGGGGTGGTTGAGTTTTTTATATGATTTTTTGAATCTTTCTTTCTAAATGTGTAATTAAATATGTTATAACTAAACTATAATGATATGAGGATATGTGTAATTAAATATGTTATAACTAAACTATAATGATACGAGGATAGGATGCTTGTGTAATCAAACATGATTATCAACCTCATAAAAATGTTATGAGCAAAAAAAATACTTGTCATATCAAAGTTTGTAATTATTAATAGTTTATTTTAATATGTTTTGTACTTGAAATTTGATATTTTTAAATTTTTCAATGAATTTTGTTATTAGTCCCTATCAAAGGCTTGGGACTATAGCAATGAGTTTGCCTTTGACTCTGTATTAGTTTATTATTGACTTTAAATTTGTGTGTTATATCCAATGTGTAATATAGGAAATCAATATATGTATTTTTTTTAATAATAAAAAAATATATTTTTCTAAAATTTAATTGGTTGATACCTTTGATGTGTTATTGCAAGCTTCAAGTCATTCAATGTATAAAATTGATTATATAATTAATGGATTTGACAATTTTGCCTATCTTTATTAGAGTCTTTGTACTGCACTACAAAAATAGTATCTTGCATGTCCTTATATGCATCTCTTCTATCTTATTTTTTAAAATATATTTTAATTTTTATAAGTCTACGAAGCTTACACGTTCTTTGACCCGATCTTTTAACCTTTCCGAACCGGAGAGAAAGAATAGCATGTTTTTTCATTTACCAACCTCTCCGGATCGCTTTTCATGAAATTTGTCATGTTACACTAAGCACGGAGGCGGTCCAGCACATATTAATATAGTTATAATGTTCAGTAATAAAGCCACTTGGTAGGGACTTCGCTACACTTTGTAGCCTTGTTTTGTATAGGAAGTTTTTATGGTTGAAAAATAATTTCAAAATGTAATTTATTTAATATATTAAATAAATGTAGAATTTCTTATATGTGATAATGAGTTTTGGTTTGAAATTTTTTTATAATTCAATTGTATAATTTTTTAATAATTACTACATTTTAATATTAAAATGAATTACAACAAAAAATTTATGGTAAGTATCTTGCTACATCAAATTCATCCACTCGCATATGATTAATCACCTCATCACAAGGCAATATCATGAGTGTTCACGCATGAGGGTTTTTAACTAAATTATCATTTAAATAATCCATCTCAAACATAATATCATGAGTGTTCACGCATGAGGGTTTTTAACTAAATTATCATTTAAATAATCCATCTCAAACATAAACAGTGACATTAATAGTGAAGTACAAATTATCGAAGTCCATTCTATTGTTCTTTTGAAAGCTTGTCAAATGATATATTTGCTCACTATCTTAAAGTGGTGATGTGGATGATCTAAGATAGTGTCAAACATTTGTGTCATGCATGACATTATTCGTGCACACATATGTAGACCAAATCTCACCTTCAAGTTCTCTTTAAGGCCTACCAAAATTTTGTCAACATGTGGGAGGGGGTACATGGTAAGAAACATATGTTTTCATTGTTGAGACCCATGTTATAAATCGGTGGAGGACACATAGGTAATAAGGCCAATAAAATGTTGTTCTTTGTACCATGTGAATGTGCCTAAAGTTTATAGTTCCCCGTGAAAGAGATAAAAGTATTTACAAATACCACAAACAATAACAATTAATGAAAATGAGGCATTCATCTTAAGCCAATGTCAATAATGTGTCAACTTGATCGTCCTAGCCTCCCCTAAGTTTGATTACTTGTTCCGAAGAATTAAGGCAGTCTATGTAGTCTGGCCACATTACTCACATTGTCTAACCATAGTCTTCAATAATCTCAAACAGATAATTAAGACCAATCCAAGAGCACCTTAAGTTACTCTCGACCCAACCTCTAATTTGTAGTAGATGAATAGATTCATTCTACCACATGCAGCATTAGGGTGGGGATGGAGGACTACCTAACCACACACAACACCAACAAGGAGGCTAAGAGAGTGGAGTTGTAACTTGATTTTATAGAAAAAACAAGAAACCCTAGGGTGAGAAAAGAGAGGATCAAATAGAGGGAAAAAACCACAAGGTTAATTGGGGTCTTGGATATTGATTATGTTAAACTATGGTTGTGCATTGTTAAGGTACTTCACTTAGGTTTTAGATCGGGTTTTACCAGCAAATTAGTAAAGGAGAGTAAACTAAGGGTTTATTTATCAAAGATTCCTTTAGTGAGTTAGTGTAACGTACCCTACACTAGATCATTAATGTACCCTACATAAGATCATTAAAAGTTTAAGTTCAAATGGTATGGCTATTGTCATAAACAAATTAAACACTTGGCCTCCATTGATTTATTCTCAGTATTTACAAGTCTACCTTAAGGACATTGGCACTCCTTATTCATTTTTATTATCTAACTTCAATCATTACGCATAGAACAACATTCCTTGTATGAATGCAAACATAAAATGCATCAACATAATAGAGATATTTGTTTCATAAAGACGTTATTTGGAAAATAAATGAGTTCAATCTTCCACTAATATATACGTTGAGATGAATCATAACTTTCCATCTTCTTGACAATGGTAAAAAGTAGATCTGAATCATTGGCCCTTATCTTGAAGGTACTTCAAAGATGTAATACACATGACGAATAAAGGCAGCATCATGTAACTCCCATACATAATCTCTATCGGGACAGGTATATCTATTATTAGTATTTCAATAACCTCTTCTGAATTCATTGGACGAGTCTTAACATCTCTTTGTAATGGACTCGACAATTTAAATTAGCTCACAATCACATTGGTATGTAAGTCAAGCTCAAGAGCGACAATTAGAAGCGGGAAATGAATCTAAAAGGTAATTTTAGTGATTTGATATAAAATTAAACAATAATGGAGTAATGCAATAAATCAAAAGTAAAGAATGATAAGTCTCAGCCTTGGGATCTAACACAAGGAAATGAATGAACGGGTTACGAGACCATTTTACCTCTACAAGTCCAAGATGGTCATCGTGTATAAGCTTTACTAGATTTTCCCCTTGCAGTTGTGCCTCTTTAGAAAGCTCCATTTTCACATGATCTTATAAAGACCTGCGTGTTCTAACAACACACCATAAGGAACTCCATACATATAATGATCCCCCCCCCCCACCTTGAGCATATTCTTTGATAATGGTAACAAATTTTGTGAGGATGTCAAATGGGGAAACAACACAAATGGAAGGAACAAGTTTTTGCACCAATAACTCCATACTCCACAATTTTTCTCTCACATTTGTTGGGACCTACTACTTCTTCCTTGTTGGGTGGATACTTGACAACATGGTTATAAACATACAAATAATGGGAATAATGAAGTTCCTCCTTCAAGAACAATTCTCATAACGACCAAACAATAGATTGCAATTGAGAATGAACTTCAAATACACACGGGTACCATAGAGTAGCCTAATCATAGCTAGTTTGTATTCGCAATATTATGGAACTACAAAGAGAACTCAAATGTAATTGATCATAAATTTTACAATATATTCATATTCAATTAAAAAAAGATTTGCAAAGTAGGGATTAAATACTTATTTGATTCACAAATGGAGTTTCTAGGGCCATTGGTTGTGGGTGAACCATTTACCTCACAACCATAGGCTATTACTTTATGGAATGTCACCCCCATGCTAGGTTATGAGACCACCAGGGTGAAGAAGAAGACTAATGCAAAACTCGTTGGTCAGTCTCCCCATACCAAAAAGCAATAAAAGATCGACCAAGCAACCAACTACTAAGTTCTTTAATCAAACCAACATTTGGCACTCACAATACCTACCCCGCACAAAACAACAAGGGTACTTCCTTTTTTTCTCAACAATGCCTGGGAATTTCTTCCCTCTAGTGCTCTTCGAATTAAATTGTAGCAAAATTTATCTTCGTTCTTGGGCATTTTCAAGATCAACTTTTTTCGAGGATTATAAGGGTGTCTCTCTACTTAGATTGGTTTATATTTTTGCACATCATCCCCTTCCTCTTTCTCTCTATAGCTTAATCTTCCTTCTCTTATTCCCTACTAGATCTGATGGCTTCCTTTCATGAGCTATTCAATACCATAAAATGGCAATTCCCTTTTTATAAGGTAAATCACCCTTTTTCTCTTCTCTAAAGCTTCCAAAAATAACATCCTCTCTCCATATTCAAATTTTCCTCTATTGGAATGAGTGAAAGGTGGCAAGGAGGTCGTAATCCAACTTCTCCTAGCTCCAATAATGTGAGGGACAAATTCCCATAACGTAGGAGGTGGTTGCCTAAATCTTGGAGATGGTTAGGCTTACATCTCCTATCTCAAATTTGACTATAGGTTAGGCTCAATATCAATATTATGAAAGAGTGGATGGTTAGAATAATGGCAAGGTGGGTTAGACACTTAGGCATATAGACATTCCATTGTATCCCCTTACTTTTCCCCTTTGGTGGACTCATATCCCCATTGACGTTATGTCCCCAATCAACCTTGGAATTTCTCTATTGATTTCCAAATTATCGTGTTTATAAGTTTACAAAATTGCCATGGTAAATCTACCTCGTTGCACATAGCAAACAAAGTAATCAAAAGCATAATTACAACATACACAAAATCAAATTTAGGGTTTCCAAAGTGTCAAAACAAAGACATTACATCCCTTCCCCCTTAGAATAACATTGTCCTCGGTGTTCTCTTCTCTTTAGCAATACATCATGTCTTCACTCTTTAGATGTACCTGCAGTGTCATCCTCTTCACTACATTGGAACACTTCCAAACTTTTAGCATTCTAGCATATGCCTACAACAATCATCAAAGTAAACATGCATATCATAGCCATTTCTATGTATTTAGTATTTCATCTACATGAATGATAATCCATGGATTTTAAGTTCACAGTCGAAGTATATATATTCATAACACAAGATAAAGTATGTAATTCAGTTGAATAGTTATCAATATGAATATGTATCCACTTCACATGGTTGTCATTGACAAGACTTAGCTCATTATTTTCTAATACACACTCAATGTATATAATGCACTCATGATCCTAGCTAACATGTAACATGTTTATCTCATAATATATTCATTCAAGTTGCCCATTCCTTGTAGTCACTCACCCTCCAGTCTCATGTATGTTCTTCTATGCTAAACAATCCCTCAGGTGATCCATCATTTGCAAAGGATTTCTTGCACAAAAAGAGCATAGACTTATAGATTCCCACTGCTAGGGAATCCCATTGGTTTTCTCTAATAAGCATAACTTAAGGTGATCAAGGTATGTCATAGGGTTCCAATGTCATCATAGTAGCATTTTTCCCATGGTTTCTAGCTTGTAGTATACATCACCCATCCTTACTAGATAGATCCATCATCTCAACTGTTTCATGCACATACAGTTGTTGTGAGATACTATTAGCAAAATTTCAATCAAAAACTTAAATTTGTTTATTATAGAAATTAGGTTTCACAAGTATGATATCCTTCTCATACTGTTTGGCCCTTAAAATAGTAGTTATCAATCTTCATTATGGCCTTGTACTCACTTTTGTATCCAACAAATCTACATACAATTCTATCTTTCCCAACAAAGCCTCGTTTAGCTAAACAAACTATGAGTAATTGTGTATAAAATCGTCCATTACAGTACTCATAACAATACACAAAATGATCTTCGAATTATAACACATTAATAATTAAATCACTTCAATTGTCAATGTAGTGAAATATCATTCCCTAGATATGCATCATTCACTCAATGCACCCTCACATTGATTCAAATATACCATAATGCCAATTCATTCATTTTTCATAAACATGTCCCATGTATAGAGACAATTTTATGCTCATTCCATAGACTCGTCAACATATCTCTAAGGCAAAAAAGAGATAAAAGCATTAGTATTGCATTCACTAGTTCAAATAGGAACTCTACTAATAATCATTGAAGACATGGGTTATAATATCCTTATGTGTTGCCAAGTGTCTCCCTTCTCATTTTCTTTTATGGTTGATTTATTTGTCTGTTGGTTCATATATACCAAAATCACAAGCTTCCCATCCAAAGTTATTGGTACATCTTTTATTTCGTAAAAAACACAGATGTTGAACCTAAGGATGATAGATATGTTTAATCATTGTTTTCTAAATTGTTCCTTGCTTCAGTGGCCATATTTTCCTCATTAGGTTAAGATATACCAACCTTTCAAGTATTCATCCCTCAAAATACATCAACATATATTGAAATGATGTGAATGAGGATATTTCCAAATAAATATCCTAAGAAAACTACTCTTTCATTATCATTCCTACTATTACACCCCATATCCTTTGTAGTGTACCTTGCATTTTTTCACAAGCTGTGACCACTCTTATGAGTCCAAAGTTGAAGAATTTGTTTTGTGTGGCCATGATGGGATGATTTGATGCATAAGTGTTGGTTAGTGGTTGCCCAAATACCCTTAGGTGGATGGTCATGACATGTCCTTCTAGTCCCCATTCTCAAGGTGCTTGGTTTTATTGCTCCAACTAACTATCTCTTGGAGATGGTAACTCCCTCTAGGTCGGGCATTTATGTCCTTGGTAGGTATGAAGGCATTTTGAGGTGGATATACTAGGATACATGATTTACATTGCCCCAACCATTCACTTATTCTTTTGCTATGTAAAAGGTGATTTCACTTTGTAAGGTTTGTCGCACCCATGGTTCAACGCACCTACATTTCCTGACATTGACCCTTTCTTTCTTTTGTATGTACCACACTTTGGTCATGGGCCCTTGGAGATGATTATGCATGTGATTAACCAATTTCACATTTCTCGAGGCATATCATGGATTTCAAGGCATATCATAGATTTTGAAGCATTGGTCACACTCTTTGAGGCACAAACAAGTTATTTACATCCGCATGGACACCCTCTACACTTTCCATGTGTCAGATGCTAGAATGTCCCCCTACGTTAGGACTTTCATAAAGTGTTTTTGCTCACTAAAAGGGGCCAACCTCACTTGGGGCACTTTATGACAGTCGCGGGGTTTTATTTGAGCCACTTGGATGATGTGGAGGTCACTCGAGTGACTTTACAATTTGAGGAGATGAAATGGCACTCACTCTTAATGATGTAGATGGACTTTAGACCACTTCTTTCATGACTTTTGATGAGGGTTGACCTTGGATATGGACATGGTCATGCTTTGGAGACATATTTCAAGGATTTATGGACATTATTTGAGCATTTTTTAAGCACATTTTGTGGAGGGCGTCCCCTTTTGAGATCATTCTCCACATTTTCATGAGGATGTTCCACCTAGAGGAGAGGAACGTTGGAGTTTTACTTGCTTGGGAGGCTACCCCACCTTGTTTTGAGCCCTCCACATCACTCTTTTGATGGAACGTTTTCCTTGGAGAGCAAATTGGCCCCATTTTTTGTGGGATCCTCCTCTTTTATGAGGGTTTCTAGCATGTAAAGCATCTTTTTCATTGTATTTGGACTTAATCTCCAATTTATGTGGATGACAAGTCACTTTTTTCTATCTCCTTAACCTAGATTTAGGGAATAAAGAATGAGAAGGAGTTGTGAGCCACATCTATAAATAAAAGCCCCCCTCTCATTCCAAATTGTTGTGAATTGTTGGAGATCATTGAAACCATTAATAAAAGATCTTTACTTAGTGTTTCTTGGTGTCAATTCTTGGAGCTCTTTCTTTCTCGGTTATTCTTCTTACTTTTAAAAGCTATTGTGAATGTTCAAGGTTCTACTAAAACTAGAAAGATTGATACATTGAGGAATTATCAACTACTTGAAGGGGGGATGTATAGGGTTTGTATCTCTTCCTTCTTCCCTAAAACAATTTGGTAAGTGCTTATTTCTTGTCTTGATTAGTTCTATACTCCTTGCCAAGGGTTTTAAGTATTATTTTCAAGTATTTTGTTTATCTCGTTGGTGAAAGTTATTCCCTTGAGGAAACCCTTCTTGCAGGGCTTTGGTTTTCATGGTTTGTCTTGATTAGACAAGTTATTACTAGCTTTGAGGCCCTAATCTCTCATTCTAATCCATAAACATTGGATAACCAATTCTTACGGGGGCATACTTCTTGACCCCATAAGCCCTGTAAGTGGAGACAAGGCACTAAGATTAACTCCCAATAACCAACCACAAAACCCTAAAAATCCAATTATTTTCTTCATGTCATATAAAACATAAAAAAAAAATACAAATAAAATAAAATAAAAGATATACATCAAAAATATTATTTTCATTGTCTAGTGCAAATTTCACAGTTGAACTCATGCTTATACTTGGGTTGTGGGGGGGGGGGGTGAATCAATATAAGATACTTTTTAATTTAATTGAACATTTATCAATCATTCACTAACTTTAAAACAATAAATGCATGTAAACTCAAATAATGGTACAAAGAGTTTAACTTGGAAACCCTTACGGGAGAAAACCACAAAAACTTATCTTTAAATGTTTGTAGGCACCAACCTACTATTACAAAGCTTGTAGGCACCAACCTACTATTACAAATATTGTAGGCACCAACTTACTGGAGACACCAATCTCCTTAGTTGAGCACCAACTCAACTAGATATTGTGTAGGCACCAACCTACTAGAGACACCAATCTCCTCAATTAAGCACCAACTCAATAAGACTTGTATAGGCACCAACTTAAGATCTTCATACACATAGTACTTATAACTTCACCTGCATGCATCATACTTCATGCATTTCATAGCATCATCATACCCTTAACTTCCATGCTTCAACACCTCTCTTTGCTTCATACCCCAAACACAGATTCAAATCCTAGGCAAATTTAGCCTGCATGCCCTAGCAAACCTCATAGCATCTTCTCATAATATAATCCCACACTACAACATCACAAGCTCAAAATAAATCACTTTGCAACATCATAGACCTTAGTCATTCATAGGGCATCCTTAAAACTCCAAGAAAACTCATATTGCACACCTTTAGACCCCAAGAATGCTCTCCAACTTCTCTTGTGCACCTCAGATCTTTCTACGCACCTCAGACTTGATCTTCTTGCTTGGATGCTCTTCAAATGCACACATCTATCCTATATTTATAGTGTTTAGGTGCTCATTTTTAGGACTGACCTGTAAACACTAGCTAGGTCGACCTGAACTTTTTCGTTGGGTTGTCTGAAAAAAACATTCATGTCTCCTCATTCCTAAGGAGTTAGAGGGAGTGCCATATACCATTGGACATGTCTTGAAATACGCTTTCCAACCTATAACCTATGATCCCATTTGAGCTAGGTATTTAGAGTAAAAAATCCTTCAAATATAGGGTATCCAAACTGAGCGTCAAAAATCCAAAAACAATATTTCCAATAATATCCTTCTTGCAATCTTTATCTTGGAAATCTGTAGTCCCCCCCATCTTTAACATCAATGACAACAATATTTCCAATAGTTTTATTTGTTTAGGAGGCTACCCCTCCTTGTTTTGAGCCCTCCACATCACTTTTTTTATGGAGTATTGTCCTTGGAGAGAAAATTGATGCCATTTTTTGTGGGATCCTCCTCTTTTATGAGGGTTTCTAGCATGTAAAGCATATTTTCATTGTATTTGGACTTAATATCCAAGTTATGTGGATGAAAAGTCACTTTTATTTTATTTCCTTAACCTAGATTTAGGGAATAAAGAATGAGAAGGAGTTGTGTGTCTCATCTATAAATAAATGTCCTATTCTCATTCCAAATTGTTGTGAATTGTTGGAGATCATTGAAGCCACTAATAGAAGATATATACTTGGTGTTTCTTGGTGTCAATTCCTAGAGTTCGTTCTTTCCTGGTTATTCTTCTTATTTTTAAAGGCTACTGTGAATGTTCAAGGTTCTACTAAAACTAGCAAGATCGATACATTGAGGAATTATCAACTACTTCGAGGGAGGACATCTAGGGTTTGTATCTCTTCCTTCTTCCCTGAAACGATTTGGTAAGTGCTTATATATTGTCTTCATTAGTTCTATACTCATTGGCAAGGGTTTTGAGTATTATTTTCAAGTCTTTTGTTGATTTTGTTGGTGGAGGTTATTCCCTTGAGGAAACCCTTATTGCAGGGCCTTGGTTTTCATAGTTTGTCTTGATCAGACAAGAGATTAGTAGCTTTGAGGCCCTAGTCTCTCATTCTAATGCATAAAAATTGGATAACCAATTATTACACATGGATACTTCTTGACCTTGTAAGCCCTATAAGTGGAGACAAGGCATTGAGCTTAACTCCCAATAACCAACCACAAAACCCTAAAAATCTAGTTATTTTGTTTTATGCCATATAAAACATAAAAAATACAAAAAATAAAATATAAAATATATACCATCAAAAATATCATTTTCGTTGTCTAGTGCAAATTTCATGGTTGATTTTCTAGACAAAATTTTGCAAGGGTTTGTGCTTCATTGTTAATTTCTAACCCTAAGAATGCAAATCGACCCTATTGGTATTATGTTTCAAGGTTTTATCTAACATTTTGTGGTTGATTTAAGGTGTTTACCAATTTCAGAACTTAAATTACAGTGATAAAAATTAGAATTGGTGAAACCTTGAAGTTAGGGTCTAACCTTAAAAGGTGCATTCTAACCCTACCCTATCTTATATTTCACTTGTGGATTGTTTATAAAGGACATCTAACACATTATAATCGTGAAATTATACTCCTAAGAGGTTAATTGTTGTTATAATTTGTTTTGGAATTTTTTGGTGAAACCCTAGGGGGATTCACCACCTCTCTTTGCAATTTTGAGCTGGTTGGTTGGTTATTATTCATTTGTACTTGAAATTTATTATTATTGGGTTGTTTTTTCATAGTTTATTCATTTACCTACATTTTTTGTGTTTTTTTTTTATCATATATTAGATTTAAACTACATTTTCTACATTTTTTAATCATATATAAGATTATGAAATTGTGAGACAACAACAATCTTGTCCAATTTGCAACATATAATCAAGGGTAACTCATGTATATCATTCATTCTTGATTTGTGAAATTAGATCTCACTCTTGTGTTGTAAAATGTACTTTTCTCTTCATCTAAAGAGTGATATCTTAGTGTTGATTTATACTTATGTTGTAGCATACTTATTTTAGATATCATCACTCATATAATTAGCTCCTAACCCTCTATATATTGTAGTATTTATTCCCCTAACTTCTGGTTACATATTCTCGAGACATTTGACTACTTTGGCACTAGTCTATCTAACCATATATTGAGGTGTGCAGTTTGAAGTGACTTGTATCATGTGCTACCAAAAGGTACTATACAGGTTGTTTCCAAGGATTGGGATAACCCCCATTGCTTTGAGGAGATGGCCTAGAGTTAAGGGGAGATTGTGCTAAGGTGATAGTGGTGCATTTCCCGTGTTTTGCTTATCCCCACTAGCACCTCTACAAAGCTTGTTGGTTTGGGCGGTAACATTTTTTGGGGTAATTGTTGGGGACATCCTTATTGGTTTGTTTCCAAATACGACATTTTATGGCATCCCTTGGGTTGTGGGTAAGTTCTCTTGCATTTGTATATTGATGATATTGTTTTGAATTCTAACCTTGACTGTCTCATCTGGCGACTCCACTTAAAGAAAATATAAAGATGTACATTGCAAGAGGTAATTCCCATAAAGAAATATTGAAATGTAGCTTGGGATTGATTCAAAGCATAGGTAAGTTATCTATTAATCCAATTTCTCATAATTCTCAAATTATATTGGCAACTCCACATCTTTGGTATTTGTATGATTAGTATGCAATTCTATGGTATTAATAAATTATCACCTTGTATGTTTCAAATATGGTCTATAACGAAGGAAGTTTTGGGAAAGTTTTTTTTGCGCCTTTGGATTTTGCAGGTGTTCCACTGTGTCCAGGTAAGATTTTTTTTTATGCATGGAGTACTCATGTCCCAATGTTTAATGTAAATCCATGGTTGGCCCAATATTTTGGTCCTCTTGATTTCTCGAATGTTTGGGTTCCTTTTCACGAGGAACCCGATGTGGATTTAGGGGAAATCCCGAAGTTCAGTGGGAATGGTGATTCAACCTCATGCCATCTTTCAAAAAAATTTGAATTTTGTAAAGACAATGACATCATTTTTGAAGATCACATCATGAAATTTTTTGCATTTTGCTTGGAGAACGAGGCAATTTCTTGGTTTAAATCTCTTAGCAAGGGAGAAATTCCATCTTTTTTTCAGTTTTCCTATAAGTGTTTTGCAGACATTAGGGTTGTTATGAGTAATGGTTTCCCACCATTCAAGAAATATATATTTTTTACGATGCACAAAATCCCATTAAGGAAGGCCCTTGACCTCTCAATAAAGACAATAATATAGCAAAATATGAAGAAAACCCTGAAGAAGCACCTAGTTGTTCTCTTGAAGCTTATGAGTTTATTGAAGATTTTGTTACAAATCCTCGAGAAGAATATGATGACGAAGAACCTTCTCATACTTTCGTTAGAAATAAAGATACTTTTGAAGGGCATATATATGAAGAGAACCTCGATGACAAAAGCATTCAAGCATCTATTTGTTCTCCACCATAAGAAAGCAAGGGTTTGATATGCTACACTCCTTTCCAAGATTTTGAGTTTCATGATACATCTTTTAGTAGATTGGAAAAGGAAAGTCTAATGGAGGAACACTTATTTGATGAAGAGAATGACAACAAAGAGATTGAGAATATTGATTCTCTTCTCGGTATTGAAAGAAAAAAATGGGATATAAGTTGTTTTATTTTGATGGGGATCCCATTTACAATACATATAGTAATGTTTCTAAAGGTAAAGTTGCAAATTTGTGGTCTTGTGGATGGTTGAACACAACCAATGAATGTAAAGTTAACTTCAACATGTAGGAACAACCATGCCATCCCACCAAGGAGGTTGATTTACAGGTATATGTAGGGGTTTTTCATGGCCAACTGACCGCAAACATTTTTCATCCATGGAAGTCCTCAACTCATGACTTTCACATCTAAGAAAATGTGTTTGGTGATAATGGTTTTGAAGATGAGGTTTTTAGTAAACATCACCGTGTTCAGTCTTGGGATTATTACAAGAATTTCCAATTCCACATATTGGTGTCGACAACCATGAGTCATGGATTTACATATTTTTTCAGATCTGATGATACTTCTCATGTTTCATCCATACATATGATTGAAAGTAGCAAGGAGGGGTAGCATTTTTCTTGTAGGTTTCTATTGGAGCCTCCTTCTGAGCTCCTCTTGCTTGATGGTTTGATGAGTGGCATTGATGGTTTGCCTTATGCTTATGACAAGAAACATGATTATAACAACCCCATCCACCTCTGGATTGAAGTAGCATGCAACAATACAGGTAAACCTTGGCATAATTGTATTCTTCTCTTACCTGATCATGATCCTACTTCAGGTTTTGGCCAAAGAAAGGTAAAGGAGATGTCGACATATGCTTACGTGATCCGTGATGTTTCATTATTTTGGTTTGTGACCAATGTAATGTCCCTAACTAGGCTAGATGGAGATTTTATGCTTCTGCCCCAAAATTATTGCTTCTTCTTAAGTGAATGCATTGTTAACTTCTTATAAATAGTTTACTCATTGATAATTATTATCAAACAGATAAAAAACATCCATTACACAATATTAGAGCAGATGACCATGGCATCATATTATGGGTGGAAGTTCCCAAAAGAAGTACAATGATAACTAGTGGCTATGATAACAGTTGCATAATACTACTACGCACACAAACTAATGGTTGCCAGACAACATCATAATCTACTACAGAAAGACACAAGAAAACTCGGAATGATGCCAATCTATGAAGCCCATAGCTCTCTAAGCCCTCCACTGCTCAGCTCTAGTGATGTTCGTTCTATTGGCGATCCTCCGAACTCTTTAGAACACAGACCCGATTTGTTGCAAACCCCAATCTACAAGGGTCCTCACGGAATGCCTGCGGGGTGTCTCGTGGGGCGTTACATAACGACCCTTACTCAACTCGGGGAGATGCCTTCTACTACGGCTACACGAAACCCTTTGATACCTGCAGATATGGAGAATGGACTATTTACTGAAACTTGTCGCAAATGCCTCGTGCCAACTGATGTACCTCCAACTCTCTCCATAATAGAATAAAGCACCACAAGGAACTCAAAGAGGACTCCAAATGAATCTTTAACTTTGTCTAGCTAGGGTGGATATTGCACCACCGAAACTAAACCTACAATTGAAGGGTTTTTCCCAAAACCCCAACGAAAACATTGGATACAAGAGAACTCAATAAGATATCAAATCATAATGACAAGGGGAAGGGTTGCTCCTCTGTTTATCCTTCCTTTGGACCTTCTAGTTCTTTCCCCCATTTTTACCAAATCAAATATTTTTCCTCCAACTACATTTAAATATAATTATTTATTTTTATTTATGTCACTTTTAGGGTTTGTTAATCTTTTAACCTAGTGACACCTCCTTGACTCCCTTTTTCCTTGTTGACTATAGCCTACAGAATTCATATAGGCTATTGAGTCACCCCCCCATCACAGTCAATTGGAAGAGGACATTACAGTCCTCCCTTCCCAAGATTGCTTGTCCTCAAACAATTCCATATCATGGTGTTGTAAGATATGCTCCCCTTCCCATGTAGCATCTTCTGCGAACAATCCTTTCCATACAACCAAATACTCTCGAGTGACCCTGCTCCTAAGTCTCCGTTCCCTTGCATCAACTATCCTCTCGGGGGCTGGGACCAACCGACCTTCCTCATCTAGCGGAGGAAGATTTGTTGAAGCAGTGACCTGTTGTCCCAACGCCTTCTTGAGGCAAGATACATGGAAGGTATTGTGGATCTTGTTGTCCTCTAGTAGCTATGGCTCGCATGCTACTTCCCCAACTCTCCTGATCATCTTGTAAGGCCCGTAAAAGTGGGTCTTAAGATTCTCTGCACCACTCCTCTTCAGCAATGATTGTATGTACGACAGTAATATGAGAAAGATGAGATCTCCAACCTCAAAGCTGCATTCTACCCTATGTATATCTGCATACAATTTATGTTGATTATGAGCATCTTGTAGATTTTCCTTCAGGATTCTTAAGATGTCCTGACTTTCATGTAGCCGATCCTTTTCCTTAGGAGCTCTACTCTCTCCAAATTCCAAATCCAAAAAATATGGAGCATCATATCCATACAATGCCCTAAATGGGCTCATCCTGATGGACATGTGATGAGTGGTGTTGTAGCAATGCTCACCAAGATGCAACCATTTTATCCATGCTCGTTGCTTCCCTAACACATAGTTCCTTAGGTACCCCTCGATCCATTTGTTGAATATCTCGGTCTGCCCATCTATTTGGGGATGATAGTTAGTGTTAGGTGTCAACTCTATCCTAGATAACCTGAACAAATCCTACCAAAATGTACTGAGAAACCTACTATCCTGGTGACTAACTATGTTCCTTAGAAGGACATGGAATTTGAACACCTCCCTGAAGAATATATATGTTTCCTAAGATGCGATGAACTCCATAGGAATAGCAAATAAGTGTGTATATTTAGTCAACCTATCCACTACCACGTAAATATAGTCCCTGCCTCGCACCTTTGGTAATCCTGTGATGAAATCCATGGAGATGGTTTCCCATTTCTATTTTGGGATCGATAAGGGTTGGAGCAATCCTACAGGATGTGTGAACTCTGAATTGTTATGTTGGAAAGTTATGCATTCCCTCACATGATGAAGTACATCCCCTTTGAGACCCTTCCATGAGAATCTCTCCCTAACTTGCATGTAGGTTTTCATATACCCCTAGTGCCCTGCCAATGGTGCATCATGTGTTGCCCTCAAAATATTATCCTTGAGTGTAGACTGAGGGACAAGATAGATCATGTCCTTGTAGTAGATGATGTCATTTACTACCATGTACCTATTATCTTGGATACTACCCTCCATCATCTCACAAGCAAAGGTATTCTTGGAGTATTCCACCAAGAGAATGGACTTCCAGTCTACTGAGATCTCAATCATAGAAAAGGTTGCGGATCTCCTGGATAAGGTGTCAACAACTATATTCTTCTTCCCTTTAACACATTCATTGTTGAAATCATATGACTATACCTTGATCACCCATTTTTGTTGTCTCTCATTTAGGTCCCGCTGCTCCAAGAAATGTCTCAAGTTGTTGTGGTTAGTCCAAACCACGAAGCGCCCTCCTACCAAGTACTATTTGATTTTGGCCAATGCATGCATGATGGCCAACATTTCCTTATCATAGATTGGGTAGAGCCTCTTAAGATCCCTTAGCTTCCTTTTCTTGAAAGCTATCGGATGTTGGTTCTGCATCAATATTGCCACTATCCCTTCACCGGATGCATCACAGTCCAGGATAAAAGGTTGCATAAAATATGGAAGTGCCAACACTGGGAAAGTACTCATGACCCTATTCATTCTATCAAATGCCACATGTGCATCCTCTGAACATCAAAATGCCCCCTTCTTGGTGAGGTCTGTTAATGGCATTGCCAATTGTGAAAATCCTTTCACAAAGCGCCTGTAATAGCTACATATCTCGAAGAATCCTCATAGATGTGTGAGTGTCTTGGGGGTGGGCTAGTCTAAGATGGTCTAAACCTTCTCCCGATGCACCTTTACTCCCTCAACACTGATCACGTGCCCTAGATAGAGGATCTATGTCAAACCAATCTCACACTTTGCCTCCTTGGAAAAAAGCTATTGTTCTTCCATTATGGTGAGAATCTCATCCACATGCTTTAGGTGTCCCTCCCACATCCTACTGTAGATGAGAAGATCGCCAAAGAAACTAGTAAAAATTTTCTCAACTATTTTTTGAAGATATGGTTCATGCATGACTGAAAGGTAGCAGGTGTGTTGGTCAAACTAAAGGGCATGACCAAGAACTCATAGTTCCCATAATGACACATGAATGTTGTTTTATGGATATCCTCCTCCCTGACCTGAACCTGGTGGTATCCGGATTGTAGATCAACCTTTGCGAAGTACATCTTCCCATGCAACTTGTCGATTAGCTCATCAATCCGAGGTATTGGGTATATGTTTTTTATGGTCTTCTTGTTTAGTGCCCTGTAGTATATCCACATCTTCATAGTACCATCTTTCTTCTTCACCAGTACAACTAACGATGTGAAAGGACTAGAAATAGGTTGAATCTGTCCCATCTCTAGTAGCTCCTTTATGGCCTTTTCTATTTCATCCTTGAATCTCTTGGGATTCCTGTAGGGAGTAGTGATGATGGGCTTCGACCCCTCTTCTAGCTCAATGACATGTTCAAATCCTCTGTCAAGTGGTATCCCTGCTAGAAATGGTTCAAACACTCTCTCATGCTTTCCAAGCAATGCCTGGATATCCATAGGGTAATGTTGGTGTTCCTGTGATGGCTTCTCCATAGTGATCAAACATTTTGTTGCACAAGCCAAATCCCCCTGTCTAAAAAGGTCCTCCATGCATTGGTTAGACATGATCCTGGGGTCACTTGTTAACATGCCTCTCAGGACAACTCATTGCCCATCCTTGTCCTGGAACTCCATCCTCATGTTCTTATAATTCATGTGGATATCTCCCAAAGAGTATAGCCACTGAACTCCTAGCACCACATGAGTATTTGCTAAATGCACAATGTAAAAGTCGTCGATCAATGTGTATTTTCCCAAGGTTACTTCCAGCCCCCTGATCCTTTGAGTACACATCATGTTGTACCCATCCACTACTACCACATTGAATCCTTCAAAATCCTCCATAGGGATCTTTATCCTAGTGACAAGTGCAACAACAGTGAAGTTGTGGGTGGCCCCACCATCCACTAACGTCGAAACCCTCTGCCCTTGCATAATACCTCTAACCCTAAAGGTATAATATTTAGGGACCCCTGAAAGGGTAGAAATGGTTACTCCATTGAGGTTATCTTGTAATGATGCATGTTCTATGGTCTATGATGGCTCACCACTATCTTGTCCAACACCTTCTTCCTCCTCGTCATCCTCCTCGTCGAAAACTAACTCAATGTAACGAACCTTACCCATTCCCATAAATATATGACCTGGTTCCCATGGATCTTTGCAAATGAAGAAAAGTTTCTTCCTCCTTAGTTCTCTTCAAGTCTCCTTATCCATCATGTCCTTCCCTGTCCATGACTTCTGTGGAAGCCATGTCTCCTTACCTCCTTAAGGAATGAAGGATTTTGTCGATACCTTCTTGTTGACTGCGTCCTTCATGTCCTGACATCTCATGATGGCTTCATGTAATGTGGTTGTCCTAAAGGCCTTCACCCATCCTCTCAGGGGTTCAGCTAGACCCTTTGTGAATAGCATCACCAACCTTTGTTGAGAGATATCTGTCACCATAACTGCCATCCTTTGAAAATATATGATGTATGCTTCCAATATGCTTGTCTGTTTTAGCTGTGCCAACTCCTTGAAATGTATCTCAGGGTCCTTCTAGTCAAACCTGCCCATCAAGTTATGAGTGAAGTCCACATATGAAGTAATGTTGGCGTGCCCTAATGTCACCAACACATGGTACCACCATTCATGAGCTTCTACTTCCAAGTGAAGGGTGGCATACTTAATTGCTTCGGCTTCAGTCATTGGATTAAGTTGGAGATAAGTATCCAACTTATGTACCCAGGCCCTGGTCGTGCTCTTTGCAGACGCATCGAAGGGTAGAATAATAAACCTTCCCACCTTACCCATGAGATCAAATTCCTGTGGGCTTTGTGCTCCCCTGTTCCCCTCCTTCAAACCACATTTATGTTTAAGGTCGCATAAGTCTCTATAGGAAACTTTCTCCTAGATATCTTCATGTACCGTATCATACTCCCTGTATGAGGTGTTAATATAAAACCCATGATCTGATTGCTTTGATGCCTCCATAGGTTGCTCTATCAAGAACTGTGGCAATAAAGGCCTAGGGATCTTTAGGCTTCTGCCCTGGGTCGGGGTATGGTTATTATTGCCTTTTGCATAAGCTCTACTTCCTTTATGGTTTCCCTCTAACTAGTTCCCCTTGGATCCTCTAGGGTTTTGATTTGCTTGAGTGTTGGAAAGGAACTGTGACAAGAATCGTGTAAACTGTCGTTGCTCAACAATCATTGTTGTTGCTTATTGACCATGGATTCCAATAGCTGCGAGACTCTGTCTTCACCATGGTCCCCCATGCCTCCTTCTGGTTTTAACTCTTTGTAATTTACTTCTTTTTCTTTTTTCAACGACTCTCGAGAGATTTGTCCTCCTCACCCTTTTCTTCTAGGCATCAATGTAGTCACAGGCTGGCATAATCACCAACTATGATACCACTGTAATATCCCCAACTGGGCTAAATGGTGATTTTATGCTTCTACCCCAAAATGATTGCTTCTTCTTATGTGAATGTGTTGTTAACTTCTTATAAAATAGTTTACTCAATGAGAAATATTATCAAGCAGATAGTAAGCATCCATTACACATGATTAGAGCAGATAACCATGGAATCTTATTATGGGTGGAAGTTCTAAGAAGCAGTACAATGATAACTAATGGTTGTAATAACAAATGTAGAATACTACTAAGCACACAAACTAATGGCTGCTAGGCAACATAAAAATTCTACTACATAAACACATGGAAAAACCTGGAATGATTCCAATCTATGAAGTGCATGGCTCTCGAAGCCCTCCACTGCTCTACTATAGTGACATCCACTTTGTTGTCGACCCTCTAAACTCTTTAGAACGCAGATTCGATCTACTACAAACCCTAATCTATAGGGGTCCTCGTGGGACACCTATGGGGTGTCTCATGGGGCCTCGCGTGATGACCCTTACTTAACCTACGAGGATGCTTTTTGCTATGGTTGCGTGAAACCCTCTGATACCTATGGATCTGGAGAATGGAATATTTCCTTAAACTTGCTGCAAGCACCTCGTGCCAACTAATATACCTCCAAATCTCTCAAGAATAGAATAAAGTACCACAAGGAACTCAAAGAGGACTTCGAATGAATCCCCGACTTTTTCTAGCTAGCGTGGATATTGCACCACCGAAACTCAACTTGCAATGGAATGGTTTTTCCCAAAACCCCAACAAAAACGTTGGCTACAAGAGCACTCAATAAGATATCAAATAATAATGACAAGGGGAAGGGTTGCTCCTCTATTTATCCTTCCTTTGGACCTTCTAGATCTTTCCCCCATTTTGATCAAATCAAATATTTTTCCTCCAACTCCATTTAAATATAATTATTTATTTTATTTGATGTCACTTTTAGGGTTTGTCAATATTTTAACCTGGTGACACCTCCTTGAATCCTTTTTTTCTTGTTGACTATAGCCTATGGAAGTAGTATAGGCTATTGAGTCACCCCCCATCACAGTCAATTGGAAGAGGACTACACAACCAAGCACAAAGGTAAATTTCAAGGTATTGATGAACTCATTAAATGGTTACATTGGATTTATGATTTTACTTAGTATGCTATGTTTATTATGTTAAAAGAGGTTAGAATGAATAAGCTCTCTAGTGTGAGCATTAGATTAACTTGTGTGTTTTACTTTTATTCAGTGTTGCGTTTTGCTTATTTTTTAATAAAGAAAATGATACTTACATTGTAGGAAATTCTCTAAAGATTGGTGTTATGTACTTTGTTCATTTCATTTCATGCTTGGATTTATTTTTATCTCAAGGAAGCGATAAGGCACTTGTGTCTTTCCCTCTCTTGCATTTAATATCCATTTTGTGAGAATATTTCAAGTCTATGGGTTTTTAGAAGATTCAAGAGTTCTCATGCACTCTCAAGATGAGCACATGTCTCCAAGTTGGAGCCAATTGTTACACCCAAGATCCTCTAGAATGTACCTTACTTTTTTTTACAAGATGTGACCACTTTGATGAGCCCAAAGTGTGGTGATTTCTTTTTATGTGGTTTTGATGGTATGATCTGATGTACAATGTTTTGGTTAGTGGTTGCCCAGATCCCCTCAGGTGAACAACGATGGCATGTTTTTATAGTCCCCATTCTCAGGGTTCTTGGTTTTATTACTCCAACTGACTATCCCTTGGAGGTGGTAACTCCCTATAAGGTGAGATTTTATGTCCTGGGTAGGTATGCAAGCATTTAGAGGTGGATCTACTAGGACATATGATTTACAGGGCCCTAACCATTCACTTATTCTTTTGCTATGTAAAAGGTGATTACGCTTTGTAAGGGTTGTCACACCCATGGTTTAGCACACTTGCTTTGCCCCACATGGACCCTCTCTTTCTTGTGTATGTACCACACTTTGGTAATGGGCCCTTGGATATGATTCTACACATGATTATCTAGTTTCACATTTCTTGAGGCATATCATGGATTTCAAGGCATATCATGGATTTCGAGGCATATCACATATTTCAAGGCATATCATGGATTTTGAGGCACTGGGTCACACTCTCTAAGGCACAAAAAATCTATTTACATCCACATGGACACCCTATACACTTTCCATGGGTAAGATGCTAGAACGTCCTCCTCCTTTAGCACTTTTTTAAAGTGTTTTTGCTCACTGAAGGGGGCCGACCTCACTTGGGGCACTTTATGACAGTCGTGGGGTTTTATTTGAGCCACTTGGATGATGTGGAGGTCACTTAAGTGAAATTACACTCCAAGGAGATGAAATGGCACTCATCCTTAATGATGTGGATGGACTTTAGACCACTTCTTTCATGACTTTTGATGAGGGTTGACCCATTCTTTTTGTAGTGTCCCCAAGGCCGAGCCCCGTTACAGATCATGATATATGCAATGAATTGTAAATGTGCTCTATAGGCTGGTGAGCAAAGTTTTGTATAAGCTGGAAGGCTTATGTGGTTGTTAGGCCAGGAAGCCTAAGTGTTTGAAGGCCAGGAGCCTGTTGTTGTACTTGTATGTATGCAGAATATTTAATAAAATATAAACAACGCCAGGTGCAGACCGACCACGATGAATGAGTGAAGGGGGATTGAGCGTCCACAGAGTGGGAAAGGAACTAGGGGCTGGAAGGTGGGAAAGGGGCTGAGTGATGAGCCTAGGGGCTTAAACCTGGAAATAATATTTTAATATTGTTTCAAAAAGATATGCGCATCATATGTTTTTATCTTAAGTCCTTCTGGAAGGACACGTGATTTCCCAAGTGGTGGGAGGAACGCATGCTGGTGGAACGTATGCAGTTCCCAGGGTGACAAATGTCCACCCTGACGCATGCAAATAAAACGGGAAAGGAACAGCGGTGAGGGGGGATCTCTCACATTCCATTCGACCCAACTGCCCTGAGCAGGCACCGTACGAGCCAGTCTGTAGGAGACCTCGTGTATGTTTGTTACAGAGAGGAAGCCTGTGTTGGGTGCTGAATAATGCGTGTTTACCCTTGTTCATAGCCGTGGAGCTTGTCTATGAGAGAAAACCAGTGTGTGCATTCCCTGAACAAAATGTCCATGTCAATTTCGAAGAAGAGTCTCTGTTTGCCCAGGAAAAGCTGAGCGAGCCTGTGCATGAAGCCCTGTTCTGAAATCTTGACCGTGAGAGCATCCTGTGACTGCTGAATCGGTTCTTCGGAAGCCTATGTCCATTTTCCCTGTGTTTGTTATGGCACGCAGTTCTGGACTGCGTGAGGCTTATTGGCCTGTGAGCGACTCCCTCTAGGTGAGAGAGTGCGCAGAGGAAGGAGAGAGCTCTTGGAAGGAACCCTGTAGCTGCCACAGAACCCGGAGACTTCCAGTCCGGTCTGTTCCTGTAACCCAAGGTAAGGGAGACTGGCAGCCGAAGGACTGTCCAGGTGACAGA
>ML783472.1:653928-703223 GCA_009831015.1 Picea engelmannii | reverse complement strand
GACCCACTGTTGAGTTGAGGAGCAGTGCGGTCTACGGCTGGGAGGTTCGTGGAAGGCCTGCATTTGGTTGGTGGATTTCTCCACTGTCACAAGATAAGTGTTTAATTATATTCTTACCACATTTTATCATGACTGTACTGGATCCGTTATCATGTTTTCCGCTGTGTAAATGAATTACTGTTGAAAGTTATGGATTGTCTAATTATAGCAGTAACTATATGTTTATTATGAGAATTCATATGTATCACCTTGCTATTACGCATGTGAATATACAATTCGGTATGTTTTATGTAAGAGTCCATGTACAAATTGATTTGTAGAGAGGTTTTAAAGCCTCGATAGTCTTTTAATTGGATCAATAGTATTTTACTTCATACATGATAATGATAAGTATCCTCTGGTTCTGATAGTATACTTTTTACATTCGCTATTATCACTAGCTATCATCTATACAACATTCCCTATATAAGGTAAGCTGATATTATCAATATCTATGGATAAGTATTAAACAATTTGAGAAATTTCACAATTAAGATTTACATCGAATTTTTAGGAATCGACTCCATCCTCATGAGACGAAGTGCATGAGCAATGGAGTCTCTTGCAACTTAAAAACTGATTTGGGCGCTTCTATTCAAGTGTATTCTCGAAATCTTCACCATCATTCTAGTCCAACTGGTGAATTCTAGAAACAGAGGTTCTGGTACTGGATTGCACACAGTCGCGAGTCTGGTACCAGAATAGAACAGAGCAGATAGTACCAGAATAACGCACGTCTCGATACCAGAATGGAGTTGGTACCAGATCAAAACTATCTTGGGTACCAAAATGGATTTAGTACCGGATTGCAGGGTGTCTGGTAGTGCCGGATAGACTGCTCATAAATCAAACCATTAGGACTATACAAAATAAAACACTTTAATCGAATTAATTTAAGAAAGTTAAACAAACATGCTTTAAATCATCAATTACCTCTTGTGAACATGACATAGCTATTAGGTATGTGTTTTGGGAGGGAATAGTCTAGTATAGGTTTATAACAAATGAAAAAAGGGCTTATATACAGGGTAAGATAGGGCATTATCTATGTCAAAATAGGGACTCAACATTTCCCCCATGCTGAAAGTGTTGCATGTCCTCATGCAATGTTATCAAAAACTGATACCCAAAAAATTTCTACACAATTGGACCCTCCTCTGTTATTCCTCAGATTGCAGGATGTTAACACCAGAAGCTTCACTCTTCAATTCCTTCTTGATCACCCTAGTGTAATGGATCAATCGTAAGACCTTGTTAAGTTTGGCAGAGACCTCTGCATGCTGTTCTTTCAATTCTGCATTCTCTGCCTTGATATGATTGTCCAGTATTTTGTATTCTTCAACTTCTTGCTTCAATCTCTCAATTTATGTTAATAATGTTTGTTCATTCAGGGACTTGTCTGGGCTTGGTGTGAGTACTTCCTTAGCTACCATTTCTCGAGCTTCTTTTTCTTTCCTCAGACTCCTCAAAGCCTTTATTATCATTTTTTGTCTGCTCAGGAACTTGTTTGGACTCAGTGCGAGTGCTTCCTGAGTTACCACCTCTTGAGATTCTTTTTCTTTCCTCAAATCCCTCAAAGTCTTTGTCACCAACCCTTAAATCTCACTTATTGTTATCAGTTCTTCTGTTTCGCTTGTGGTAGCTCCCCAACCACTCCATTTTTTTGGAGAACTTGGAATATCCATGGATTCCCTTTGAGGAGAAGGTATGTTTGGAGTTGTTTCCTATTTGGCCATACTTCTGGTGGTCTTGTGTATGGGCAGCAAGACTTTCTTAGACTTATTGACAGGGGTAGGAGTTTCTTCAAACAATTTCCTTTTCTTAGATTTGTTGACAGTGGTAGGCCTGGACACCTGTTCCTCCTGTGTTGACTTGACTTTTACCTTGCGGCCTTGAGTTGTGAATTATGGGGTTTGCTTCTACTGGCAAATCCATATTCCTATCCTGGAAGATTGAGGCGTAGGCTCTGGAACTTGTGCCTCCTTCCCTTCTAGTTTCTTTTTATTTTTGCTTGTCACCTTAGCGGTTTCCTTCAGTTCACCAACTGATTTTTGGGAAGGCCGAGTAACTTCATAAATACTTTTCAATTCTTTAGAGGATTTTGGAGGGGGTTTTACAGTTGGCTCTAATAAAATCTCTTGTTGATCTATCTCCTTCTTCTTTCATTTCTTATTCTGTGATCGTTGGTCTTTAGGGCACAGGACTGAGCTAGATGCTTTAGCTTGTGCAAACTTTTTCTTGCTTTGTAAATTGAGGTTAGGGTCTTCTCTATTTGGCTCTCTAGTTCTAATGAGATTTCCATGATTATTTCAGGAACGCTGTCTGATTTACCACTTGGTTATGAGTCTTCTTTTCATCTTTTACTCTTTTGAACCGAGGTAGGACTTATTCTCTGGAATTGAGTGGCTGTCTTCTTTCTCGATATAGTAGGTTCCCCTACAACGAACTTTTTTGTCACTAATTTCTCAATGGGTTGAGATGAGTTGGGCATAGCAGTGTCTTCTTTACCTCATGATGTCATTTTTCTGTCTTTCTTTGCCTTTCTGCTTGAACCCTCAATGTGTATCCCTGCCTCCTATGTCTCGACCGATTTGGATTTTTCTTGAGCAAAACTTTGTTGGAGTAACTGCTTCCAACTACCACCTTGTGTTTTTAAAGCATGAACAACCATAAGTTTGATTAAACCGTGATGATGAAGGGTAGTCTCAAGTTTCTTGGAAACTAACCTCACCCCTCTTGCCGTTTTCTTTAAACTCATCCATAGAAAGTGGGGGAAATTAAGTTGTGGTCCTCCCTCGAAATGTGATAAAAGCTTTAAATGATAAATGAAAGTCACAACATACCTTCCCTTGTAGGTGAGGAATTTCTGCAGACTTATGAGCATCGTCCAATATTCCTCTTTGATGTAGCTTCGAGGGATGCCTTTGGTCCAATGGGGATCGTGATGTTCTGGCTTGAGGAATTTTTGACAAAGCTTTTTGTCAACGATCACTCTCTTGAAGTATTTTTCTCCAGCCATCGGGAGACCTGTAGCTTATGCTATAGTGGATTCTGTAATTGTTAACTTCACGTCCCCAAACTGCACATTTTCTCCATCATATGTCTGCGTAAAGACAAGAGAAATTCCCTCATGATGACCTTTAAATTTTTCCAAGAATGGCACCCACCCTGCCTGTTCATATTTTTTCTTACAAGCCTGATATTCTATTGTTTCTCTGTATATTTGAAATATGGGCTCATGCCTGTCAACCCCCATGCTAGCTTAAACAATTCTCTCGGGTGGATAAAGCACGGACAGAGGGTCGAGGGTTGAGTACCGGATAACGTAGGCTACGATAGAGTATCAGATGGGAAAAATATGCAAGGGATACGAAGGCATAGGGTGTTTGTAGATGGTGTGACAACAATGGTAAATAATGCTCATCTGGATGGCAGAGCCATCTAGAAGAGCGTTTATGAATGGAAGTGTAGATTACAACGGTCACGTCGATACTCATGATGATATGGTGAGGTAGGTCAGATCTACTAACAATTTACGAATTCGTGGGAAGCTTGGTGTCGAACAATATTCACAGAAGGATGTGGTCGTTATGATCGGGACTCGTGTATATGAAATTGGTTGGGATCATTACTCGATATGCTGTGATTCGTGGTTCATGTCGTTTCATATAGTACAACAATGAATCATAAGTTTATGGGGTTTATTTACCGTATAGACAGAAGGAGTATGAGTTTGATCCGGTAAAAGACATCATGACCTTGCATTCTTGATATTTCATAGGACACTTTCTCTTTACGGAAGTGTGGTCCAAGATTTTTACAGAGATTCGTGAAAAAACAGGGGTATGTCATGATCCAAGAGCAATCACATGTTCTAAATGCATATTTAGTCTAATTCCTTTAAATAACATGAAAAAAAGTGTAGAATCTGTATGTCCTAGCACTAATAATTGGACAACGACTTGGAAACATGATGAAAGTTACCCATCATATTCTTACCAGTACCGGATCACCTGGGCGCAGAGTTGAAATTAGTACGGGATCATCTGAGTACCGGATCACCTGTGTGTAGAATTTGTAGTTGGTACGGGATCATCTGATTATTGGATCACCTGAGTATCGGATCACCTGTGTGTAAAATTTGTAATTAGTACCAGAATAGTGCAGGGTCCCTTCTTTTATACTGGATAGGATCCTGTACCTGATAGGCACAACGAGATGATTTGGTACAGGGGTGGCCCTTGGTATCGGATGAACATAGAGGTGATCATTGATGTTAGATAAGCACATAAGTGAACATTTTTCTGGTGCTTAAAAAATCTTGACACCGATTCTAGTGGCAGTGATTTGTAGGAATAGTTGGTGTTATGTGATAAAATTTCACTGAAAAACCATGTAGTTGCCAAAGTTTATAGAGGAATGATGCAACAAAGCTTTGTAACAGGAGGGTATTCTGTAATGACCAGTGACTGAGATGACATAACTCCTTTTCTTTTGGAACCAAGGTGATCACGCTTTTGCTGGCATTTCCTCTTTTATTACAATAACAATAATAATCCTAACTACTACTTTTCTGTGGATTTTTATCGAGCTCAGATTAGTTAATGCTCCCCGGTATTTTCAATTTTATTGAGTCTGAAAAACTTAAAGGAAACTCTCTATACTGTCCCGTGGATTTTTATCGAGCCCGGGCCAGTTCCTGCTCGCCGGTATTTTCAATTTTAAAGAGTCTGAAAAACTTAAAGAAGACTCTCTATACTGTCCCGTGGATTTTTATCGAGCCTTGCCTAGTTCCCGCTCGCCGGTATTTTCAATTTTAAAGAGTCTGAAAAACTTAAAGAAGACTCTCTCTGGTAGCTATCCTCCTTATTTGTTTATCTACATGGGAACACCACCAATTTTTTCTTTTTATTTTTTTTCTTTTTTTCTTTTGCTTTTGTTAGTTACACCAAAAATAAAGAAAAACTTCATCTCATGACACACCTATGTATAGAAAATGAATTTATACAATTTGAACTTACTATGGTAGGTCAGCAGGAGGAGAAACCCTCTTGCTTATCAGTTGCATTTCAGAAGTCTGAGGAACATTTTTGACAAAATCCTCCTTTGACAGAGGTTTGTGATAAACCTTCAGTCGATTCCCATTTACAACAAGGGAATTCTGATTTTCCTCAATGGTCTTTATCCTTATTGCACCATTTTCATAGACTGTATCAACCTCATAGGGCCCCATCCATCTGGTAGACAATTTACCTTTAAATTTTTTGAATCTGCTATCATATAGGAGGGCCCAATCACCTGGCTGGAAGGACTTCTTTTTAATGTACTTGTCGTGCCATTTGGTCCTTTGCTCTTGTATCAGGGTGGTTCTTTGTAGAGCATCCTGTCTTATCTCATCAAGCTCATTCAATTGTAATAGCCTTTGTTTTTTTAGCTTCGTTCAGGTCCATTTCTAATTGCATGGTAGTTCTGAAGGTCTTTACCTGAAACTCTATGGGCAGTAGAACCTGCTTCCCATACACCAACTCATAAGGTGTATGGCCTATTGTATTTCTTGAGGATGTCCTGTAGGCCCACAAGGCCTCAGGCAACCTATCAGCCTAGTCTTTGTGATGCAGCTGAACAGTCTTAGTGAGGATGGCCTTGATCACTTTGTTGGTCGATTCCACTTGGCCATTGGCTTGGGGGTGATAGGGTGAATATTTTCTGTGTTTGATCTTGTATTGTTCAGTAAGAGCCTTGACCAAATTTGAGGTGAATTGTGTCCCTTGGTTAGTGACTATTTCCCAAGGTACCCCGAAATGAGTGAAAATTTCCTCAAAGAGAAAGTCTACAACAAATTGTTCATTGGCTGAATACAGAGCCTTGGCTTCTACCCATTTTGCTACATAGTTTGTGCAAACTAATATGTACTTTTTTTTTGTGGGACATGGGATTGATAGGTCCTACAAAATCTAAGGCCCATTTTTCAAAGGGTTCGATTACTACTTGGGCTTGGAGTGGCATTTCGTCGATTGCTGTAGGTTTTCCCATTCTTTGGAAATCATCATAGCTGGCCACGTATTTCTTTGCATCTTTGAAGATGGTTGGCCAATAATAGCCAGACTGGAGGATTTTGTAATCTATCCTTTTGTCAGCAAAATGGCCTCCACATGGGCCATCATGGCAATCTCTGAAGATATCTTGCATTTCATCTTCTCGAACACATCTTCTGATTACCAAATCAGGTCCCGTTCGGTATAGGGTATCCTCATGCCACATATAATTGACACTTAGCTGAATAATTCTCTGTTTTTCTCTGGATGTTATACCTTGAGGCAGCTTGCCGGTTACCAAACAGTTGGCTACGTCTGCATACCAAGGGGTGAAAGTAGAAATGGAAAATAAATTCTCATCCGGAAAATCATCATCTACTGGAGTACTGTCACTTGTATGGATAAGTCTAGATAAGAAATCGACAACCAAGTTGTCTCTTCTAGGCCTATCTATGATAGTGGTATTGAATTCTTGTAGTAACAACAACCATCTAGTTACTCTAGCATGTGTAACAGGTTTATTCATTAGAAATCTAATAGATGAGTGGTCAGTGTGCACAAAAACTTCGTATCCTATTATATAGTGTCTAAACTTGTTGATGGCATGTACTACTGATACAAATTCTTTTTCTGTGTCAGTATAGTTTGCTTCAGTAGGTGAGAGGTTCTTACTAACAAAGTATATAGCATAAGGAATATGCCCTTCCCTTTGTCCTAATACAACTCCCAAAGCAGTATCTGAGGCATCTGTGCAGATATGGAAAGGAAGAGACCAGTTTGGACCTCTCAAAGCAGGGGCACTTGAAAGTTTTGTTTTTAGGATTTCAAAGGAGATTTGGCATTACTCATCCCAACAGAATTCAACATCTTTCGTTAGCAGTTTGAAAAGGGGGGCAGCTAGGTTTGTAAAATTTTGAATAAACCTCCTATAGTAGCCGACATGCCCTAAGAAACTTCTGATTTCCTTTTGTGAGCTAGGGATCTTAATTTGGGAAATAATGTCGATCTTGGCAAGGTCCACTCTTATTCATGTACCAGAGATGTGGTGACCTAGAACAATTCCTTCAGTAAGCAACATTCTCAATTTTTCGTGAATGAGTGAGAGGTTGGTCTCTTTACATCTAACCAGTACCTTCTTCAAATTATCCAATGCCTATTGGAAATCATCCCCATATACCGTGAAATCATCCACGTAGACTTCCACACAATCATTGGTCAAATCGGAGAAAATAGCCAAGACAATCCTCTGAAAGGTAGAAGGGGCATTACATAACCCAAAGGGGAGAACCCTATAGGCATAGGTTCCCCAAGGACAGGTGAATGTGGTCTTATCCTGGTCTTCTGGTGAAATTTGTATTTGGTTGTAACCACTAAACCCATCCAGGAAAGAAAAATACCTCTTCCCAGATAAAGTGTCTAAGACCTGATCTATGAAAGGCAAAGGGAAGTAGTCCCTATAGGTGGCCTTGTTTAATTCTCGAAAGTCCACACAAATCCTCCATTTCCCATTTTTCTTTGGTACAATAACTAATGGGGAGACCCATTTGCTATATGATATAGGGTAAATGAAATTGGCTTGTAGGAGTTTTTGGAGTTCTTCCTTTACTATATCTTTCAAGGCTGGGTTCATTCTTCTTTGGGGCTGCCTGACAGGTCTGATCTGATCGTTAGTGTAAATATGATGCATACAGGTATCTGGGTGGATCCCTTTCATGTCAGAGTAATCCCATGCAAACGCATCAGATTGCCCTTGAATCATTTGTATCAACTTTTGTTGCTGATCTGTTTCTAGGCTAACATTGATATATAAGGACTTTCCAGCACTGATTTCAACAGCTTGGAAAACTAATTCCTTCCCTTCCTCTACTTCTGAAAGAGTGGATATTGTAGAAGTGGAAGGGTGCGAAATTTCTTGAAATTCAGGGCTAAAGATGTGTGTGTAGTTAGGGAAAGATTGGGGATAGTCAATGCATGCCGAAGCAGCCAAGAATAGACTTAGGATTTGTTCTTCAGAGTGCTCTTGTACTCCTTTTACTTGTTCAAGTGTCAATAAGGGCTGAGTACAATCCTCCTCCCCATAGGGATTCTCCAACCAGAGAGGAACTTCAGTGGCTGGTTGGGTGGGGGGGGGGGGGGGGGGAGAAATGATAAGTTTCTAACTTTGAGTGCCATTGGAAATTGTCATTTCTCCAGATCAACAACTGATGAATGCATCAACAGTGGCCAACCAAGGTCGACCGAGTACCACTAGGTGTCTTGGTTTGGGGGATTTGGGATGGATTACCAAGAAATCCACAGGGTATTCCCAAGAGGCCAATGTCATTGTTATATCATCTAAACTTCCTGCTGGGGTGATGACTGATTTATCTGCAAGCTCTAGCAAAGTTTGTGTAGGTCTTAAGTGATCTAGTTGTAGTGTTTTCATAGTGTTTACTGACATCACATTTATTGCTGCCCCTAGATCAATCAATGTGTTAGGTAAGGCAACACCATTGATTTCTATGGTTACCACTGGGTTCCCTGGATCAATATACTTGGAAGGCATTTCTATTATAAATTCGGATAACTGCCCTACCACTCATATGACAGGAGGTTCCTTCCTCTTTCTCCCTATATTTTTAATGCAAAGGTCCCTCACAATTTTAGCATAGATAGGTATGTCTTTAATGGCCTGTAGTAGTGGGATCTTTACACATATCTTCCAGAGTTCAGTCTCTAGATTATGTTCTAGAGGTTCCTCAATTTTCTTTACGAGAAGCCTTTCTGGGTAAGGGGGATTCATTTTATGGGGTGTTTTTGCTGCAAGGGAGTTGGGAGAAGGAATTTCTTGTTGTGCTGGAGTGTTTCTTTCTTCGTTCAATGGATTAGTCATCTGCTCTTCTCTTTGAACTGTTTGGACATCTATTTGTTCTTCTTGGTTTGTGTGATTATGCACTTGTTCTTCTTGGATGACCATAGTGGGATTTGTTTTGTTTACAATCCTTCATGATCTTAATTCAATTCCATTAAATGGAGTTGGCGTTATTACATTTGTAGGAAATGTTTGTACTTCAACATTTTGCATAGGTTGTGTCGGTCTATTATTTGGATTAGGGATAGGTTGTGCAGGAATAGGGGTAGGCCGAGGAGGGTTTTGGATGGGTGCATCTTGCATTGGTTGCTGCATATTTGGATTCATGGGTAGTGTGAGTTGTTGTTGTAATTGTGGGGGTGGAAGAAGAGCAGGGGGGTTAAATCCTGGGAGCAACTGTGAAATATTCGAAGGATATTGTGGATAGGTGGGAAAATTTGTTGGTTAGAAAGGAACATTCCCATATATAGGTCCTCTCCACCCCTGTTGCCAAGGTTGGGTTTGTGTAGACCACTGAGGATAAGACATGGGGGGTACCCATTGCTGTTGGGGGTATTGTGTAATTGGGTCGACAAACATGCTGGGGTTTTGTTGTCTCCATGGTCTCCTAGGGGGGTAGGATGTCTCAGGTTCTCGTCCTCCCTTGAACATGGCCTTGAGTTTGGGAAGAGAAGGGAATTCATTAGTAGGATGGTCCTCTGTACAGAGACCACAAATTTCAATAACATTAAGGGGGCATTCCTTTTCAGGGTGTTTCCTCCTACACTGATGACAGAAAATTGCTAACGCAACATTTTCTTCCTCTTGTTTTCTTTCAATTTTCATGGTGTCTAGTTAGGAAATGATGGTGTTTAGGAAATCTGTTTTAAAGTTTTCCAATAGATTTCCTAGTTCAATCCTCGTGACACCTCTGGATGTGGGTTTAGCAATTTTGTTGGTAGGGTCCCTTATACTTTTCCCCGTTTTAGCTTGACTGCGAGAGTATCTTTTACAATACTCTGCTATGTCTGCAAATGGATTTTGGTATACATCCCCATAACTCATGAGGTTTAACACTTCAATGCAATTATCCCTCACACCCATTAGAAAGACAGTCCTAACTGTAGCTGTATCTAAGGAAAACTACTTAGTCTTTTGGTAATTGTATAAGAACCTTTCTAGGTAGTCTTCTAAGCTTTCTTCTTCAGATTGCTGCATTTTGAATATATCGTTCCTAACGTCCCTAGGTCTACAGTAATCTTGGTATTTCTGGAGGAAGGTCTCCTTCATACCATCCCAAGACAAAATTGTGTTCCACTAGGCTCATGAACCACCTTAGTGCCGAATCTTTTAGTGTAGCTGGGAAAAGTTTTAATTTTTGAGCATGATCTGTGTAGTTGTAGCTCCTACACAATATATCAAATTTAAATAAAAACAAGTCAGGGTCTTTTGTCGACATACCTCAGAAATGAGGAAGTGAAGATAATGGAATGTTCTTCATAGCAACATCTTTAGCGATATCCAATATGGGGAATCCAAATGTCTCTGTTTCATTGGTTATATTTCCCTCTTCTTCTGCCATGTTTCCAAGCAACCTGTAGGGAGGTGGTGAATTTTCTCCACTGAGTGATGGTTGCACCACTGGGTTACCTCGTATCTCTAGTTGTTCCAAGGTTTTGTGTGGCCTTCCAACAACAGATGCAACCTCTTCTATTACTACCTCTGCTTCTTTTCTAGTTTCTCCTTTGGATGGGGTCGCCAGTGCTTCCTCCCTTTCTTGTTGTCTTATGTCTTTAATATGAACAATGGCTTCAGATCTAGTGTCTTTTGCTATTGTTGCAATTGCTGCCTTTGAGCTCTCTCCTCTGAGAATTTTTCCTGCACGAATTTTCTATGAATTAATATAAGGGGGGGTTTTCTTTATTGTTTGCTTTTCTAGCTTTTCTGAGATTTTAGGAGCAATAAATCTACCTTTATTATCCATATACCTACTCATAAAAGAAAAAATAAAATGAATGAAAAACGCAGATTCCTAATTAAAGGTAGGAGGACAACCTAACTTTGGAGCAACCCCACCAAGGTGGATGCGCAGGTTCTTACCTTTCGTCTTACCATCTTCTCTTTGCCCTCAGATTATCCTCAAATCCAATCCAATACTTCATCAAACCGATCAAAAACTTAAAATGCTACCTGTTACCATTTACAACTCCCCGACAATGGCGCCAAAATGTTGGTGCGTAAATATGTTCAATGTATATCTCACACTCATTTAAATGTCAATCCGGGATTCGTAATCGAAAGAGTCGTTACACTATATGTGCCGAGAACAAGTAACCTACCTAAGTCTGCTGTATATAGGAAATAATTAATAACATAAAAACTCTGTTTCCAAGATTTCTAAATACTTCAAAATATCTCTGAACTTGGAAGAGAAAATTGATAACAAAACTTAAACAAACAGTCAATCAAAGAGATGTTGTCCTAGATAAACAAGTCTATTCATTTCAGGCTCTTGAATTGAAAAGATGAACTTTAAGAAGCTTGTCTCCTATAGCAATTGAAACAATCAATTCCAACCATTCTCAAAATCAAAATCAACTTCAACCTCATGTAATTCAATCAAACCAACACAAGGGGTGTTCAATATAACTGAAAGACTTTATTACATAGCATGAAGATGAAATATAAAGTCTTCTAGTCCCTTGATATACTAGATCTACTATAGTCATAAACTCAAAATATCAGTTCCACACTTCAAATCATGAAATAGCTACCTTCAACATCTGAGAATGAAATGTCTATTCGATCTAACACCTGCTTATTCACACCAATCCAAAATGATTAACTCAATGCTGAATTATGAAAATGAAGTAAAGACCAATCACACACACACTGTTGTAAAATATCCACACAAACACACATAACGTATACAAGGAGGTTTACCTTAGTTGGGGCGGTGGGCCCTTGCCGAACCAAGAAGGAACTTCTTAAGAAAGTAACAGACTAAAACTTTTCACTCACATTCAACAATTGACATAAAAGATCTTATGTATTAATTCAACTTGTAAATTGGATCAACAGTCTTTTACTTCATACATGACAATGATAAGTATCGTCTGGTTCTGACAGTATACATTTTACATTCGCTATTATCACTAGCTACCATCTATACAACATTCCCTGTATAAGGTAAGCTGATATTATCAATATCTATGGATAAGCATTAAACAGTTTGAGAAATTTCACATAAGATTTACATCGAATTTTTAGGAATTGACTCCATCCTCATTATGTTTGTTTATCAGATGCAAAGAAACAAATATATCCTTCTAGACATTTATTCACAATCTCAGTTTGCCCATCAAAATTAGGATGGTAAGATGAGATGTGAGCCAATTGGGTACCCAAACAAGAAAATAACTCAGTTGAAAAATTTCCAGTGAAAAAAGGATCTTTATCACTTATAATAATCTTGGGGACTCCATGTAGCTTTTGAACTGTTTCCATGAATGCTATGACTATTGTACTTGCTTTAAAAAGATGAGAAAGAGGGAAAAAATGGGCATACTTTGTGAGTTTATCCACTACTACAATGATAACAAATTTTCCTTAAGATGTGGGTAAACCCGTAATAAAATCCATTGAAACTTCTTCCAAGTGTTGACTTGGTATAGCTAATGGTTGCAGGAGACTTGGCCTCTTGATTGTCTCTCCATTTTTTTGTTGGCAGACCACACATTCAAACACAAACTTTTGAACATCAGTTTTAGGACCTTCCCCCAAAAAATCCTTCTTGATCCCGTGGTAAGTTTTCAAGAATCCTGAATGTCCTCCTATAGGAGAAGTGTGAAATTAAATACAAATTTATCTAATGCAATTGAATCCTTGTCTTCCATTACTTTCTCTTTGTTATTCAAAGCAAGCTTGGTCAACTAACCTTAAATATTAAGTTCAAGATATGGGCCAACTAACAAAAAAGTTTGCCTATGTATGATTCGAGGGTCCTCTAGGCAAGGAATTTCTTGAAAATTCTCGGTTGAATCACAATAAGATGAAATATATTTGGAAACTCAATATCCTCATATCCCAATTGCCCATTGAATTGAGAATCCAGTGGAAATATCAAAATCAAAGAATCTAACTTGTGAATTCTAAGAATATTGGACACCCTTGTAGAAACCATTGCTATAGATACACCATAAAAGAAGGCACTCTAAGAATAGACTTAAGTAAATGTGAACTAACATACACCAATCCATAATTAGGAGTTCGTTGAGAAAGGCATGCCAATATGCAAAAATAGAACTTTCCCTATCTTCCCTATTATGAGAAGAACAATATGCGACAACACAACTTAAAGTTGTGTAGGAAACTTAGAATTAAAAAGTAAACTTTCACATCTAAATTAGGACTTGGTTGGGCTATGATTCACACTTACATGTGGTCATGTTATTATTATAATTTTTTTTATATCACTTGCTTCTTCCTATCAAGAACTTTGGTATTTGGTATTATTGCATCAATGTGTCATTTCATGGAGCCTCATAAAGAAAATTGAGAAGCATGCAATAAATGTATACACATAAACATACTTAGCATCCCAAAAATATGTCATCATCATATGCTAAGCATAGCCATGGCCATTTTTTTTTATTATAAAAGGCACAAGGGAACCAACCCAAGTTTAGGGGTAAATAACAACTACTCTAAAATTTGAAAACTCAATAAATTGCAAAAAAAATTAAAAAATGACTACACAAAGTTAGGATTACCCTTCTAACCAACCATGTCAATTCCAATGGTTTTGCACCTTCTAATTTCATTTGAAAGTTGATTGAAATATTATAGATGCAAGACTTCTCCACTGGTTGAAGGAACACTGTGCAATGATGGAATTACAAAGGGAGTGTTGCTTCGAAAGTAAAAAACAATCAATAAGAGTTCAAACAACTTGATCCTAAACTTCATAAATATAATCTGGGTTTCCTTTTTATTGGTATCAGTGTACTAATCTATATGTACAAGGATAACATGTTAGATAATCATGACAAAAAAATTTGTCATTCATTTTCCTTTGAGACCATATAGCCCCTTATGTTGCAACCTTGCTCTAGTACCAATCTGTAACACACTCTACACTGGATCATTAACATACCTTGCACAAGATCATTAATTTTAAGTTCAAATGGTCTGGGTTTTATCATAGACAAATTAAACACTTGGACTCCATTAATTTATTCTCAACATTTACAATTCTACCTTCAAGACATTAACACTCCTTACCTATTTTTATTATCTGACCACCATTACATTCAAGATTTCATTCCTCATAAGAATGCATGTATAAAATATACCAACATAATAGAGATATTTATTGCATAAAGACACTATTTGCCAAATAAATGAGTTCAATCCTCCACTGATATATATTGTTGTGATGAATCATGACTTTACCATAGACCATCTTCTTGTCAATGGTAAAGAGTAGATCTACATCATTGGCCTTTATCATGAAGGTACTTCAAAGTTGTAGTACATAGGATGACTAAAGATAGCATGATGTAACCCCCCATACATAATCTCTTTCAAGGTTAGTATATGTACCGTCAATATTTCAATAACCTATTCTAAATCTAATGGGTGAGGCTTAACATCTCTTTGTAATGGATCGGGAAATTTAAATTAGCTCACAGTGGCATTGGTATGTAAGTCAAGCTCAAGAGCAACAATTAGAAGTAGGAATTGAATATGGAAGGTAGTTTTAGTGAATTGATATATAACAAAACAATAATGGATTAATGAAATAAATCAAAAGTAAAGGGTGATAAGCCTCAACCTTGGGATCCAACACAAGTGAAGGAGTGAATCGGTTAAGAGACAATTTTACCTCTAAATGTCCAAGATGGTCATCAAGCATACGCTTCACTAGATGGAGTCCTTGCAGTTATGCCTTTTTAGAAAGCTCCATTTTAACATGGTCTTATAAAGACTTATGTGTTTTTGCACTAGTAAATCCATACATATAACAATTCCCCCCATAAGTATATTCTTTGATAATGGTAACATATTTTATGGGTATGTCACAAGGGAGAACAACACAAAAATGAAAGGAATGAGTTTTTGCACCAACAATACTATTACTCCACAATTTTTCTCTCACATTTGTTGGGACCTGTTACTTCTTCCTTGCTTAGTGGATATTTGAAAACATGTTTATAAACATATAAATAATAGAATAACGAAGTTCCTCCTTCAAGAACAATTTTTGTAACAACCAAAGAACAACTTACAACAAAGAATGAACTTTAAATACACTCTAGTAATATAGAGTAGCCTAATCACAACCAATTTGTATTTCCAATATTACATAACTATAGAGAGAACCCAATTGTAATTGATCATAAATTTTGCATCATATTCATGTTCAATTAACAAAAGATATGCAAAGCATGGATTAGATAGTTATCTGATCCACAAACAAAGTTCTAGGGCTACTAATTGTGGACGAACCATTTTCCTCCCAACCATAGGCTATTCCTCTATGGAATACCACCCTTGTGCTAGGATATGGGACCACCATGGTGAAGAACAATACTAATTCAAAACTCTTAGGTCGGTCTCTCCATCCCAAAAGGAGATTATTAAAAGATGAACCAAGCAATTAACTGCTAAGTCATTTAAATAGACCAACATTTGGC
Source organism: Picea engelmannii (assembly GCA_009831015.1). Taxonomy (NCBI): domain Eukaryota; kingdom Viridiplantae; phylum Streptophyta; class Pinopsida; order Pinales; family Pinaceae; genus Picea; species Picea engelmannii. The sequence continues at coordinate 687,621 of ML783472.1, read as the reverse complement.
ACTCACAATACTTGCCCCACATAACATAACAAAGGTACTTCCTCTTGTGCTCAACAATGCCTTATAAGTTCTCTCTCTAGTGATCTTTAGTGTGTGCATAGAAATTCCAAATTGTTGTCTATTTCAAATTAAACTACTTTGGAATTTCTCTGGATTCTTGGGTGTTTTCATGATCAACTTTCTTCAAGGATTCTAAGGGTGTCCCTCTACTACATTTGGTTTTTATTGATACACATGAATCCCTTCCTCTTTCTCTTCATGGCTTCATCTTACGTTTCATACTCCCTACTAGCTCTCATGGATTTCTTTCATGGGATATTCAATCTCATAGAATGACAATTCCCTTTCTCCAATGTAAAACCCCCTCTTTCTCTTCTCTAAAGCTTCCAAAATGAACCTTCTCTCTCCCAATTCTATTTTTTCTCTATTAGCATGAGTGAGAGGTGGAAAGAGAATCCTAATCCAACTTCTCTTAGTTCCAATAATGTGAGGGAAAAATTACAAAAATGTAGGAAGTGGTTACCTAATTCTAGGAGATGGTTAGACCCACCTCCCCTATCTCAAATTAGACTATAAGCTAGGTTCAATATCAATATTATAAAAGAGTGAAGGGTTAGAGTAATGGAAAGGCGGGTTAGACACTTGGGCATAAGAGACATAGGTAGCTAGGAATATAGACATTATATCTGATCTCCATACCTTCCCCCTTGTTGGACTCATAGCCCCATTGGTGTTCTTTCCCCAATCAACCTTGGAACTTTTTTTTATTGATTTCCAAATGATCATGTTTACAAGTTTACAAAATTACTGATGGGTGTTCTATATGCACTAAATCCCTCAATTAAATTGTCAACCCGAGGTAAGTAAACTTAGAGTTGTAGCACTATATGTGCCAAGGCAGAAAAGCTAGAGGAAGTATGATTGAACTAAGGAGATGGACTAACTAAGGGCTAATCTACTTAAGCAAAGACTGTCAATGAGCAAACCATGTTAAAGAACTTGAACTATTTACCCTAAGCAACTTTTAAACAATGGATCGATGGACTATTCCTAAAGAAGCATATCAAAACCCTACTTTGAATCAATTAACCTATTTAATATAATGAGGAACAAAAAGTAATCTATTCAATCTATTCAATTTAATAAGCATCAACAAGTAAGCAAGTAAGCAATCAAACAACTAACCTATTGAAACTTATTCAACAAGTAAACCTATCAAAACTATTCACCAAGTAAACTAATCAAAACTATTCAGCAAGTAAACTCTATTCTTAAGACAAAACTCATAATCATTTCTAATCCACAAAGGAAAATCTTAATCTACTTTAATCAAAAGAATCATGACAGTATTCAAAGGTTAATAAAAAACTATTCTCAATCTACAATAACAAGAAACTTCAAAAATGATGATTATGTCTTTGCTGCCTAATAACATCACGATGGCATCTAATGATTAATGATAGCTCAAGAGGAATTAATTCAATATTAACTTCTATGGAGAAATGAAAAGTATGAATCAAGCGATCCAACGAAAGGTTAGCCATCATAGAAGAAATTTAACTATCCTAAAAATCCATGTGATCTCTCAATTTCATACATCAATCATCGGTAATAAGAAAACACTATTCTACTTAATTCAAATGCACTCTTATGCTAACTTAAGTAAATTCACACGATTAGAAACTCGTAACTAAAAGCTTAATTCAAACTCAAACTTCTAATTAAAATTGCAATTCAAATCTAGAACGAAAATTTCATAAATTAAACTAAGCTAATCCTATTATTAAAAACTCAAAATGCAAACTAGAATGCTTGTAAAAACATAAGCCAAAATCTACTTCTATCTTAGCACACTAAAACGAGATTGATAAATGAAATAGATTCATAAAAGCATAACTAAACCTGAGAATTAAATCAATTAACAAAACTTGCATTTATTAATCCATCGAAACTTGTAAAAGAAACTATGTATTAAACTGGTACTCTGTTTTAAAGACTACTCTATTTCAACCTACCGAAATCAAATTAACTTTTAACACACCAACAAAGTTAGTAGCTTGCAAGCCATTCACTAATAAATAAAAGGCACACCATAATAGATAACTATCTCGTACAAGCAACCCGCAAAAGGGAATTTAAACAATTAAATGATGAACAACAAACACACAACATTTAAAATGGAAAAACACATATATAGGGAAATGAAGTAAATGATAACCACACAACTGAAATATGCAATCTATCTATCTAAGTATTCACCTAGACCATTGGTGGGCCCCCTAAGCTACTCCTCAACAACAAATCACAAGCTTAATCAACATGGTTCTGTCATTAAATTAGAAAAACGCAGTCTCAACACAAGTTTGCAAGAACGTTCGAGTTACACAGCGAAATACATTCTAACAATTCTTATCATCCGGTCTGGCCACTATTGGTGGTATTTATAATTATTACAATTCGAGAGGTCGACCACTGGAAGGGTCGACCTCCTCTAAAAATGTCAAATCCCATTAAATGCGCGCTAACAACCTTTAGCTTCTAGAAATTGAACGAGCCACTCAACGATTAGCATAACTGCTTAATATGAGATGTGAAGAGCTCAGTAGTTGGAGGTCACGAGGGGGAACAAAACCCAGGTCGCCGATTCACCCAGCACAAGTCGCCAATATAACAACCTCCAACTCGCCTACGCTCCAAGTGCTGGATGCAGTGCCAGATGAAGTACCAGATCGGGTGCTAGATGAAGTGTCGAACGAGCTACCAGATGGAAAATTGCATTGCAAATTCGTCTTGCGACACACAAATCACGCATTAGATTCTTTTAAACATTAAAACAAATCGAATTTAACTCAAAATCATTGCAAAACATCAATTTCACATACATGTTGTAGATCCACGATGAATTGATACAAAATCCTTTGAAAACATCTTCAAAATGGTTATTAATACATATAATACTGGTACAAAAAGGATTCAATCATCATCATAAAACAACCAAATCACGAGCCCAACATTACCCCCACACCTAAGGTTTTGCAGGTCCCACTGCAAACAAAAATGAATTGCCTAATATGATTAGACTTGTTGAGAAGGGGATTGATTAGCTTTAGAAGCTTCTTGCCTTGAAGACTTTGTCTTGGCCCTCTTGCGGTGTTTCAATTGTGCACAGAGGCTATGATTGTCATTGGTCATTTGATCAACCAATCGTTGGAGAGAATTCACCTTTGCTTGTAATACTGGATTGTCGTGGTGGAAATGCCTATCCATGGTCTTCCTCTCTTTCAACTATTGCAGCAACTGGACATTTTCCTGTTGTAATTTTTCAATGGCTGGAGTATGAATAGATATCTTAGAGGAGGTCTTGAATCCCTTGAAGGATGTAGAGAGTCTATCAGTTTTGGGATCTAGTGTAGGTATCTTTGAGGTAGGAGTAACAAGGGGTTTATGAGAGGAAATGGGTTCAGATTTTGCTTCTCTATAAGGCTCCAATTCTTCTGCAGAAACTTCCCTAAGTCTTTTATGGGGGCTTTCGAGATTGGAAGATACTTGGATAGGGTCTGAAGTTCTTGGGTGTTTTACATTAGGCTTCCCACTTGCATTCCGGGTAATTTTTCAAAAAGATCCTCTTGTAACTTTTTGGGTGCAGGATCAATAAATGTTGAGGGCATTGGAGAGTTATCAATAGGCTTTTTAGTCTTCCTGCCCGCTGAGGCTGCAGGGGTATCAACAAGTTTCTTAGTCTTTTGTTCTGATAGAGGGATAGCTTGAGTAGGAGGTTTTGGAGTCTTTGGAGAATGGGGTTTGGATGGAGTAATAGTCCCTAACCCAAGTGATTTCTTTCTAGTTTTGATTGTGAGATGGGGGTTTGAAAATTGATAAACGAATTCATCCCATGTCTTCCCCTGTTTTTCCAACTCGGTTATAACAAGCAATTTAATGAGAACGTGTTGGAATAGGCTGTTATGAGGATTGGCCACATTCTTTTGTACTTGGGAAGACATCTTCTCAAGACTTTTCAAGAAGTAGAAAGGGGAATTCAGTGACTTGTTAAACTAAAAATGAGCTAACAGTCGAAAATGGCAAGCTTTAAAAACTGAGTATCTACCTTCACAAGTGATAATTCTGGTGATGACAATTAGGGGGTTAATTAGCTCATCTTTAATCCACTCCTTGGAGTATCCCTTAGCTCCAGAAACATTGTGAAAATCAGGCTTGAAAACTCTGTTGTAGCTTGACCGTGGAAACTGGTGGTGTTTGAACCAATGATCTCCAACCCTTGGAAGATTTGTGGCTGAGGCAATTGACTCCTCAGAGACCAAGAAGGCTAGAGACCCCATGTGCGCCATACTTCCATCGAATCCGAGGGCGAATTGTAAAGAAACGCCATCATCGTGGCCTTGCAGACAGACCAAGAATGGTCCCCACCATGCACAAAGGAAGACCACCCTACACTGTGCAAATTCGAGGATAGAGAAGAGGTCGACATAGGAGGAAGGCTCATAACATTTGGGCATGGTTATAGCATGGAGGATGAGCATAAGAGAGAAATTGTACATAGGAGCGAATTTGGGCAGAGGACGAATGCAATTAGGCAGAGGACGAATGCAATTGGGCAGAGGATGAGCACAATACAATGATCATGCATGAATGAAATAACAGTTTGGAGCTAACCCTCCGATTTTGAATGCGTCGATGGTGGAAACGGTTGAATTCATTGATGAATTCATCACACATGAGTTGCCATGTGTGAGTATGACTGCACCAATTTTAAATTCGAAGGGTATCTTTTGGAGGCAATCGTAATGATGAGAGAATTAGATCAATATCCAAGTCTTTGACTTGGACATTTGATCATAAAAATGTATCTAGAGATTGTATCATTTAACTATCAAATGCCATTCATCTATCTCATCATACAACCGAACAGTCAAATTAATTCAAACGATTCCTGGTTACCTGAAATTGTGGTCATTTACTATGTGTGTGCACCTCATTCAATCCTTCATATGGCGCGTCATCCAGCCGTCCACATGGCACCCCATATGGTCTTTCAAATGACACTCCATATGACACTCCATATGGAACTACATATGGTACTCCTGTGCGAAATGAAATTTGTTCATCCTGTAATGGATGTTTTATCCATAGCACTCAGTCTTAAACACTTTTGACAGTCACAATGAACATGAGCAAAGACATGATAAGAGTGTTCCATTATTACTTGTTTTGCCATCGTGATCACACATCATAACAATCTGTTCCTCTGTCTCAAGGCATGTAATCACAAGTATGTAGCGAACAGTTTGTAAAGAAAAACCAGTTAAGTGGTCTGTCAAAGAAATGTACAACAATTTATAACACACAGGGAATATTTAGCATTTCAAATAAAATAACTGCTGATATAATAGTCTGTATCATGAAAAAAATATACAATTTTTTTTACAAATATTCTACTTCTTCTCATGGATTATAGATAGGTAGTGTTGTCATTTGTCAACTCATGAAACCCCTCCCCTACTCCTAAGTATTGTGACACCTCACAATAAAAAATATAGGAAACCAGTCAATTCTTCCAATAGCTGAAGATTTACAAGTTGTTAAATGTAGAGATAAATTTCACATATCGGTCTGACGAGACGGTGAGAATATGGCCCCACCTATAGGATATAATATCCTACATATAGTGAAGAAGAGGTAGGAGAGAGAGTTTCAAGATAGTCTCAAAGTTAGTTCCCAATGGAAGATTTATGGAGTTCATTAACCTTAGCTTAACCATACATACTTCTTGTTAGCTTGGTCTACAAGTAATGCCATACATCAGGACAAGTTCAAGATTTAGGAATTTCTTATTTTTTGTCAGATTATCATCCTCGCTAGGTAGAATGCCTTGCTGCCAGCAAGCCTGTTCAGTACTCCGTTGGGTTTACCTAGTCATTCCACAGGCCGGTACCTGCTGCCAACAAACCTGTTCAGTATCCCGACGGGTTAGCCTCTTACACCCTCAAAGACTGGCCCTCCATCTTTCAAGATTTTAATATAATATTGCTTTGTGCAAGAAGATAGGGGGACAACTCTGATTTTTTTTTTTTTTTTTGAGATTGGGATGGTATTTATGTTAGAGGATGACTTTCCTTTATGTATTCCTTACAAATTGTCCTAATGTAAGGGGTACTTAAGAGGACGTAGCCTATCTAAAGATATGATATAATCAAGCGTTTTTAGTGTGTAGTGGATGGTACCATTGGGAAAGAACAAAAAGGTATCTTTAGGCTCAACTCACTTCTTTTTTTTTTTATAAGTTATTGTGATGTTTCCATGGCTAACCTCTAATCAAACCTCCTTGTTACTCTTTAATAAAGATACTTTACTCACTTACTCAGGGTTCTTGGGAAAACTGTATGAGTAACCTCTACGTTTGATGGTTAAGGCATCACTTCCTTATATTCTCTGGTGGTGAAGGTTTAAGAGCAACTGCTATTAAAGATGCCTTGAGAAAAAGAAGATGGAAATCTTTTGAAAAATGTGGCTAATTACAACAAAACTTTATTCAATTGATGCTTAGTAGACAACAAGGTTCAAATATAGCAATATTTTAAAGAAAAATCCTCCCTTTATATCTCCTTGAAATTGTCTACTCTTGGTGAAATAAATTCCTACATAAATCTCTAAAATTGTCTATCAACATATTTCCAAATTATTTACATATGTACAGTCGAAAATTCAGAAAAAAATTCAAGAACAAGGGGGAACTTCCCCATCTACTAAGGCCAATGCCTTGTCAGTTGACATGACCTGTAGAAAATCTTCTTTGGAAGTGGGTCTGTGATAAAGTTTGAGTCGGTGTCCATTTACTACGAAGGAGAATTGTCCATCCTCAATTGTTTTGATTTTCATAGCCCCATTGTCATACATGGTGACTACCTCGCAAGGACCCAATCATCGAGTGGTGAGTTTTCCTTTGAAGGTTTTAAATCGGGAGTCAAACAACAAAGCCCAATCACCAGGTTGGAAGTGTTTCTTCTTAATAAACTTGTCATGCCACTTGCTCCTCTGGTTTTGGACTAATATTGTTCATTGGATAACATCTTGCCTGATCTCATCCAACTCGTTTAATTGTAGGGCTCGGTGTTTCTGAGCCTCATCTAAGTTTTATCCCAATTCTGCGACAATACGGAAGGTCCTTACTTAGAATTCTATTGGTAGAAGTACTTGTTTCCCATACACTAGCTCATAAGGGGTATGCCCAATGGTGTTTCTCCAGGTGGTCTGATATGCCCACAAAGCCTCTGGAAGCCTATCAACCCAATCCCGATGATGCAATTGAACAGTCTTGGTTAAGATAGCTTCCAGAACTTTGTTTATGGACTCTACCTGACCATTAGCTTGTGGGTGGTATGGAGAAGACTTGCGGTGCTTGATCCCATATTTCTCTGTTAGTTCTCTCATCAGCTTGGAAGTGAATTGAGTGCCTTGGTCTGTAACAATTTCACGAGGCACACCAAAAAGGGTAAATATGTCTTCATAAATGAATTTGACAACGTATTTTTCTGTAGCCCTAAATAAGGCTTTTTCTTCTACCCACTTGGTGACATAATTTGTACAAACCAAAATATATTTTTTCTTACAAGACATGGGTGAAATTGTTCCTAGAAAATCAAGGGCCCATTTCTCGAAAGGTTCTATCATAACTTGGGAACGCAAGGGAATTTCGTCAGTTGACGTGGGTCTTCCTATCCTTTGACAACTATAGCAACTCCTCACATACTTGGTAGCATCCTTAAAAATGCTAGGACAATAGTAACCTGAATGTAACACCTTATATGTTGTATGTTTGTCAGAAAAATGGCCACCACATGGTCCATCATGACAACTTCATATGATTTTTGGTATCTCATCTTCTCAGACACATCTACGAATAATCAAATCTGGACCTATACGAAAAAGGTCATGGCCAACCCAAGAGTAATTGGCAGTTTGTGTAATAATTCTACGCTTTTCATGAGGTGACAAATGAGATGGTAACTTCCTAGTAGCCACATAATTTTCCATATCTACAAACCATGGGGTATTTACAGAAAGGGAAAAAAGGTGCCCGTCTGGGAAACTATCATCAACGGGAATATCATCATCCTCATTTTTTATTCGTGAAAGAAAACCAGCTACCAAATTCTCCTTTCCAGGTCGGTCAAGAACGATGATATTAAACTCTTGCAATAACATGAGCCACCTAGTCACTCGACCATTAGTAATGGGTTTATTCATGAGAAATCTAATGGCAGAGTGATCTGTATGTACAAATACTTCGTAACCTGTGATGTAGTGGCAAAACTTATTGATAACATGAACTACTGCCAAGAATTCCTTTTCAGTGACTGTATAGTTTAACTCGATAGGGGACACGTTCTTGCTCACAAAAGAAATGGCATAGGACTAATGGTCTTCTTTCTGCCCTAATACTCCTCCTATTGCAGTGTCAGAGGCATCAGTGGATATGTGAAATGGGAGATCCCAATTGGCCCCCCTAAGAACTGGTGCCATAGACAACTTAGGTTTCAGAGTTTCAAAGGCAGTTTGACACTGCTCAGTCCACAAAAAATCAACATCCTTTATTAATAATCCAAACATGGGTGCAACAATCTTCGTGAAAATTTCAATAGATCGCCGATAGTATCCGGCATGTCCAAGAAAGCTTCTCACCTATTTTTGAGTCTTGGAGGGTGGAAGTTTGACGATGAACTCAATTTTAGCAGGATCGACTTTAATCCCTTTAGATGAAACACGATGTCCTAGAACCACTCCTTTAGTCAACAACATTTTACATTTTTCATGACTTAAAGACAGGTTCATTTCTTGGCATCTGATAAGGACTTTTTCTAAGTTATCTAAGGCTTCCTGGTAAGTATTTCCATATACTGTGAAGTTATCCATGTATACCTCCACACAATCATGAATAATATCAACAAATATCCCTAGTACTGCTCGTTGAAATGTGGCAGGAGCATTACACAATCCAAATGGTAAGACCCTATAGGCATAGGTGCCCCAAGGACAAGTGAAGGTAGTCTTATCCTGATCTTCGGGTGCTATGAGAATTTGATTGTACCCGCTATATCCATCTAAAAAGGAGAAATATTTCTTCCCTGACAAGGTATCCAAGACTTGGTCAATGAAAGGAAGAGGAAAATAATCCTTCAGAGTGGCCTTGTTAAGCTCCCGAAAATCAACACAAATTCTCCATTTCTTGGTTACTTTCTTTGGAACCACTACAAGCAGGGATACCCATTTACTATCGGAGATGGGATAAATAAATCCGACATTCGATAACTTTTGTATCTCCTCTTTTACTATATCTTTGAGTGTCGGGTTCATCCTCCTCTGGGGTTTCCTAACAGGTGTTACTTCCCCCTGGGTATATATGTGATGAATGCATGTGTCAGGGTGTATACCCTTCATGTCAGTGTATTCCCAGGAGAATGCCCCTGAATGTTCTTTAAGGATACTTACTAACTTCTTTTGTTGGTCTGCATCTAGTCCATAATTTATATGTAGAAATTTCCCTGGGATAATCTCGTAGGGCATGGTGTAAGATGTGGCACACTCGTCTATATCGAAGATAAAGAACTTCAAAGACAAAATCGAAGGGTCCAACTGTTCCTGAAATTCTTCCCCAAACATGTACTCAAATTGGGGAAAATATTGGGGAAAATCAACACACATGATAGAATAAATAAATTGGTTTAGCACATTTTATGATCACTTGGCAACACAGGCTCTTCCCAGTCCTCATTCTCATATGGACATTCAATCCGCCATAGATTCTCCATGATAGGTTGAGTTGGTGGATATATGGTGAGCTTATGTATAGAGAGTCCATTTGAGATGATCATTTCTCCCTCTCTACAACCAATAAATGCATTGGTTGTGGCTAACCAAGGTCTTCCTAAAATAACGGGATGCCCTTTGGTAGGATCCTTTGAGTGGATGACAAGAAAGTCTATTGGGTACTCCCATGAGGCTAAAGTAACTATGATATCATCCAAAATTCCTTCAGGTATAACCCTTGTCTTATCTGCTAATTCCAAAATAGTTGGGGTAGGTCTAAGAAGAGGTTTTAGCTGTAATTCTCCAAGGTAGTAACGATCATAACATTGATGACTGCCCCTAGGTCTATGAGAGTGTTTCCGATGGAAACCTCATTAATGGTTATGGTCACTACAGGGTTTCCTGGGTTTCCATATTTTGCAACCTTAGGCTGCTCTGATATGTACTAAGAAAGTTCTCCTATCAAATGTACTGTTGGAGGATCCTTCTGCTTCCTTCCTGGCTTCTTAATACACAATTATTTGACCACCTTGTTGTAGATTGGATTATCCTTAATGGCTTGTAGCAAGGGAATTTTGACACAAATATTCTTCAATTCATTCAAGATGTCAAATTCCGGTCAGGTGGTAGGTTTCTCGATTACTAATCTTTCTAGATAAGGAGGGGCCTTCGTAATTTGTGAAGGTTCATTTTGGGGAATCTTGGGTTCTTGGTCCTTAGGAATAAAAAAATCTTCCCACCTAGGGTCATATGTGGGTTGTTTGGGGGTTTGCTCTTCTTCTTCCTCCCGGATGACTACTGAAGGCCTCTGCCTGTCCAAAACTTTTCCCGACCTTAGCTGAATCTCCTGCAGTGGAACAAGAGAAATAACATATGTTGGGAAGGCCTGCATCTCAACATTGTGAAGAGGTTGAGTGGGATTATTATTGGGATTGGGAACTGTTTGTGTGGGTAATAATGTCGGCCTTGGGGAGCTTGCATCCTGATATTGTTGCGATTGTTGTGGAATAGGAGGCAAATGTGGCAGAACAAAACCTGGGAGAAGCTGCGGGATGTTCGGTGGAAACTGAGGGTAAGGATGGTTGGGCATAGGGATAGGTGGAGCTTGAGGGTTTCCTTGGTTATGCCCTCCTCTCCATTCTTGAAGCCAAGGATGGTGATACTGTGTAGACCAGTTTTGCCAACTTGGTGAGTTCCACTGTTGTGGTTGTTGATAACAGGGTGGAACTTGAGGCTGTAGATCCGGGTATGTAGGTTGATTCCTAGGCTGCCATGGCCTCCTAGGTGCATAAGAGGACTCCCCAGGATCCCCACTTCTATAGATGGCTAACAAACCAAGAAATGATGGACATTTTTCAGTTGAGTGGTCTTCATGCAGAAGCCACAAACTGAAATGTTATCTAATGGGCATTCCCTTGAGGAATGCTTCCTCCTGCATCTCGGGCAAAATATGTTGATTGCTACATTTCCCTCCTCCTGTTTCTTTTTAATCTTTAGGGTGTCCAACTAGGAACCTATTGTGCTTAAGATATCTATTTTGAGGTTCCCTAAAAGGTTCCCTATCTCTACTCTTGTGACACCACTTGAACTAATCGGTTTTAAGTTTCTATTATAAGGATCTCAAACATTCTTCCATGTTTTAGCTCTACTCCTCGAGTAATTCTTACACATTTCACAGATTTCGACAAATGGTTTATGGGAGATGTCACCTGATACTATTAGGTTAAGTATCTCTAGGTATTCCTTTGAAATCCCCTTAAGGAAAAGAGCCCTAACTGCATCATCTGAAAGGTCACGATACTTTGATTTCTGTGAGATATAAGCAAACCATTCCATATAATCCTCAAGATTCTCGTCCTCTAACTGTTGGATTTTGAAAATATCATTACGAGAATCCTTGGATTTGCAGTAATCTTGGTATTTCTTAAGAAATATATCTTTCATGGCTTCCCAAGACCTAATACTGGACTCTCCCAACCCCATGAACCATCTTAGTGCAGAGTCCTTAAGGGTGGCAGGAAAGAGTTTTAGTTTCTGGGCATCTTGTAAATAGTTGTAGCTCCTACACAAGATGTTGAACTCAAATAGGAAGGTATATGGGTCTTCACTACTTTTACCATAAAAGGTGGGCAGTGCTGAGAGGGGAATATTTTTCATATTGACATTCTGTGTGGTGTCCAAAATTGGAAACTCGAAGGTAGTTTCAGTTTGGTTTCCAACTTCTTCTCCCTCCTTGTGTCTTACATTGTTGTGATCCTCTTAGTCATCCATACTGGTTTGATTTCCAAAAAGAGAGTACCTAAATGGTTTTATCCTTGAAGAGAACAACGTATCCCAAGGTTCTTTTCTAAGAAAGGTATCCCTTTGATGGGAAGGTCTTCCTACTGCTTGGATGTCTAGGACTCTACTTGAGCCGGTTGAGAGTATTGGTGCCAAAGTTTCTGTGTTAATTTGAGAAACAATTATATTGGCTGAACTACCAAACAAAGTATTCACCTATTTAGGGTCTATGATGTCTACAAAGTTAGGGTCTCCTAATGGTGGTAAAAAAACAAAGGTTGTGTTGGTTGGTTCTATGGAAGGCTTGAGCGGTTTTGCCTCCTGTCCCACTGTTATTGATGCTTCAATTTTCTGTTCTATAGTGCTCCCTGTTTCAGTCTCTTTAGAGGTTGATTTAGCTCTTTGGGTTGAGCTAGCTCCTACTTTTCGGTATTGGTTTGCGGAGTTTATGAGTGGAATGTTCCTTCCCCCGAAAAGGTTGGAAGGAACCTTGGTCAAAAGGTTTGATTTGGTTTTAATGTATCTTCCCTTTGGGTCCCTAGGTCTATTCATGAAGCAAACAAAAAGAAAAACTACCATTGGGTTTGGGGGAACCTGCTATAACAGATCCGCAGGTTCTTACTTCTCATCTTAAAGTTCCCCCACCACCAAACTAATGCTAAGGTTTAGAAATGATCTATATCCTAATTATTTCCTACCTTGAGACAACTCTTCGACAACGATGCTAGAAATGATGGGTGTTCTATATGCAGTAAATCCCTCAATTAAATTGTCAACCCAGGGTTAGTAAACTTAGAGTTGTAGCACTATATGTGCCAAGGAAGAAAATCTAGAGGAAGTTTGATCTAACTAAGGAGATGGTCTAACTAAGGGATAATCTACTCAAGCAAATACTATAAATGAGCAAACCCTATTAAAGAACTTGAACTATTTACCCTAAGCAACTTTTAAACAATGGATCGATGGACTATTCCTAAAGAAGCATATTAAAACCCTACTTTGAATCAGTAAACCTATTTAATCTAATGAGCAACGACACATAATCTATTCAATCTATTCAATTTAGTGAGCATCAACAAGTAAGCAAGTAAGCAATCAAACAACTAACCTATTGAAACTTATTCAACAAGTAAACCTATCAAAACTATTCAGCAAGCAAACTAATCAAAACTATTCAGCAAGTAAACTCTAATCTTAAGACACAACTCATAATCATTTCTAATCCGCAAAGGAAAATCTTGATCTACTTTAAACAAAAGCATCATGACAGTATTCAAAGATTAATCAAAAACTATTCTTAATCCACAATAACAAGAAACTTCAAATATGATGATTATGTCTTCGGTGCCTAATAACATCACGATGGCATCTAACGATTAATGATAGTTCAAGAGGAATGAATTCAATATTAACTTCTATGGAGAAATGAAAATTATGAATCAAGCAATCTAACGAAAGCTTAGCCATCATAGAAGAGATATTAACTATCCTGAAAATCCATGTGATCTCTCAATTTCATACATTAATCATCGGTAATAAGAAAACACTATTCTACTTAATTCAAATGCACTCTTATGCTAACTTAAGTAAATTCACACGATTAGAAACTCGTAACTAAAATCTTAATTCAAACTGAAACTTCTAATTAAAATTGCAATTCAAATCTAGAACGAAAATTTCATATATTAAACTAAGCTAATCCTATTATTAAAAACTCAAATTGCAAACTAGAATGCTTGTAAAAACATAAGCCAAAATATACTTCAATCTTAGCACACTAAAATGAGATTGATAAACGAAATAGATTCATAAAAGCATAACTAAAACTGGGAATTAAATCAACTAACAAAACTTGCATTTATTAATCCATTGAAACTTGTAAAAGAAACTTTGTATTAAACTAGTACTCTGTTTTAAAGACTACTCTATTTCAACCTATAGAAATCAAATTAACTTTTAACACACCAACAAAGTTAGTAGCTTGCAGTCCATTCACTAATAAATAAAAGACACAACATAATAGATAGCTATCTCCTACAAGCAACCTACAAAAGGGATTTTAAACAATTAAATGATGAACAACAAACACACAACATTTAAAATGGCAAAACACATATAACAAGGAAATGAAGTAAATGATAATGACCCAACTGAAATATGCAATCTATCTATCTAAGTATTCACCCAGACCACTAGTGGGCCCCCAACAGGTCGTGGCTACTCCTGAACAACAAATCACAAGCTTAATCAACACGGTTTTGTCATGAAATTAGAAAAACACAGTCTCAACACAAGTTTGCAGGAATGTCTGAGTTACACAACAAAATGCATTCTAACAATTCTTAACATCTGGTCTGGCCAGTACTGGTGGTATTTATAATGATTACAATTCGAGAGGTCGACCACTGAAAGGGTCGACCTCCTCTAAAAATGGTAAATCCCATTAAATGCATGCTAACAACCTTTAGCTTCTAGAAACTGAACGAGCCACTCAACGATTAGCATAACTGTTTAATCCGAGATGTGAAGAGCTCAGTAGCTGGAGGCCACGAAGGGGAACAAAACCCAGGTCACCGATTCGCTTAGCACATGTTGCCAATATAACAACCGCCAACTTGCCTACGCTCCAAGTGCTCAATGCAGTGTTGGATGAAGTACCGGATCGGGTGCTGGATGAAGTGCCGAACGAACTACCAGATGGAAAATTGCATTGCAAATTCGTCTTGTGACACACATATCATGCATTAGATTCTTTTAAACATTAAATCAAATCGAATTTAACTTAAAACCATTGCAAAACATCAATTTCACATACCTGTTGTAGATCCATGATGGATTGATAGAAAATACTTTGAAAACAACTTCAAAATGGTTATTAATACATATAATACCGGTACAAAAAGGATTCAATCATCATCATAAAACAACCAAATCATGAGCCCAACAATCACCATGGTAAGTCTACCTCTTTTCATGGAGCAAACATGGTAATGAAAAACATAACTACAACATATACAAAATCAAATTCATGATTTCCAAAGTGTCAAAACTAGGACATTACAACTTGAAACCCTTATGTTGAAAGAGACAAAGAGAAATATGGAAAAATCTCACCCAAAATTCGTTGGTGTAGGTGTTGAAACTACTTGCGTTGAAAAAGAGAGCCATGACAAATCTCCAAGAGTGATCCACATTCTAGGTGATCTTTAATATGTAGCTCAACTTTCATGTAAAACAAGACTTATTCCTAATCTCCAATATGTGTGTGTGTGTGTGCAAATTACACTAGATATACTACCCCCAAAAGACAAATCAATGAAAGAGTTGAGGAGAGATATAGAGTGCCCTCGGGGGGGGACAATACCACCCTTGTCGTAATTGTGATGGAACCTCATTTACCATAGCTATGATGGAACCTCCCTTGAGTTTGTAGGGTTGATTCATTGAAGGTGTGAATGTAAATATGCTATTGAAGATGACCTAGGATGAAACAATAACCCTTCAAGGTTGGAGCTAAGCTGGTCACAATATATCCCCATATAGGTTATGGATATTAAAACTGCATCCATCCCAAGAACATGGAAGAGAGTTTAGATAAAGATGTGTCTCAAATCCAAGTTTATACTTGTAAGACATGGTTTCAAAGATAGGTTGTTTGAAGAGGATTTACAAAGAGGAATATATAAGTAAATGGGCTACTAGATATGTGTTGTATTCTTTGCAGGTATATTATGCATCCAATGCGATGAGTAGGGCGGTTGAGGGAGAGAGCCCCCCCCAAAATGTTTTTGGTGCTTTTAGCACACTTCAATCTAATACCACTTAGAGGATTAGGGTTGAGTGATTTGTGGAATACCTAAATATTGTATCCTAAGATATTTTGTTAATATAATGAGAAAGAGGTGTGGCTTTAAGTTTATTGGTTTTCCTTGTTAAGTGTTGACAGGGTAAATATCTTATGTACTATGTATGTGCGCCATTATTTGCTCTATGTTTTTCTTAAGGATGTGTTAGCATTTATTCTCTTGCACAAGGTTATCAATCAATATTTAATATATGGGTAAGGGAACAACCTTGAGGTGTAGGTGTATGTTCGATTAGTCACGAGAGGGCCCAAGTTGTACAATAAATTCATACCTCACATGTTGACTTCGTATTGTGAGTTTCGTAAAAATATATCACAAGTTTAAAGGCACAAAACACTCCTTAATTTTGTTTTCCATAGAACACAAGTGTAATACCTTCTTTAGGAATCTATGATATGCTCTTCACTATGAGGTTAGGTAGGGCTAAGGAGTTTTTACTCACTTTGACCCTGTAAATGGCAACCTAAATGAATTTTAGTCATCGTCTACCCATAATGAAGCATCCTAAGTGACTATGGATCTAATTGGGGTTTAGCCCACAAATTGAATCCATAACATTAGGAAATACTCTAAATGAGTGCCCCAAGGATCAACATGAGCCAAATTTATGACCAAGGGATAAGAACCAACGAAAATAAGGCATCTAAGCACCCTATCTAAGCATCAGACATCCCTGAGAGGTCATACATCTAGGTTAAGGTAGAGGGACTCAAGGAGGATGATCCATCTCTAAAGAACATCTAAAGAAGTATTATGTCATACTTGGGCAGGTCATGCATGAACTTGACAATGTGTTATCCCCAATTCTAATCCCCACAATTATAATGTAATTATGCAAATATTAATTAAGTTGGTGAGTCGATATGATTGAGCGAGATAGTCTGTATTAATTAATATGGCCAAGGGCCAAGCTATGTAAAATGTATATTAAACTAATTAATAAATATAAATCATTGGATGTGGTACAAGCGGGACAATAACGACAAAGGGGCTATGGTTCCACAAGAGAGGGGGCTAAAGAGGGGTCTAAGGGGTCACCCATTTATATTAATTCATCCATTTTCATTATAAAGTTTATCCACCTTGAAATATCAAGAAATATATTAAAGTTATGTAAGAGTGGTAGGTGGGAAAGGTAAACTCACTAATTTATGATATCATGGGCTAAGTACATCTACTTTTTGGGAAATGTGTGAGTTAATCTTGCATGAGAAGAAAAACAAATTTGAGTTCATTCTTGGGGCAGTTTTTCATGTTAGTTTTGGAGAGCATGAGGAGGGCCAAGTGCTAGAAAAAGAGCACCGACCATGGAAAGTTTGAGAACAACCATTGTTGGGCCGAGTTTTATGATGAAAATGAGTTTGTAGGCTTATTATTGATGATTGTATGCCCGTGAGTGACATTTTTGGTTGAGGAAATGGCTCAAGATCCTTGAGAAGGTTGTGCGAATACTCTTGGAACAATAGAGAATTCCTAGAGTATCAAATTTTGAGATTTCCTAGTCAATTGAGTGCATAAGAGCCTTGGAGGGAAGTGGGAAGTCCCAAGGGCCTGCGTTGTAGAGAAGGGGGATCTCATTCCTTGGGTTGTGTGGGTTTAGGGGAAAGAGAGAGCCGGTGGATTGGAATTTGTTATGTAGTAGTACCTGGGTACTGGGTTGTTGAATGTGGAGAGTGGAGAGCCAAGAGGGCCAGACCTCCTTGCAGACTCATAGCCTCAACTAAGGGGTGGTTTGCTGTTGAGATTCAGAAAAACAAACCTATGGCTGGGAGGATCATCCCCTATACACAATCAATCGTTTCAACAATTTAAAGATAAGTTTTATGTTGTGTTTTTAAATGCTAATTTCACTGCATAAAATGTGTAATGAATGTTGTATGTGTTTGCTTGAACCATTGCATTATGGTTTTTACATATGATGTTATTTTCATGAGTAAAATTTGCATGATCCCATTGTTATTTTAATTGTGAAGAATTTTTTTTTATGGGTTAGCAGGCATGGGTTCATTAGAAGTGGTTCATAGCAGTAGGTTAAAGTACTGGGCCTGCAGGGTTTGCTATAACACATATAAAGTTGTTGTTGTGTTTTATTTTGTGGAAGAAATTTTGGATTGAGCCAAATCCCCCAATTTATGGGTATATATCAATTGAAATCAACTCAGGTATGTTGGGAATTGGAAGTCAACAAATGGGTTTTGGTCCCAAAGGCTGAAACACAATGAATTTGTGGCAGTCGCATAGGCGCTTAGGGGTGAATTTGAAATTCTCCTAATAGAGAATTCAAGGTCAAAACCCCTCAAAATTTGGTTTTCATTTGGGGTTTTCTTATTGCAGAGGTCGTTTTGACTATTGAAGGGTTGAATATGGTCAAAGGAGTCGATATGGACATTTTTGTAGTAGCCGTGACAATCGCGAGTTTCGCGAGTTCAGGAAAAAGTGAAAATTCGACTAAGTGTCGAAAGTGTTGGAGTCACTGATACAGTGCATATCAGCCAAGAAAGAAGATCCTTCATCAATATGTCGGTGAAGATATTTCGAAAAATTCCAAAATGTCAGAGAAAAAGAAGATGTCTCACTGATAAATGGTGTATCGGTGAGCCAAAAAATTTTGAAGTCGCCGACAAGGGAGTGTATCGACGAAAAAAGGAAATCATCATCCATACATTGGCAAGAAGAAGTGTTTTATCAGTAAGAAAAATATCTTCGTCGTTGATATGTCGGTAATAAAAGATATTCATTGTCGATACACCGGTGAGGAAAATATTTCCGGTGCCGATACACCGACGAGGAAAGGAAAAAGTCATCGATAAAGGACAATTTTGATGGAGAAATAAATCTTTCATTAATATAATGTGTCGACAAGAAAAATATATTTTTCGCCAATACATCGACAAGGAGAATCTCATCGTCATCGATACACTAGCAAGGAAAATATTTTCGTTGTCGATACGTCGGCGAGGAAAGATCTTTTGGCACTCATACATCGGTGGAAAATGAACCTTTGATAGCTGAGAAAGGATAAAGAAGGGAAAGATAAGAATGTAGAAAAGAGAGAAGAGAGAAAGAGAGAAAGAGAGGAAGGAAGAAAAGAAGAAAAGAGGAGGAAAAGAGAAGGAGAAATAACCCTTTCAACAAAAAAAAAAGTATGGAGCTCAAAACTTGATTTGGGCATAACAAGAAAAGTTTAACTCAGTTTTGGATGAAAGTTTAAGTGTCCATCTATAGTGATGAGGGATACAAGAATGTTAGCGAGGGTGATCGGTTAATTTTGCTTCATTTTTCAGAAAAATGTGCAATAGTGACTTTTGAAGGTGTGGGTCGTGCTTGGTAATTGGGGCCCATATAAGGGTGAAAATTGTACATATAGCTAAAAAACCAGGCATGAAGATACCCATTTGGCCTCTCGATAAAATTCAAAAGGGTGTGGAGTGGATATGTTGTAATAGGGCAAAATCCACTATTTCTAGGTGCATTAGGGGGATTTTTGAAAACTTCAGAGGAATAAAAGGGACCCTAGATCACCTTTCTAGAAAATTTTAATACTCAACCTTTTATCTACTCATTAATCCAAACAACTTTGTCTTGACAAGATTTTTTCTAATTTTGCTCCATTTGGAAGATAGTCGTTTTTGGCCAAAAATTCGAAGTCTGGAGGAAATGCAAAAGGACAAAATTGCCAAATCTAGATTGATGCAAAAGCGAACTAGAATGTCAGATTATAATTCTGAGAGTTGATGTGTATTCGAAATCAGGAATACTATCAATGCCCGATATAATTTTTTTTTTGGTTCTCGCTAGTTTTTTCTCTACAAAAGGCAGAAGCTCGGCCTTGAGATATTTTGGTACGAGTGAAACATGTGAAAAAGGAGTGAAACCATTTATTTTAGAAGGCCATAACTTTTAGCTCATAAATCAGATTAAGGCGTGACTATGGCCATTGGAAAGGTACTCCAGAGAACAACATGACAGGAGGATTTAATTCTTTGAGAGAGCATTTGGTTATTATCTAAAGCTGCAGGAAAAAGGGCAATTGAGCCATGGGAACCATGTAATTGTTCAAAATGAAGATTTTCCAAGTAATGTCAATTTTGAAAAATATTTCAAATGTTACAGGTATAGGCTAGATGCCAGTAATGGGTAATAAAGAGTTCACATAGTCATGATAGTGCCTATGTAGAGGTATATAGGCACATTTGAAAGTGAAATAACCTGGAAATGGGAAGAGCTTGATCTATAATAGCAGGACAATGTTGATGAGCAAGGGAACACTCAAGCAAAGAGTGTTATGTCAAGAGCTTATTGAATGGATGACTAGGGAGCTTAATCATCAAGAAAATGCCAGTACAAAGTTGGGCATTATGCAGAAGCGCTGGGTGATTCATCAATGATAAAGTATTGATGATGTAGGTTGTCTACTCTGGAATAAAGACAAGTTACCACAAGAGGAAGGGAAAGAACTTGATATTGTAGTAGACACAAGTTATAAACTAGAAAATTCATCCGAGCTCCAAAGCAATTATTACTTGCAAGAAAACGACATGGAAGTGGGGTAAATCTTGTTGAAGTTAGCTGACGCAATAAAGAGCTACATGGTAAGTAATGAAAAGTGGATAAAAGAAATTAGAATAAAATAATTATTATTTAGCTGCTACGGAGTCTGAATGAATTGCAAAGACACATCAATAGGGATTCTCATATAGGACATGAAGCCGGTGGGTGAAGAATGTCAATAGAATGCATAAGGAGTTAAGGAGGCCTCCATAGCCTTGAAGGTGGAAATGTAGTGAAGTGTGCAAGGCTTGTTACAAAAGAGGACAAGGATCTTAGGAGGTGATGTGTGAGTCATCTCTATGTGAAAGCATAAAAATGCCTAGAAAAAGTGGTTGCTAACTATGAATTGGAAAATATGGTTGAAGCATCCCAGGGAAAGAAAGAAAGAAAATTCTATTATTAGAGTTCTCAACAGAAGCAAGGCATAGGTACAAATCATTCAACGACAATACAATGGAGGAATGCATCATTCCATTGAGGACAATTGGTACTGAGTAGACAAGCAGGGTTTCATGGTAACCTGCTCAATGAAGTGAATATTGAGTAAAGATAATGGAAAACTAGAGGTAATGGCAAGGAATTCTATCACGATAAGGGTTAAGGTGATTAGAGGATACAATCATATCAAGACGATGGAATTTTATAAAGTACATAGTCCCAATGTATTGGACAATTCTGACAAGGTAAATTTGGAACACGGTTGCCTAACTGGAGGCAATGGCCAATTTGGAATATTGGATGAAAATGTAGAATGGCCAAGTGGGTCTTGAACAAAATATGGTTAGATCAAAGAAAAGTAGTGTCAAATGAGAATATTGACAGTGCACAGAGTTTCAGGGATATTAAAGGAGTCAAGTACAACTACATGGAGCACAAGAAGCTAGAAAATATATATGCTGGAGTTTATGCTAGAAGAGATGCATGATGCATATAATAAAGACAAAATTCAAGTGCATTAGTTGACATGATGAGATTGAGTCATTGGTGCATGATGATGTGCATTAGTGCATGCAAGAATGCTTGGGCATACATGTGGCATGCTTGTAGACTAAGAATATTCTACTTTTATATATGCAATAATGGTGTTATGATAATTGAATATGACTAATGATGGATTGTGTATCTAGGAAAAATGTTTATAGCATGGCTGAAAATGATGATGATGATGTTGTTGTATAAGGAGGCCATCCATGTGAAGGAAAATTAAGATGGTAAAATTTTGATCAGAAGTTGATGAAGGGAGCCCACGAGCTTCTACAAAATGCCAGCTGATTAGGTAGCATCAAGTAATTTGACAACAACCATGCATGTATGCATTTGGTTGCTTATATTGCATAAAATGATGAAGGGAATTGAGGTAATATTTCCCTAAGTTAAGTTCAATATTTGAATTGATGTGTAAAGGCATAAAACCTTGAAGATACAAAATGTTTTTTAATGCTTGAATTCATGTAGATAGAATTTAGTGGTATGCTATGTTGGTTATGAGATCATAACCAGGTCAAGTTAGGAGACACACTCCTACTATAAAAGTAGATTCCAATAGATCTATCCATGTGTAAGGCCATGATGTGTTTGGATATGGAAGGGATATAACGCCATGCAATTGCTTAATGGTCTTCCCCTGTATAACCGATGTTTGGATTGCAACCTCTTTGTCGACACTGAAGAGCACTAAGGATTAAATTCTTGGTGTTGTGTATGTGTCATGTATTGCACAGTTTGTAGTTTGGGAAAATCCCAACCCAAGCAAAAAATGTGTGACACAACTAGGGACACCTATCATTTCCACCTCAATAGATATCCCTCTTGTTTCAGTGAAGGACAAGTCGAACACAAGGGAGGCTTCCTGGGTGACCCTAAGGAGATTGCAAGGGGAGAAGCAAGGAGCTAGAATAACACCCATATAGGTCAAGGTCTAAGATGAGCTTGAGGCTTGAGGTGAGATTATTTGGAGTTGGTAAATGGTTGCCAAGGTTTTGTACCTGCAAAACAGTGTTAGACAAACCAAAACTAGAGAAAATATGATGATATAAGCCTTAAGACAAGTGGGGAATCAACAAGAAACCTTGTTGTCCCAAAATTGCAGTAGTAAGGAAATATATATCAACAATGAAGAAGTTATAACAAATGCGATTCAAATCATCAAAATCAAGTATATGATATTGGAAAATAAAGCTTGCAACTAGTACACAATGTTCCAATGTTTAGACCAAGACTTTGATGACAAATGAGGGCAGTTAATGAGTGTTATCAACAAGTATTTATGACAACCCAGTGGCTGTAGCAAATTTTTTCTACATCAACAAGTTCTAGCCACTGAAATTAGAAAGTAAACCAACCAATCAATAGATTATTACCAATATAACAATTATTGCAACATACAGGTAATTTTCAACAGTAGAAATTTTGGAAAAAGAGTATGAAAGAGTGAATTTTGTTGGAACCCTAATGGCTGTAGCTTAATGTTTGTTACAACAACACAATCACTAAGCCAATCAAGACACCCTTGGAGGACAAGATAACCAATAACATATAGAATTTAAATCCAACCTTGAACAATTCATTCTCTTAAATTTCAAGTTTATTAATGCAACAATATTCAATCTCCAATGTAATTAGTGCCGTATCTATTGGGTTAATGGAGTCTCTTGCTTGATCACAACCAAGTTAAATTGGGTTTTAACGATCTTCTAGGGGTGTAAACCTTCTTATTCCCTAGAGAAAATAAACCCTAGCAAGGTTTTGCTACAAGGGTGTAAACCCTCTTACTCCTTGTAGAAATACTGAAGCCCTTTCAATAACAATAGCTGTAATTTCCTTGATGGAGGGTGTATTCCCTTATACTTCTCCTAGGGTTTAACAAAATAGCCTTGAATTCAAGAAGAAACACACAAGATTGCAGAAATTCCTTACCTAATCCAAGAAATAACATGCAAAACCCTTACGTATCAAATATATTCCAACGATTTCCCAAGAAGAAGCATCCAATAGAAATCGCTAGCCTTTCTTCCACCAATTGACAAATGTAGCATGCGTAATGACCAAAAATAAGAGAGAGAAAATTGCCCAAGATGACCGAAATTTCAATACAAGAGAGATTTATCAAGTGATGAGTGATGAGGAAATGAAAAATGACTTGCCTCATATTTATATGAGGAAATCCAAGTCATAGTTTGTCCACTTTACAATCAAATCCATGATTTAAGGTCTAAAACCTAAGTTACAATGCCAAATTAACAAGACGTCTCACTTTTTCTCCCACACAGGCTACAAAATAACCAAAAATAACAAAATGATGGGACGCTAGGCCATAAAATTTCTCTCCAAGATGGTACGTGTGAGAGAAAAGCCTCCAAAGGCTAGGACATCAAGCTAGAAGAGTAACACATCATCCCCAAATCAAGCAATAGAGTGGGTATTCAATCCCACAACATCACCAAATGTGCCAAACATGCCAAACGTTCCATAAAAAATGTGATGCGATGCTTCCCAAGAGGGACATTTAGGCATAGGAGGGTGACGTCATCCTTCCTTCATGGTTCCAAGCCTCGTTCAAGTGCTAAAGTCACCTTCCCAAACACAACGTTCATCTTCAAAGCCTCCAATGAGTGGGACACTACATCCAACCAATGGGATTTCAAGCCCCTATGGAGGTCCAAGTGGCTTAGTCCCTCCATGAATAGATTTCATTGGGCAAGGTCTTGCAAAGACAAACAAGTACGCTCTCCAAGGGTCCACAAGTCACATGTATCATGCCAAGTAAGCCACATTTAATAAAAGAACCACCCAAACATGTGCATTAAATCCCCCCTTTTGAAGCTTAACAAATGCTCAAAGACCTTATAAAATTTTCCAAATTTAAGTATGGGAGGGTTGTCATGGTGCCCTATTTTGTAGGACAATCCCCAAGTCAAGGAGTGTTTCCCAAGAAGACCCTCTGTAAGTCTTGTAGTTAATATGAGGTGGATGGGGGTAGGAATTTTCGACATAGGGTTCTTGACATATCAAGGGCTCATATTATCTCATCTATGGGTGTATTTGTGGAAGGTGTGTTGCATCCTTCGTTTTCATTGTAACGTTTTTCCAATCCCTTTATTGCCGGTTGTCATGGTGCCCTATTGGGTAGGACAATCCCCAAGTCAAGGAGTGTTTCCCAAGAAGACCCTATGTAAGTCATGTAGTTAATATGAGGTGGATGGGGGTATGACTTTTGGTCATGGGGTTCTTGACATATCAAGGGCTCATATTGTCTCATCTATGGGTGTCTTTGTGGAAGGTGTGTTGTGTCCTTCGTTTGCATTGTAATGTTTTTCCAAGCCCTTTATTGCCTTTCATTTATTATGATCCAAACATTGAGTGCTATGTGCAATGGAAATTAAAGAGAAGCACAATGCCACTTGAAGTTAGAATACATTGAGTGCCATATGCACTAGAAATTAAAAGACACTGCAAATGCATTCCCCCATCAAGCGAGACATTTATAATCATTGACCTTTTTATAAAAGGTCCTTTATTTTTATGGAGAAGCGTTTCAATGTTCTGAGGGCCTTAGGGAAAACATCTAGAAGGATTAGTTATGTCTTTTGTCTTTTTCTAGCTACAACATCTCCGGGAATTTTGCCCCTTCTTCCCATGAAATCAGGTATAATCCCTTCTTGGGGTCAATGAGTGTAACGTCCCCAGCCACCGAGGCTGGGACCCATCACACAAACTCCCCCAACTTCAGGGCTAATACCTCAAGTAATGTTCTTGACTTACTACTGAGCAACGCTATCTCCAAACAATTAGTTCACAGTTAACATTTAGACTGTGCAGAAACACTTGAGGAAATGAACCTAAATCAAACGGGTTCGTATCGCAATACATTCCCTCATGATTAAACAGATTATAATAGTGGAAGTAATACAAAATGAAAATGTGCACACCAACATGTTGATCACACCCACATTACTGTGTGCATAACCCACTTTGAACATGCGAACACTACAACACACATACTAATACAGAGTACCCAAATACCCCTGTGTGCATAACCATACCGACACCCCTGTCAGGTCCTACTTTCTCTACGTGCGCAGACTACCTTCCTATGAACACAACGAATCCTATCACTTGTGCACACAGATCCCTTTCCGCATGCACAATACACCTAGCCTCAGTCGAGAAGCTCTTGATCATTTACCAAGACTATCTTAACATAAATTACTTATCAATTAACATACTCAACATGTACAACTACAAAATTGAATAACCACATTTCACTTACATGAATAAACAACAATAAACAAAACAACATCCATTATTCATATGCATAATCATACAAGAGGTAGACCATAACCAATGCAAGTAAATGAACATGCAATAAATAGACAAGTACATAATAACACTTATATTTCAGGAAAGTCACCAACTGCACGCATGACTCAGATGCTCATCCCAACCATAGACATTGTGCTCATAAGCTTTCAACAACTGGTCACCCTCAAGCTGGGGCTTAAACTCCACTAGGGTAAAAGGACTTCTAGTGGCAATCTAAGGTCTGATACTCAACAAAATTGCTCAGTCCAAGGTGCCACTATTGCAACAAGTCTACAACCTCTCTTTACCCATGCACCTGTCACACCCAAGGAAGTGTGCCCTTATCTGCTCGACATTCTTTCAGCTACCTGACTTCCCTTCCAGGGTTCCAACAATAGGACATATAGGAAATCTCTGAGCACTGCAAATAAATCCCAATGCACCAAGGAATAATTTCCAGCAAAACTCTCAACTGTAGAGCATGCTTGCGGGCCTGACAACCCGTCTCTTCAACAATAATCTCTCACCTAGATAAACTACTCATGGGACTGACAACCCGCCTCTTTGACCACACCCAACTTTTCCCAAGCACAGGGACATACAATATAGTACGACACAGACTCCTTTATCCAAGAAAATCCCTCTAAATCTACCGAGAATAATGGAAATCCCCCCCTTCCAAAATACACTAAGGCCAACAATATATATTTCATGCCTTCAACTGGACACTTGTCACCTTTAGAAGTAGCTTAAGCCACTTGGTGACTCGTTCCCATCCCTTGGGAACTTAGGATAAATAATATATCTGTAAGGTTACACTTTTAGAAATATTATTAAAATATTCCCCCCTTTTCCCTTTTTTGGTGGAGTTCAGCCCCCCATCTCTTTTCGGCTGGTTAGTCTGCACACATAGATGTTATTTTTTTATTAACTTGAGTGTGGCATGCTTTACAAGGATAGGTGCACTGGCCTATTTGCGTCCTGGCTCACCGACCCAATAGTCACACATGCTCTCTAGCCTCAAAACATATACGTATATATATATACATTACAGTCATTTCCACACACTTTCTTGAGTTTGCGCAACACTGTGAAATATGTGCACCCTCCCTTGATGTGAAATCCACATGCACTAGCTCAAGTACACGCAATACTATGGAATGTGTGCACCTTTCTCTTTAGGTATAAACCTCGCACACTACGCAGGGGCACACAAACCAAAATGGCTCACTAGCCTATATGCAAAACTACAAATGGGGTTCAGATTAGGGACATTACATTCCCCTCCCTCTGCACTATCCTTAGTGCATTATATACAGTTATATATTCAAAATTTTTCAAAAAGATGAGGATACTATGCCTGCATAGCATCCTTGTGCTCCCAAGTTGCATCCTTAGGACCATACCACATCCATTGGACCTTTACCAACTCCATGATTGGATTCCAAAACTGCTTGAATTTCCAGTCCAATATGCAGATTAGTCACACTTGGAAATCGCCTTCTGGCTCCACCTGAATCACATTCCAATTAGTGACATGATTAGCATTAGGTACATACTTCTTAAGAAATGACAAATGGAAAACATTATGAATACATAAGGATGTAGGTAATGCAAGCATATAAGTGATAGGACCAATCCTCTATAAAATTTCAAATGGCCCACAAAAACGTGCTACTAACTTAAAACAATTCCCCAACTTCAGGGAACTGCATCTTGCTTTTACTTTCAAGAATATGCGATCCACCACTTTAAACTCTCGGTGGTATCTGCCTTTATCTGCGCAACTTTTTTTCATGTCCTATGCAACCTTTAAATTTTGCTTTATTTTTCCCATCTTCTCTTCCATTTCCCCGAGTAGATCCGGCCCGACCACTGTGTGGTCTACTGGGTTGTCCCAGCTCACTGGCATGTTGCACTTTCTTCCATAAAGTGCCTCAAATGGGCTCATCTTTAAACATGCCCGATACCCATTGTTGTACGCAAACTCTACCAAGTGAAGGTATTATTCCCATTTGGATGGTTTATCCATCACATACATTCTAAGCATATCTTCTATCACCCGATTTACCCTCTCTATCTGTCCATCTAACTTAGGGTGATATGTTGTGCTAAAGTTCAGATTCGTCCCAAATCCTTTGAATATCCCTTTCCAAAAGTCGGATGAGAACATGGGATCTCTGTTAGACACAATTGTCTTGGGTACACCATGCAACTTAGCAATTTCCCATATGTATATTTCGACAATGTTGGTTGCTTTTTGCATTGACTTCATTGGAATAAAATGGGCAACGTTAGTAATCTTATCCACGACTACCATAATAGAATCATGTTGCTTAGTAGTCCTAGGCAACTTAGTAATGAAATCCATAGTTACAACTTCCCACTTCCACTTAGGGATGGGCAAAGGTTGTAGCAAACCAACTGGATGTCGGTGCTCATCCTTGACCTTTTGACATTCAAGGCATCTAGCAATGAAATCAACAACTTCCTTTTTCATACCTGGCCAATAGTATTTCTTTTTTACTATGAAAATTGTCTTCTGGTAGCCTGGATGTCCAGCATTAGGTACTTTATGCATCTTTGACAATATTAGACTCTTCATCTCTTGATCATTTGGCACATAGACTCTGTGCCTATACATGAGGATTCCATCCTCTAGTTGTTGTGACATACCCTACTGTAATCTCACCTTTATATCGACATAACACGTATCTAATTTGGAAACTTCTAAAATTAGCAGTTGTAGCATGTATTTAGTGCACCCTCTTGTTGAGTGCATCAACTACCTTGTTCTCTTTTCCTTGAATATGCTTTGTGTCAAAGTCACACTCACTAAGGAATTCTAACCACCTGCTTTGTTTGGAATTTAAACTTGGATGTCCAAACAAATATTTCAGACCATTATGGTTTGTTCTCAACTCAAATATTTTACCCATGAGATAGTGTCGCCACATCTTAAAGGCATGCACTATATCTGCCAATTCTAAATCATGAGTAGCATAGAGCCTTTCATGCTCTTTTAGCTTTCTCCATCAATAACATATCACATGTCAATTTTGACTAAGGAATCCATTGAGCCCTTCCTTGCAGAAATCTGCACAGACAACAAAGTCTTCATCTGGATCAGCGATCCTCAAAATTGGCACACTTGTCAACAAACTCTTCAAGTGATGAAAACTCTTTGCACAATCCAGAGTCCAATCAAATCACATACCTTTCTTTTGCAAGGATGTGATTGGGTGCTAAATTTGTGAGAATCCTTCAATAAACATTTTATAGTAACCTGCAAGTCCCATGAAGGACCTCACCTCTACGACATTTCTTGGCATTGGCCATTCTTCAATGGCTTTTATCTTTGTTGGATCCACAACTATTCCTTCCTTGGAAATCATATGTACCAAATAACGAATTTTTCGCTGGTGAAATGAACACTTGCTCAACTTCGCATACAACTGATGTCACGCAGAAATACAATGACAAACTTATCTAAGTAACTTCTAAAAACTCCATTGATAAAAAACATGAATACTACTGGTGCATTTTGACAACCCAAAAGGTACCACTATGAAATCTTAATGTCCATACCTCGTCCCGAAGGCAATCTTGCTAATGTCTTATTCTTTCATTCTCACCTGGTAATATCCAGATATGAGATCAATCTTTGAAAATATCTGCGCACCTCTCAGTTGATCAAAGAGGTCATCTATCCTTGGAAAAGGATACTTATTCTTTACTGTTACTTTGTTCAACTACTTGAAGTTGATATAAAGTCTCAACATACCATCCTTCTTCTTCACGAACAATACCGAGGCACCCCAAGGTGACACACTTGGGAGTGTATACCCCTTCTTTTGAAACTCTTCAAGTTGCATCTGTAACTCCTTCAACTCTGATGTACTCATCATGTATGGGGTCTTGGATATAGGAGCCACAACCGACATCTTATTTATATAGAAATCAATATTTATTTTCGGTGGCAACCCCGATATCTCTCTAAAGACATCTTCAAATTCCTTCAGTACTACATAATCTTCAACATTTGACACTCTATCCTTAGGTTCCTCCTCCATGTGCAAACCTTAAGCTCTTTCAATAACAACAACAAAAATTTCCTTGATGGAGGGTGTATGCCTTTATACTCCTCTGAGGGTTTAACAAAATAACCTTGATATCAAGAAGAAACACACAAGATTGCATAAATTCCTTACCTAATCCAAGAAATAGCATGCAAAACCCTTACTTATCAAAGATATTCCAACGATTTTCCAAGAAGAAACATCCAAGAGAAATCACTAGCCTTTCTTCCACAGTGTAGCATCCATAATGAACAAAAATAAGAGAGAGAAAATTGGCCAAGTGGGCCGAAATTTCAGTCCAAGAGAGATTTATCAGGTGAGTTATTAGGAAATAAAAAATGACTTGCCTCATATTTATATGAGGAAACCTGAGTCATAGTTTGTTCACTTTCCAATTAAATTTGTGATTTAAGGTCTAAAACCTAAGTTACAATGCCAAATTAACAAGACATGTTGCTTTTTTTTCCCATGTAGGCTACAAAATGACCAAAAATAACAAAATGATGGGACGTTAGCCCGTAAAATCTCTCTCCAAGGTGGCACGTGCGATAGAAAATCCTCCAAAGGCTAGGACGTCAAGCTAGAAGTGATCTGGATTATTTTCGGCACGAAATGAGAGTGGAGATATAATAAAGAAATATACAGAGATATCTCGGATATCCAACAATATAACATAAATATATCAGAGATGAAACCATAAACATAGAGATACAGTAATACAATTTCTATTAATGAGCGAAAATGTACAAAGACTGTAAAAATACAGAGTGAAAGACTCGCTAGAATGGTGGTAGCTTATCTCTGAGAAGAGATGTGATGGCTACTCGCATTCGCAAGAAGATGATCATTACAACGAGTCTGCAAAGTCCTTTTAAACATAAGTAAAATCCAAAACCCTAACCTCGGAAGATGAAAATCCAAAAGGTTTGTGGGCCCTGATGGGGGTAGTTGATACGTCAACTTCTCTAGGGCATAACTTTTGCATACGATCTCCGTTTGGGGCGCTCTATACACCGTTGGAAAGGTCTAATTGAGAAGAACAATTTTCGACTGGTATAATTCAATGATTTTTAAGACCACTTGGACCCAAAATACCCAAAAAAGGGCCTCAAAACGTTCCCAGAAGTTTGGAACCTGAAAAACTACCAAAAAAATGCCAAGATGGAAAACTATTTTTCGAGCATGTGGAATAGGTGGGTGGCCACCGATATCCACATGGATCAAGAACAGTGTCACATCATCCCAAAATTAAGCAATAGAGTGGGGCTTCAATCCCACAACATCACCAAATGTGTCAAACACGCCAAATGTTCCATAAAAAATGTGACGTGATGCTTCCCAAGAGGGATGTTTGGGCATACAAGGGTGACATCATCCTTCCTTCATGGTTCCAATCCCCATTCAAGTGCCAAGGTCACCTTCCCAAGTGCAATGATCATCTTCAAAGACCTTCAATAAGTGGGACACTACATCCAACCAATGGGCTTTCAAGCCCCTATGGAGGTCCATGTGGCTTAGTCCTTCATGAATAGCTTTCATCGAGAAAGGTCATGCAAAGAAAACCGAATACAATCTCCAAGGGTCCACAAGTTACATGTATCATGCCAAGTAAGACACATTTAATAAAACAACCAAACAAACATGTGCATTAAATCCCCCCCTTTTCAAACTAAACAAATGCTCAAAGACCTTATAAAATTTGCCAAATTTAAGTATGGGAGGGTTGTCATGGCGCCCTATTGGGTAGGCCAATCTTCAAGTCAAGGATTATTTCCCAATAATACCCTCTCTAAGTAATGTAGTGAATATGAGGTGGATGGGGGTATGAATTTTGGGCATGGGGTTCTTGACATATCAAGGGCTCATATCGTCTCATCTATGGGTGCCTTTGTGGAGGGTGTGTTGCGTCCTTCATTTGCAATGCAACATTTTTCCAAGGCCTTTATTGCCTTTCATTTATTATGGTCTGAACATTGAGTGCTATGTGCAATGGAAATTAAAGAGAACCACAATGCCACTTGAAGTTAGAATACATTGAGTGCCATATGCACTGGAAAGTAAAAGACACTACAAATGCAATCCCCCATCAAGCGAAACATTTCTTAATCACTTCCCTTTTTTTAAAAGGTCCTTTATTTTTCTAGAGAAGTGTTTCATTTCTCTAAGGACCTTAGGGTGAGTATATAGAAGGATTCGTTATGGATTTTTTCTTTTTCCAACTACAACACCTGTAGGCCTTTAGCCCCTTCTTCCCATGAAATGAGGTACAAGCCCTTCTTAGGGTCAATGAGCCCAAAAACCCAAAATATGAGGAAACAAAGGGGAAGAGGTGTGAAAAGTGGTAAGTATGAGTGGGAATGATACAACGACCCTTCAAGGAGACGCCCAAATAGCAACCCTTTTCCTAAGGGTGACCCACTTACTAGAAAACCATGTCAACCACAGAGGTGAAATAACAAAAAAGGTATAATTTCCAAGAAAATGTTCTGTAATCAATAAAGGAATCTTTGCAACATGCTCAAATGCTTCAATTATTAAAGTGACACTTACCATGAGACTGTACTTGTTACCTCGTGAAGTAAGACTTGTCATTCTTTCTGGACCAGGGTGGTGTGGTGGACACTATTATGTTGTCAATGATGAATGGTGATTTGTGGTGGAGAAGAGGTGCTCTATCTACTCAATGTGGGCTCAATTGGTCATCTGGACCTCGACACTCCATGTCTTCTATCCTTGGGCCTTTAGACATCATCTCCTTAGTTACCCCTAGTGTTAGAAAAACAGGACCATGGAGCAATAAAATAAAACAAATGCAGAAACAAAACACAGAAGACACACAATACAAGAGAGACACAGATTTATGTGGTTCACCCAATGTGGGCTACGTCCACCAGAGAAATTGCTAGGTCCTTCCTTTATTATTATCCAACAAATGAAGGGATACAACCTACAACAAAACCCGCTGTAACTTCCTCTTCTTTCTCTCACAAGATCCTCTCTCAGAATACAATATTCACCATCAACCATAGTTGCGATACATTTCCCTCATAAAAGAGGGTTGCCTTCTAGGGCAAAAAACCCTAACATAATCTCTACCGTTAGATCTGTGACCTTATGAACGGTCCAGATTTACAATGAAATTACAATGTACTTTTACAAGGCAATTTTTGCTTCGGGGGCTTCGCCCCCGAACTCCCACTGGGGGCCCGCTTGCCCCTAGACCCCCCAGACCCCGCAGAGGGGGTACCCCCCCTCTACACTCCCCCACGTGGAAGAGTGTACATACTTCTGGGGTGTAAATACTTCATGGGGTATAAACACGGCTGAAAGCAACGAACTCTGAATCAGGAAGATAATCAGGCTCCACAACCAACAATCTCCCACTTGGAGACTGATCTCAACAACTCCACCGCTGCTGTATATGCTGGACTTTGAACCTTCTTGGACCTGGAAAATTTCTTATTTTCATCTTCATTCTTGAAGACCAACTGAAACTGAGCAGGAACTCAGTTTCTCCCTGGTTACTCCCTTTGTTAACATGTCTGTAGGATTCTAGCTAGTGTGTATCTTTTCCAGCTTCAATTGTCCATCTTCCAAGGTGGATCGTATGAAGTGGTACCTCAACTATATATTCTTAGTCTTTGAATGGAAGGTTGAGTTCTTTGCAAGGTGAATGGCACTCTGACTGTCACAATACAAACGACTGTTCTCCTGCTTCTTTCCCAATTCCTCCATAAACCTTTGTAACCAAATCATCTCTTTACTAGCCTCTGTAGCAGCAACATACTTTGCCT
>ML783472.1:622572-633137 GCA_009831015.1 Picea engelmannii | reverse complement strand
ACACACACATGCAGCTTACAAAGTCTATCGACTGTCACTGGTTCCAATCTCAGACTTTGGGGGGCATTCTGTTACCCATAATTTTGGTTGTCATGATGATGTATTGATTATGGTGCACTCAAGCTCTTCATTAGAACTTTCTCTTGAGAAAAGTTACTTTCTTCTCTTACCAAAAATATCATTTTTGAGGAAGGTTCGCAGGCTACCAATACATTTGCCTGCGAGAATGTATGATTCTCACAGGCTACCTTAAGCCAGGGTGCGAGAAGTTCGCACTGTGTATAACTGCTAGGGTGCGAACACTTTCTAAAGAAGGAAAAAAGAAGAATTCTTGAAGCTTCTAGAAAGGAATCTTCTAGAAGGATGAGATGGCATTCGAATGGTTATCTAAGTACTGGATTTCCTGATATTTTGGGATCATTCTTATCCAAGTAACTAATTCATTCTCTCCTATATATTGAGGGGATTCTCATGGAAAAGGTTAGCAAGCAAACAAGCAAGAGATTTATTGGAGAATTAGTGAAATATTGTGTGAAGGATTGAAGCCACAACAGCTAGAGAACTCCAGCAAAGTCATCAAAGGTGGTTGATCTTCTTCATGCAAGTGAGCAAGTGTGTGTGTCAGAGCTAAGGGTCATCGAAAGGAATCTTGCAAAATCAAGGCTCAGGTTGTAATCTTTACTTTCCATCAATATGATACAGTAATGTGTCCCTTTCCCATAAAGTTAGTTCTACTTTATTGTATAACTCCTTGATCATATACATAGATTGACTGTTGGATAGATTGTGTTTTCTTCACTTCGGTTGGTTTGTATTGTTTTGATCTTGACTGTACAAGCGCACTGGAGCGAAGCAGGAACAACAAAGATCAAAGGAAGCGATTGTAAGGTATGTTCTTTAATCGAACCTCCTAATACATTCAATAGTTAAAATCTAGGGAAAGAGTATCATTCTGTCTTGCTTTGTTCTAGATCCAGGTGGATCTAGGGAGATTGGTTTGTGTCCGCACTTACGGATTTATCCAATAACACCTTCTACAGAAGAAAATACCTCCAAGGAAGAAGGAGAGGATGTATACTTGGATTCTTCAAGCACACATGCAGATCATGAGACATGGTTGGTTGACTCAGGTGAATCCTTCCATATGAGTCCCCATAGGGAGTGTTTATGTGAATATGAAAGGTATTATGGAGGTAATGTTTTCCTAGGTGATGAATCGACAACCAAAATCATAGGTTGAGGAATATTCAAGTTGAGTCTCATAGATGGAAGGATTAGAACACTACCTAGTGTTCTGCACATCCTAGGATTGGCCATAAATTTGATTTCTGTAAGGAAAACAGACGATGCAGGTGTAAAAACAATATTTGAAAAGGAAACTTGCTGGATGGTTCGCGGAGAAATGGTTCGTGGAGAAATGGTGCTGCTGAAGGGTGTTCGGTTTCAAACTCTGTATAAGCTGCAAGGAAGCACTATTAGCGATGGGTGTAATAGTTCCACTGTTCCTGATATTGGAGTTGAAGAAGAAAGAACTCCTACAGTATTTGGAGAAAAGGTTATGCTGTGGCATCAAAGACTGAGGCATATTAGAGAGAAGGGTCTTCGACTACTACAAGGTAAAGGTATGGTTGAAGGTATGTCTAAATGATTTTTGGATTTTGATTTCTGTGAGCATTGTGTATATGGGAAGTAAAATCGGGTAAGATTCCCCTCTAGTGCAACGAGGCCAGAAGGAATTTTACAGCTAGTTCACAATGATGTGTTTGGACTTGTGTCGGTTCCATCATTGGGAAAATCCATGTACCATGTCTCATTTATAGATGAATTCTCGAGGAATACTTGGATATATTTCCTCAGGAAGAAATCAGAAGTATTTGACAGGTTTAAAGAGTTTAAGGATCTTGTTGAGAATCAAACAAAGAAAATCATTAAGGTGCCGAGGATAGATAATGGCGGAGAGTTCTGCGGGAATGAATTTGAATAATTCTGTAAGAAGTGTGGTATATCAAGGAAGAAGACTACTCCATACACATTTTAACAAAATGGAGTTGCAGAAAGGATGAACATGACGTTGATGGAAAAATCAAGGTGCATGCTTAGTGGTGTCAGGTTAGGGCAAGAATTCTGGGCAGAGGCAGTGGGTACTGCATGTTTCCTAGTCAACAGATCACCCTCATCCACATTGGATGACAAGACTCCACAAGAGGTATGGACTGGTAAGAAACCTTCTGTCACACATCTCAATGTATTTGGCTGTGAGGCCTTTGTTCATGTTCCAAAGGAAAACATGAGTATTCAAGATAAGAATGATGAAAAGTGTATCTTTATTGGGTATAAGGATGGTCTCAAAGGTTATAATGAAGGATGTTGTTAAATAGGAAGTCCTACCAAGTAAGGAAGAACCAGAGAAAATAGAGTTTGATTTAAAGGATGATGAATCAGACTCTATAGAAGAACATGAATTAGAAGAATAAGATCCTCATAATCTAATATTGAGGAGATTGGTTTGAGAAAGAAGGCTACCATAAAGGTATACTCCATCTGATTTCCATTCAAATTTTGCTTTGTCTATTATTGATGACGATCCTAGAACTGTCAGGGATGTAGTGGATTCAGAGGATGGAAAACTCTGGAAAAAGGCCATGGATGAAGAAATGGCAGCGCTGGATAAGAATGAGGTTTGGGATCTAGTGGAGTTTCCGACTAGAAGAAATCCCATTGGAAGCAAATGGGTATTTAAAAAGAAGCTGAATGCAAAAGGCAAAGTGGAGAAATACAAAGCTTGGTTAGTAGCAAAGGGTTATTCCGAGGTTGAGGGAATTGATTTTGGTTAGATTTTTTCTCCTGTTGCCAAGTTAAATTCTATAAGGTTTCTGTTATCTGTTGCTGCTGCATTTGATTTTGAAGTAGAACAGATGGATGTGAAGACAACATTCCTACATGGGGATTTGGAAGAAGAAATCTATATGAAGCAACGAGAAGGCTTTGCTGTGAAGGGAAAGAAGGAGCTGGTATGGAAGCTGAAAAAGTCCATGTACGGTTTAAAACAATCACCAAGGATGTGGTATCGAAAATTTGATACTTATATGCTGGGACTTGGCTTCACAAGAAGCAAAGAGGATCACTGTGTGTATTTTAAATTAATTGGTGATCATTCGATTTATTTGGTCTTGTATGTGGATGACATGTTGCTTATAGGAAACAACAAGAAGATTATCTAGGATGTGAAAACTCAGTTGTCCTCTAAATTTGACATGAAGGATCTTAGCGCTGCAAATTTGGATTTTGGCATGGAATATAAAAGAGATCGGAAAAAGAGGAAACTTTGGTTAAATCAGAGAAAATATGTCGAGACAATATTGCAGAGTTTTAATATGCAAGAATGTAAACCGATCAAGGTCCCTATTCCTGTTGGTGTAAAGTTATCTACGGATCACTGTCCCAAGACACATGAAGATGAGGAGGACATGTCTTGTGTTCCATATGCGAGTGAAATTGGTAGTTTGATGTATGCAATAGTCTGTACTAGACCAGACATTGCACATGCAATGGGAGTTTTGAGCAGGTATATGTCAAAACTAGGGAAGGAGCATTGGACATTAGTAAAAGGGTTTTCAAATATTTGCATGGCACTGCTAGCTATGGATTGTGCTACTAAGGAAGAACAAGATTGGACAAAGTGTTGGACATAGATGGATTTGTGGATGTTGACTGGGCTAGAGATCTGGATCATAAGAGATATACAAGTGGGTATGTGTTTAACCTTTTTGGAGGAACAATCAGTTGGATGAGAAAAATACAGGCTGTAGTGGTACTTTCAACTACAAAAACTGAATACATGGCAACCGCTCATGCAAGTAAGGAAGCAGTATGGTTACAAAGATTTTGTTCAGGTATTGGGTTGGTACAACAAGTTGTAAGGATAGATTGTGATAGTCAGAGTGGAATTTTTCTGGTGAAGAACCTGACTTATCATTCAAAGACAAAGAAAATTGATATTCAATATCACTTTGTGAGAGACATGGTTGAAGAAAAGAAAGTGCTGATGATGAAGGTGGACACTTTGAAGAATGTTGCATATTCATTAAAAAAAATTGTGAGCAATGAGAAGTTATCTTGGTGTAGAGGATCCATGGGCATTGCTGCCCTATATTGTTGACTATATAACCCTGTAACTCCATGTATGTAAATAAAACAAAAAGTGGGAGAATGTTGGGCATGTGTTATATTCTTTGCATGACTAGCTCTAGTGGTTGCTACGTTGCACCAGGAATGTAGNCGCCCGACCCCTATTTCCCCCCTGCGTGGGGGTTCGGAGGCATCGACCCTGAGATTTTTTTGTCTCGATAAATGTGCCACATTTTTTGCCTCATTTTTCGTGTCACCTCGATTTTCATGTCCATTGTTTGGCGGTTTTCAACACATGGTTTTTGCCAATGGTTTTCTATTTCTGGTTAAGGAATTAGGGTTGTTGACTAATCTAGTTCATTTGGTTAGGGTTTTGGATGCCGCTGGCTCCTATATGTATATTTTATTGTAAACAATGTATCACAATGAATGAATATAAAATATGTTGGTTTTATCGGTTTGGGTTTCTGAGGGAAAAATCTCTGTGTAATGTTTGTATTTGCCACTGTATCTTTTCTATTCTTTTACTGAAAATATGTTTGTAGTAAATAATTGTACAAGGTTAAAATCTACATGGACCACATGGCAGAGAAGGGGGATCTCATTCCTTGGGTTGTGCGAGTTGAGAGGAAAGAGAGACTGGTGTATTAAAATTTGTTGTTGAGTAGAATCTGGGGATTGGGTTCCTGAATGTGGAGAGTGGAGAGCCAAGAGGGATATACCTCCTTGTGGAATCATAACCTTAGCTTGGGGTTTTCTTGCTTTTGATATTTGGAACAACAAGCTTATGGCTGAGAGGATCATCCCCTGTATGCATCCAATCAATTCAACAATTTAAAGATAAGTTTTCTGTTGTGTTTTTAAATGTTAATTCCACTACACAAAATGTGTAATGAATGTTGTATGTTTTTTCTTGAACTGTTGCATTTTGGTTTTAAATATCCTGTTATTTTCATGAATAAAATTAGCATGAGCCAGTTGTTGTTTTTATTGCAAAGCAAAATCTTTTATGGGTTAGCAAGTAGGGGTTCATTACAACACAAGAGAAAAACATACATTGGAACCTCTATGTGGGTGGGCACATATGAGAATTAATTTTTTAAATTTATCCCCCCCTTGCAGGAGTTACTATTCATAAGATGGGAATAATAGTGAGTTTCAAGGAAGGAGAGAAGAAATACAACAAAAAAGGACAAAAGGAAATTAGGTGTAACAATGATAGCAAACTAATGATGCATGGTGGTTAGCTTGTTAGTGTGTGTAGTGTGAGATAATGCCCAAACATTGTGAGGGGTTGTATCCATTGTTTGACTTCACTTAAGTACCTAAGTTTTCCACAAAACCCCTATGCTCGGAGAAAGTGCAAAGAGCTAAGCTACAACACACTTATGCATGAAATATGATATCAAGCACATGTAAGACAAAGATTAAATAAAGATTAAATAACACAAGATGCATGATAAATAAAACTATTTAGATTAGGGGAGCAAGCAAGCGTAAGTATTGTGCAATTCAAAGATAACAATTAAAATATGAAATATAAATGATGAACTTAGATAGGGAGCAATGAATTTAACTATTACGTAAGAAATATGATGGTTGAACTATGATCTTAGAGATAAGAAAATTTAACTAATATAAGATAGAGTATGAACTAAAGTGTGATTTAGTCTAATTTTTTTGATTATAATAACATTTGAACTACAAAAAAATCTACGACATATCTCACTATCATGAAAGGAGTATGATAATCAAATCATCAACAAAACATTGGAAAGGTAACATGGAGGTGAGAGTAAGAGGGTGACACTTATAATTACTTGATTATGGGAGTTGCATGTATCATTGTTTTTAATGACTTGGACAACATACTTCAGACCTATCTCCTAGATGAACCTATTCAACATCTCACACAACAATTGTGCATCTTCAACATATGCAAGTGCATTGATAAATTTGTTAAACATTGTTCCCCTAGGACAATTAACTAAGAATTTGAGAATGGTCTCCCTTCCCATCTATCTAACCATTTAACATCATAGTACATCTAGTGATCTTCCATGATTTCCTAAGCTCATCCAACCCATGGGTGCAATTGCTCTTTTCCTATTGAAGGAGCATTCTTCTCATCTCCTCATAGGAAGGTCCCTTTTACCCCAAACCAACATGTATAATGGCTTATTCTTGGTAATGTTGAAAGAAATGTCACTGCATAGAAACCATTTTGAGCGATATTGTTGGTTTCCTGCTTCCCTTTTTTTAACTAATGATCTAATACAAGGTTGTGCCCCATAAATTAAACTTAGAACAAATAAAGGTGAGTGTTGATGATTAAAATCACAACGATGAATTCTGCCCGCAAAGGATTGCTAAACACTATTATTTATTTATGAAAATAATATTTAACTAGTAGGTGGGACCCCCTTGTAGACTAGAGGCGCAAAGATAGACATGTTACGCTCATATGTTGCTGCTTTTATGATGTTGCCTACATAGTCCTATACCTTTGATGATGCAATCTTGCTTTCATTTGATATGATAAATGGGTGGTTGATGCATTGTGGCTAAACGTTGTTGATATTTACTTGCGGTACATGGCAGTTCTATGGTTATGAGAATCATATTGTTTACAGGTGCTATGATATGTTATGTTATAACATTGATCCATATATGATTTATGCAAGGGATAATAAAATAGGATCTTGATAAAACAAAAATAAAAACTATGTATAAGTGCTAGAGCTATGATAAAAGATTACACATAAATCTTGTGATAAATGTGAAATGGTGGACCTAGCTGTTATACTATGCGATTTTGTTTACAAGATTACATAGAGGCACATATGGTAATGTTAATACATGATTATTGTTGAAGTTATGACATAAAGTTAAATTATAAGTTATATGTCTCGGATGGCGCACTATGCAATTGATGTGGTATCGAATTTATACAAAGGCTATGGCATTGAATTTTGGGATTGGATATGGTTTGATGTTAATGGTGGATGTTATGTTAGTGGGCTGGCTCGTACATGGAATTGAATAGGGACAGGTGAGGAAGCGATGTGCATTTACTGCATGTCATTGCAAACCTCCCTTGAGCCCATCACCTTAGCATATTTGCATTGTTGCTCTGTTGGTTGTGAAAGCTCTACGTTTTCAGGATTGGAAGGGGAAAATTCGACCAGTTCGTCATTGAAGCTATTTTCTCACAGGTATGGCTCTTAGCTTTCCATCCATGATGGAATCTCTGTATTATGAATCAAAACATGGCTCAAGATTACATGGGTTCTGTGTTTTCTTGATTTTTTGACTGAGTGTAAATATTGTGTTCTGGGTTCTTTGTAATTATTGTGAAATGTTGGCATTTATAAGCGAAGTAATGGGTGTTATTGATTATAAAGTTTGCGCATTGGTTATTTACTCGATCATCTTGG
Source organism: Picea engelmannii (assembly GCA_009831015.1). Taxonomy (NCBI): domain Eukaryota; kingdom Viridiplantae; phylum Streptophyta; class Pinopsida; order Pinales; family Pinaceae; genus Picea; species Picea engelmannii. The sequence goes on along the minus strand of ML783472.1, from coordinate 625,572 downwards.
TTTTTTTGGTTCTCTGTGAAATAATGGTGACAGTGGTGCAACGAGCTCTGTGTTTTATGGTTGAGGGGTTTTAACCATCTTTCTGTGTATCAATTGATGTTAACTCTTTTTCCCTCTCGGTCATTGTTGTGATTCTTTATCCAAGTTGAAATGCAACATTCGACAATGGCATGATTCTTTTGTCTAAGCCCCGATCTATTGTTGATGACTCATTCTTTACTGTCATTTCACTGAAAGCTTTCCACAAGTCCAATCTTGGTTGGCCCCGAATGTTTAATGCAGGCATGTGAAAGCATTGAATGGATACGAGTTGTGAAGAGTTTTTACACACCACTCCTCTCATCTCTGCTATAATGATGACTGTTATGTTGTGTGGCCTCACTGTCAATTGTTTTCGAAAGTTATCGACCTCCTAGGTGTTGGAAAGGGACATGGTCTCTCTGTGTTTTGAGTACCCTTCATTGTTTAAATTAGCCCTCGTTCCTCTCTGCAAAAAGGGTTTTAGAAGCATCTGTGTGTGCTTGGGTTGTTTAGCTCGAATTGCCTTATTTTCCACTCAGACATTCTCTTATGGTTCTGTCAAAATCTTGGGGTTATAAGTTGAAGGACCGTGGTGTTTTTAAGGAACATGGCTCTCTTTTCGTTCAAGATTATATTTGTGGCTTGTGGTTGTTACTCGGTGGTAAATGGATATGAGGATAAAATACCATGAGCTCTCTGTGTTTTTTAAGGACAAACATACTTTCATTACCTCTCTACATTTAAATTCTAAAGAGACCGACTTGGATTCTAACTTGCTTCTACCTCCCTTAGACACCTCTTGGGGTTTGTCAAGATTTTGGGTTTAATGATTGTGGAAATTTTAAAGGAATAGGCTCCCTCGCTTCAAAAACAATCTCTATGTGTCCTCTTTGTGATGAATTCATTTGAACATAAAAAATATGGTTACCTACTGCTCGAGAGCTGCCCTTCTATTCAATTATGGTATTCATTACTGTGTTTAATCCTAGCATGATCATGATTACATTTAAGTTAATAAGGCACATGTGTGAGTGATTATTTCACCAAACACAATCATGATTCTGTCAAAGTTTAAAAGAGATACTTGTGTGGAAATATCATTCTATTCTCTTCATACATCATATGGTTCTATGGGTCATTCCTTTTAAAAGGAAGTTTGTATATATTGATGCACACAAAGATCAAGCTCATTGTTACATTTTTTTGGTTGACTGTTGTTATCAATTCAAGACTATGTCAATTATATTGTCGAAGGCCTGTATGTATGATAGACTCATCAAACGTTCTGTGGTTCTGTCCAGATTTAAAAGGAGCCTGTGTGTGTTTAAATCGTGCCTGATTTTGTTAGAGGACAATGAATATTGATTGTTTATCCTGGGTGTGTTATTGTTTGATTACCAAGGATGAATGTTGGACATAGATAACATGGATCACTGTGCTTATTCTGTTTGTTTTAAAAAGAAGAGGTCATCGTTAGCACATGTAGTATTGTGGTTCGAATAGTTATATTGTTACCGTTGAATTGGAAATGTTTGCATAAGTCATAATACACAGACTGTTATAAATTGAATATTTATGGGAAATTAAATGGTTTTATTAAGACAGTAAGCAATCTGTATGAAATTGAGGAACAGTTCAATGTTTTGGTCTTGGAAGTGGATGCTTTTTGGATTAAATTTGAAATAGAGTTATGATAGTTGATTGATTTAATTTATTTTATGAACAATATCCATATAATTCCCTCTCATTTTCTCACTTTTTCGCTCATTATAAATCCCCTCACGATCCCAATTTCATTTTGCACGCCCTGTTCACTAAAATTAAATTAAAACTCTGTATGACAGTGATAAAAAATGACACAGAGATAGATGTCAATTGATATGTTTTGGTATTATTGCACAGTCAATTATTTAATGAATTGTCGAGCAGTAATTGTGTTCTTACTCCTTGTCATGATATCACTTTTTTTCGCTCAAAACAATCCCCCCAGATATCCCATGAACCCCATTTCACCCCCTTCTCATTTGAAAATTATTAAATAAATTTTATGGATTGGATTGCATGGGTTTGATGTTGATTGTTGAGAAAAACTTTGTTTCATATTAAGAGAATGTCATGTATGGTCTGTTTAAGAGCTAGTTGCTAATAATGGCTGCATACATGATGAGCTTCTTCAATAGAGGAAGTCATGGTCGAAATAATAAGGGCAGAGGAAATTGGAATAGAGGGCCTAGAAGGCCTAGATTCTCAATACATTTCGATGACGATCCTAAAGATTTAAATCAACTCTTTCAAGATGGATTTTTCAATTGGATTGGACAAGGTATAGTCCAGCCTAGACTAGAGAGGTCTCCCTTCTAGGCCTAGCATGTTCCCGGCATACCTGTGCCCCCTCATGTATCTTTGCAACCTGAAGTTCCCGAGAATGATGGATGGCAGGAGATTGTTCGCCTGATCTGTAAACGGGTCGAGTACTACTCTCCCAAATGTTTACAATGTGAGGATCTTTAAATTGACTATGGCTTATATAGGTTTTATTGAGCATATTAGTTCATTTATCATAATGCATTACAAGCATAAACATAATACAAATTAACATTAAGGAGTATAAAACACATAAAGGAAAATAAGAGAGAGACAACCAATGTTGATAACGGAGTTCACCCCTCCACCTCTGGGGCTACGTCTCCGGACCTGCTCCAACTGGATTGCAGATCTTCTATATTCCTTCTTCAAAGTGAGCTCTCAAAACTCTCTTACATTCAAGGACTATGGCTCTTCATTAGCTCAACACTATGGATTTCAATGGCTAAGCACTCTCTCCTTTCTTTCTCCCCCTTCCTCAACATGGCTCACATAAGGAATATATATAGTTTTTCCTTACTCACTCTCCAACTAAGAGCATTAATTACAAGATCCACAATTGTAGGATCTGATTACAAAGAAGGAAAAACAAGATCCTTAAAAGTAGGATCTTCA
>ML783472.1:491354-603711 GCA_009831015.1 Picea engelmannii | reverse complement strand
CCAATGATTTGATTTTCAACTGTAATAAGGGAACGTCGGAATAGTAGCGCTCCAGCCATACATTACATTGAACACATGCTGTCTGCTCGGGCTTTGAAACGACAATTTTGGGTTGGTTTAGATCACCGAGGGTTCCATTCAGTAGCTTGATCCTTGGGTAGCTAGGATTATTCTTTAAGCATGGGGGAAAATTAGAAGCAAAGTCATAGGGTGGCTCGTAGCACAGACCATGGGAATAAGGATACTCACTAGCCAGGAAGCGCTCAATATCAGAGTTCTAGTCTTCGCTGAGGACTATGGGTTTTTGATCAGCACTTGGCTTAGGTTTATTCCGAGCAAGTATCGATATCAATCGAGCATTCTTTTTACCTTTGCTATCAACAGTAGGGTTTCCCTTGACTTTCTTGCTCACAGGTTTTTTTATGGCCTCAACCTTGTCTGTGATAATGTCGGGTAGGTTGATATCAGGGCCGACCGAGGGTTTGGGAGAGGGTAAAAGGGCATGGAAAGGCATGGGTGGCCCGACCTTAGTCTCGCTGACCACAGGCTTGTTGATTTGGACGGACTCTGAATCAGAAAAACCATTTTGAGATAGAAAAGCTTGCCAATTATCGCCGTGAAGGTTCAAATGGTGAATGACGATGAGTCTGATCAGGCCGTGGTGGAACAAGCTACTATCGGCCTTCTCTCATTTGAACCTCTTAGCCATTTTGTAAAGACTACGCTGAAAGTAAAAAGGCATGTTCAATGGATAGCCTATGAAATTCATTAACAGTCGAAGGTGATAAAGAAAAACCAATCCATACCGATCCTCATAGGTCACAAATTGTTTAATCATTATCAAAAGGTCATGCCACCTAGGTTTAAGTGTGGAAATAGACATACCTCTGTCACAGGATGTAACCTTTCATGATACGAACAACAGAGGCCATGGCACCTCGTTGACTTTAGACTTTTTAAACCATCGCTGGCCCATGGATGACAATCCTATGGCAGAGCTTATAAACTCTGCATTCAGCTCAAGATGAATGTCACCTACTTTATCCCTACACCCATCAAAGGTAAGTGTGAATTGTTGTGCAATCATTAGATTGAAACCCTTGAACCTTTGTATAAACGTGAGCCAACCATTATCTTGTAAATCCTTACGGGCGTTATCAAAGAGTAACAGAGCTTGACTACCGTTCGATTCAATTCACACCATCGGTGCCATAGAGAGGAGCACACGGTGAGCGATGTGAACGAGCCAGGGTTTGAATCACAGCATACGCAGGAGAAGAATGCCTACCTGAAACTAGCAAGGGTGAAATAGGGATATGGGTAAACATTAATGACACATCGTGCGAAGGTGGTGGAGCTATTTCTGCCCATGCAGAATAGTCATTACCATGGTACAACTGCTGGCGCTACAACTATTCAAATCACAACGCATATGCGTTACAAACTATGCCACTTCAATCAATCAATCGAAACCTTTGGTAAGTGGATTAATCATTCGCGCGAGCGATAGTTATAGTTTCAAAACCAAAGCAAAAATCAAAATCGCACCAAGGGTTTGACTATGTGACATGCATTGTATAGAACGATTCATACCAAGAGTTTAATCATAACACCAATGCTTTTTTTATGTAACCAATGTGCCAAGTGAATTGATCAAATAACATGTAAATCCAATCACCAATGCATCACAAACTCAATCACTCATGAAACAAAACTGTATAATCAATCAAAGAATGTCAAATGAGTACAGATCAAGAGGTCTTGCCAACTGCATAATAATAAGTAAAATGTAAATGCAATGGGTATATCGATAAGAATGATAACGACAATTCAGTGACGATTTTAATGCGACTTTGAAAACCAAGTTTTCACGCTTTCAGTCGTGAAAACAAGAAGAGAGGTAAGTGTGTAAATAGTGCAAAAAATAAAAGTGTCGCTTTATTTGAAAATTGCGACGAAAATTAAGGTTTGCAAAACACTGGTGTAGGCAGCTTATACGGACAATATAAAAATGTGAATTGGCTGCCAACATAGTGGCAATGCCAAAACTTGTCGATTGTATAACCACTGATACATATGTCATCCAATGGATAGACAACTGCCAGTAATCATGGCATGGTCGTTGGCCATGAAATCACTGTCAAATCCGTAACCAACGTTGGAGAAGCTCGTCCAAAATCACAAAACGATGGTCAAAGAGGGTAAAGAGCTCCACCAAAACTGGGATCTTGCCACTTTTATGGCCATAAATACAGTCATCCACCAAATGGAAAATCGTTGTAATTTATAGACATTGCCCTCTACAAACTGCTCATTGAAGGGCACGATGAAAAGAACAATCTTGTGCTAGGAACAATTGTCGGAACGATTAGTTTTCGTAACAGAATAGTGACAACGATGCTTATGGGAAGACATGTGCTCCTGATAAATTCACATGGAACCACAACGTTGGCTTCTAGAGAAATATCACAAGAAGTAGGCGACGTGATTCTGGAGGTGTATTCAAGATTTGGTGGGATTTTCCCATGATCTTTTCCTTGATCTATGTGGAGACGTGGAAGAAATTTGTGGTAATGAACTTTGAGACTTCGAATTCTGAAGCACCTTTGACTATGATGGAGTAGATCCGCTCCCCATGCTTCTTCCTTGTAAACCCCACTCTGTATGTAGATGATAACTTTCTGTGGATTCCCGTCAGGAACTGAGTTTACAACATCTTGTATACGTCAAAAATCTGCAATTCCTTTCTGAGCAACGGTTATCACTTTGGCTGGACCATCTACATTTCCATATTCAGATGATGTTCTATTGGAAGAATTGGTAAAGTTGCTGGAGATGGCTTCTTGTTGTATCATTTCCAACCATCTGTCGAAATCACGTTCTCCCGGGTTCGTACCGTTGCCATCAAATTCATTTGTAGTTTTCCCTGAAAGCTGTTGGAAATCACGAGCTCCATCTGCAAAAGGAGTTCTGCTCAATTTTGGAAGATCGACGCCCAGAACGACGGAATAGAATTCCATGGAGAACAATGCAAATACAAAGATTGTTCCAATCCCCATTTTTGAATGCTTCCCGTCACAGCCAAACCTGTGAATATAGCTGAGGAGATGATCTCACAAAGCTTGCACTAGTAGTAGATCAACATTCTAATGTTCTCAGTATAATCCTTCCCACCGAGGGCAAGGCAAGCAGAGAAAAGGCGACCGGGGGCAGTTGGGAGGAAGATAAGGAAGGCTGCGATCATCGACCATATCCAAGATAAGAGGCAACTTTCTCATCCGGAGGCCGTTTGGCGCGATTTTCACACTGTTGGATTTCTCTCGTCCAACCCTTCGAAATGACGTCATTACTTCTCGATTCCGAGTCAAATTTTTTTTGAGTGTTTTCCATCAAAAGGGAGATACCTGCCCCCATAAAACTCAAAATTTTGCAACATAGCAGAAATAAAACTTGCAGAAACATTATGAATTGCTTATCGAACCAACACTAAGCACTTTCATCTCGTAATCATGCTTTTCCAATGGTGGATGGAGCCTCCTTCTTCACAGGCTCTTTTACATTCTGCTTGCTTGACTTGTGGCAAATTTCAGGGTGCAATTTCTAGCACTTCTTCTCGCAATGRCCACTAATTTTGCAGAAAGTGCAGAAATTCCTTTGTTTTCCATTCAACTGTACATTCCTTGCAGGAGGATACGTAGGGTTCTTCTTTTGCTTGATCTCACTTCTCATGGACACATCCGTCTTCTTAACCCACATTTTCTTTGTTTGATGCTTAACTACATCACGGTTAGAAGATCTATGGAAGCAATCATTTCTCTTATATGCAAAAGAAGAACTTGAATGATTGTTATACCTTCCTGACTTGTCCTTGAACTGATGAGGACTAACTGTCTTGATTCCCTTCTTGGAATCCGGTGGTGAAGAGATGGCTTTCGTTTCAGCAACTTTCAAGCATTCTCCTTTCTCTTCATGTCCATAACCCAAACCTGCAAATGGTTGTCTTGGTACAACCTCCAATGGCTGGGTGACTCCTTGACCATTAATGCCAATTCCACCTCCTCTATACCCCATCTTCATGAGGATCTTCATGCCAACATTAGTGTCATATTGAGAGAAAACAGAACATGAAGAAACATCATATACCCCGGTTTGAGATGTAGCATCCATCTTCTCAACCTTCTGCAACTTAGCCAATAACTCTTCTTTGGCTCGTAGCATCTCTTGAAGCTCGTGCTTCTCCTCTTCAGCTACTTGCAAAAGTCTTCTCAATTTTGCATTGTCATCTTGAATGCTGTCATTGATCTCTTGCAACTCTTGCATTCTTTCAGCATGATTTGCTCCTCTGCCCATCCTGCAAAGCAGTCACCTACTATGATACCACTTGATCCGTAAACGGGTCGAGTACTACTCTCCCAAATGTTTACAATGTGAGGATCTTTAAATTGACTATGGCTTATACAGGTTTTATTGAGCATATTAGTTCATTTATCATAATGCATTACAAGCATAAACATAATACAAATGAACATTAAGGAGTATAAAACACATGAAGGCAAATAAGAGAGAGACAACCAATGTTGATAACGGAGTTCACCCCTCCACCTCTGGGGCTACGTCTTCGGACCTACTCCAACTGGATTGCAGATCTTCTATATTCCTTCTTCAAAGTGAGCTCTCAAAACTCTCTTACATTCAAGGACTATGGCTCTTCATTAGCTCAGCACTATGGCTTTCAATGGCTAAGCACTCTCTCCTTTCTTTCTCCCCCTTCCTCAACATGGCTCACATAAGGAATATATATAGTTTTTCCTTACTCACTCTCTAACTAAGAGCATTAATTACAAGATCCACGATTGTAGGATCTGATTACAAAGAAGGAAAAACAAGATCCTTAAAAGTAGGATCTTCAACCATCTTAGGCTCAAAAATGGAAAAGTCTCAAAACTACCCAAAGACTTTCCAACCATGCCCTTGATTCTCTCAACCTACAATTGAGAAAAATGGCAAATTGGTGTGAGGTGGTTTCTCACATGAAAACTAATTTCCATAATTAATAAATGAATAATATGTGAGACAAATTTTCTCTCACAAATATTAATCATTTTAATTACAAGTGAATAATAATAATGCATGAGTTATTAAATCTCATAAAATGCATAATTAAATTCATGAGCACTTCATAAAGCATTAATCGAACTAATATGAAAAATGCATGAAGCATTTTTCCCACATATGCATAAATAAATGCGTGAGAAATAAAACTCAAGAAAGCGTCATTTTAATCCACTTAAACACTTTTGTCGCCACCTTGAAATCAACATGGTGCTAAGTTCTTTCACGTGCGGAGATCCATTCGGATCATCGCCCAACAACCTCCCACCATCGTGGCTGGCCAAATTTATCATTACCCCCTACTCCTCCACCCGTTAACCCAAATGTTCAGATTTCCCCTACACACTCACCTGTACAGTCCTCCCATGCAAGAAAAAGACTCAAAACCGAGGCCCACCATGTGCATGATAAAGGTAAAGCTGTTGCTGCTCCCTCCTCTCCTTCAAGTGACTCAGCCAAGTCAGTATCATCTCATATGCACTTGAGAGATGACTGCTGTCATGTCATTAGTGAGATCAAGCCTGAAGGTTCTACCCAACCTAAGGCTAATTCAGGGAAGTCAAAAGGGGATAGCAACAACAAAGGAAAAATTGCATCTCAAAGTGGAAAATATGGCTTTTTATTATGTGTTTATTATTGATTTATTGAGGATGGTGGACTGCTGAAAGTTTTGGACAACAAACTATTTTTGGATATTATGGATATTTACATGATTGGATATAATTTAAAATATCTCTGATATTTAAATTTCAAATTGTGAAAATAATTATGGGAGCCACAAGGAGGCATGTGTTTGATTGATTGTCTAATTATGTTTATTTTGTTAAGAAATAAAGGGAGTCACAAGGGGTCCCACCTACTAGTTATTATTTAATAAAAAGACCCTTAATTATTATTATTATTATTTCTTCCCCTAAACTAAAAGTTAGTTGAGTTTTAGTTAACTTAACTAAATGAGGTAGTTGAACTCCTTCAACTAATTTGGAATGCATAAAAGCCAAATGAGAAGGAAGAACAAGGGGAGAATAGAAGGATAAAGCATACTAAGGTTTGCTCTTGAGTTTTATTGAGATAGTTCAGTTTTCATTCATTCTTCAATTCATTAAAAGCGTAATTCTCTTTTATGACAACAGGGTCATATTGTAGACAATAAGGTTCAAGGCTGAACCATATCCTTTAGATGCTTGTTTCAGAGGTGTTGATCTATCTTTGATAGTCTTTGTAGACTTGTCTGTTTATGAATTGAGTTTCATGACTGATAAAGGATATTGTGCAGAGTCAAGTGGGCAACAGTCTGTGGCAAGTTGATCCAGATTTTAAAGTTCAGATTTTACTTCTTGTCAGAGTCCTTTTGTATGGTTTTCATCGGGGATATCTAAGTTTGACCTTGGTCCATGCCCCCACAGAGATTTTTGTAAAGAGAACGATTCTTTTGATTTCTTGGAATGAAATAAAGTGATTGCTATTCTGTCTCATATGTGTTAATTTTTTCTTTTGATCTCCACATTTAATTTTTGCAATCTGTTATATTCAGAAAATTATGTAAAAATGTTATATTTTGGAACAATATTTTATTTAAAAAAATCAGCCTAAGCCCTTGTAATTAATACTTGTGGATTGGGAAACACTTTTGAGGCTATAAACCTAGGGTAATATTCTCGACTATCTTGCCTTAGCCAAGCAAGATTCAGAAATGCTTGAGTAAGATAAATTGATATATTTTCCTCAACAGTGAGGTTGCTAAGGACATTATGGAATGTGTGGGAAAGGATGGGTTTCACTTCCCTGGGTTATCCCCTCCCCTAAGAAACTTGTGGTTCCCATATTTCTTGCAATTCCTCCAACTACAATTTCAGCCTTGATGATTCCATCTCATCTTTTGTTAGGCAACAAACACCCAAATAGCTTGAAAATAGAAAGTAACTCCACGCCTTGAGAATTAGATAGAAGAATGAAAGATAAGCCTATTTGGGAAACCTGCTTTTACAATAGAACAAATGTATAAGATGATATGTTTCTAAAAATAGGTCTCATCTGTAGATATATTGGAGATAAAGGTTGCAATTACCATTAAAGGGTCCAGTCGACAACACTAATATAACAATATAAATATAATACTCAGTATCTAGGGCTTAACACATGGCTTTATCTAGGGCTTAACATGCCCCTCCCCTTCAAATAAGTGCTTCCCTTAACACCTGATTAAGTATGGATGTTTCTGCATGAATAACTCATCTTCCCATGTCACCTCTTCTATTGGTAAGTTCTTCCACTTGATGATGTACTTAGTAATTGCTCATTTTCACATCTGCTTGATCCTTGTTTCAAGGATTGTTTATGATTTTAATATGATTTTCTGTTCTTCATTAATCTCTGGTAAAATAGTTTGAACATGTATCTTGTCACCTATTCCCTTATTTAAGCAAGAAACATGGAAGACTGGATGCACAAATGAAGGTGGAGGCAACTCCAATTTATAAGCCATACTTCCAAATTTCCTTTGCAACACCTTATAGGGACCATACTACTTGGGTGCTAATATATTGTCCTTCTTTTGTCGCTAACGAGACATTTATTTGTATGGTTGTATCCTTAGAAATACCCAATCCCCACTTCAAATTCCTTTTCACTACAATGTTGATATGCTTGTTGTTTCATCCTATTTTGTGTTGTAACCAAGTTGTTCTTTGATAGTTTGAGAACTTCTTATTGGTTCTCTATGTGGTCCTCCACTACTTGAACCTTTACTTTCCCTCTCAAGAGTGACGTGATGTACGAAGGATGATATCCATAAATTTCCATAAATGAGGACATTATTTTATGAAGTATGGAAGGATGTGTTGTACCACCATTCTTCCAAGGCCAACCACTTGACCCATTGTGTTTGTTTATCAGATGCAAAGCAACAAAGATACCCTTCTAGACATTTACTCAAAATCTTAGTTTTCCCATCGGATTGAGGATGGTAAGAGGAACCGTGAGCCAATTGAGTATCCAAACAAGAAAATAATCTAGTCCAAAAATTACTAGTGAAAATTGGATCTCTACCACTTGCAATAATATTGGGGATTCCAAGTAGCTTTTGAATTGTTTCCATGAATGTTGTGGCTACTATACTTGCTTTAAAAGGATGAGAAAGAAAGCAAAAAAGGGCATAGTTTGTGAGTCAATCCACTACTACCATGATGACATTAGTTCCTTTATACTTGGGTAGACCTATAATAAAATCCTTTAAAACCTCTTCCCAACAATGAATTGGTATGGATAATGGTTGTAGGAGACTTGGGGTCTTGATTATCTCTCCCTTATTCTGTTGGTAGACCACACATTCAACCACAAAATTTTGAACATCATTTTTAAGACCTTCCCAATTTTTTTTTTCTTGATCCTCTGGTAAGTTTTCAAGAGCTTTGAATGTCGTCCTATAGGAGAAGCGTGCAATTCCAAAAGGATCTTCTTTTTGAGTTGGGAACTCTTACATAAATATAGAAAATCATGATACCACTATACATCATTCTTCCACAAAATTTTATCTAATGCACTTGGGTCCTCTTGTAGTTTTTAAATGATATTGCATATCTTCTAATCTTTCTTCCATTCTATCCTTGCTTCTTCTACCCAGTCAGACTGTGGAATGGAAATAGCACATAGTAAGACATCTTTGTCTTCTTCTTTCCTTGAAAGTGCATCTGCCACAATATTTCCTTTTCCTTTTTTTGTAGATAATTTCAAAGTCATAACCTATCATCTTTGTAACCCATTTTTGTTTCTCTTCTGAAGACAATCATTGCTCCAAGAAGCACTTCAAACTATCATGATCTATTTTTAACTTGAAGTGTCTTCCTATTATGGAAGGGCCCCATTTCTTAACTAGATGTAATATGGCCAACATTTCCTTTCCATAACTGGGTTTGAGTAAGTTATTTCCTTTAAGTTGGTTGATTTCATAGGAAAGAGACCTTCCTTCTTGAATTAAAACTACACAAATTCCATGCCCTGAGGCATCACACTCCACAATATAGTTTTTGCGAAGTCAGACATGGGTAGGATATGAGTTGTACACACAACCTTGTTAAGTTTTTTAAAAGCTTTGGTTGTTTCTTGAGTCAAAGAAAATGCCTCCTTTTTTAATAATGATGTTAGAAGTGCTACTACTTGACCATAATTCTCGACAAACTTGTGGTAATAGCTCATCAATCCTAAGAATCCTTTGATATTATTTAAACTTGTAGTAATAACTCGTCAATCCTAAGAATCCTCTAATATTCTTTAAGGTTTTGGGAATTATAAATTCCACCATAGATTTAATTTTGTTCGGGTCCACTTTGACACCTTCACGAGATACAATATGACTCAAATATTCCACTTCTTGAACCCCAAAGGAACACTTGGAGGGTTTTGCATATAGTTGTTGCTCTTCCAATAGTTTTAAGACCATGTCAACATGTTGTAGATGCTCTTCCCAAGATTTGTTTTAGATTAATATATCATTGAAAAATACTAACAAATTTTTTCCAAGGAATGGTTTGAAAATAGAATTCATCAAGCTTTGAAATGTTGATGGTTCATTAGTAAGGCCAAATGGCATCACCATAAACTCATAATGACCTTGATGTGTTCTAAGGGTTGTGTTGGGGATGTATTATTTGCTCATTTTTATTCGGTGATATCCAAAATGAAGATCCAACTTGGTAAATAAATTTGATCCTTGCAATTCACCCAGTAATTCATCAGTGACAATAATATGAAGCTTATCTTTAATGGCCATTTTGTTGATCTATCTATAATTTGGACACATACGCCATGAACCTTCTTTTTTTTTGAACCATCACCACTAGTGAAAATAAATCGCTTTGGCTAGGTTGAATGATGCCAACCTCTAAAATTTCTTAAACTATATTCTTAATCTCACTCTTTTGTGTAGGGTACATGTAGGGACTAATGTTTGGCGGTACACTTCCTGGTTGCAAATGAATAGCGTGGTCATGATCTTGTGTTATGAACCAAGGGGAGCATATATATGTATATGAATAAATGTATATGATATGAACCCAAGAGGGGGGGGGGGGGCATATATGGGCCTAAATGTAATGTACATGTAATGTGTAAATATATATGTAATAGGGTCGTCCTAATAGTAAAGGGGCCTCATGTGCAAGTGTGAATAGGTATATATAGAGATCATGTATTCATTACTGGAGAGATGTGAATTGTGAAGTATGAATGTAATTGGTTATTCAGAGGAGGTTCTCCTATTATTTAAGGAGTTATTATGTAACTTATCTATCTTGGAGTTGTTATCCATTCTCACATTTCTACACATGTTGTGCACTTTTGTTATATTATGATAGAATTTAGTTCATTACATTTGGTATCAGAGCATCGATCCTAGGGTTTTGCTTCCTCAAGGAAGTCAACTTGTAATTTTCTTTATAACTTATTTTTGGGGCCACTTCAAAAAGAAAAAATTGAAGGCTGGTTATAAGACATGTCAAGGTACCTATGGTATGAATTTCAGCTTCTGTCCCATTGTACTTTTTGAGATACACCCTATGGAAGATAGAATATTTTGACTAGTCCTGTAACTAGTCTCAAACATGTGTTCTGGATAAAATGGTCATAACTTATTCATAGAGGATTCAAATTCCATGAGACCAATTGCATTGGAAATATTACATGCATTGATATTTTGTGTGCAAGTTTTAGAATCATATATCAAATATTGGGTGTGTGGCATTTTGTAAAAGTTCACTCTCCAGAATAGGAAAAAATTCAGCAAGGTTTGGGAAAGTTACCATAACTTTAATTTGGCACACCCAATTTTGGTCAGACCCATGAAATTGCAGAGAAGACATTTTAGAGTACTATAGGTTGCAATTTTAGACTCATAGGGGATTACATTTCATAAATTCATCAGAAGGAAGGTCGGTGAGGAGGACAAACTCCAAATCGGGGTTTCAAAGGTATGTTCACTGCAAATTATCATAACTTTTGATTGGGATGTTCGATTGAGCTTATTAAAAATCCATTGGAAAGAGAGAACATGAAATATTATATTGGAACAAGGATTATAACCATTTGATATCACGATCCTTAATATACCGAGGCAATGAGTTGATGGTTGGGGTTAGACCTCACTTAAGAATCAATGACAATACCTAAATTTATAGGAGATGAAGATAAAGATGAAATTAATGATGTGGAATGATTAAGGATGGTAAAAGAACATTGTATGGATCCATTTTAGGCAAGCCTTAAGTTTGATGGTGAATCTTATAAGTGGTGGAGAAGACTTGATGAAGATACTAGACTCTACTCCACATGGGAAGAATTTGAAAAACCCTTCTCAGATAAATGGATTAGGGATACAAAAATGGAGGAATTGTATAGAATTCAGGATGAATTCAAAGAAGAAAAGGAATAGATTAAGAAGAAGGGTGAGTAGCTATCTAAGATGCGATCCTTCAATGGATTACTCATTAAGGAGGTTAATAACTTAAAGAAAAAAAAGAGTAGCTAAGCAAAGTGGGAAAATGATGATTCAAGGGAAGATTTGAAAAAGAAAGATGAAGAGATATGTATATTACAAAATCATAATAAAAAACTATTGGATGAGGTTAAGATATTGAAAGAAGAAAATAAGCATCGTAAAAATCAAGAAAAATAAAGGATATTAGATGAATAAACTACCAAAAGACTTGAAGAGGAAATTCACAAGAAGGTTGAGGAATCCCTAAATAATGATGAGGTAAAATCAGAATTGAAATATGGAATTGAAGAAGGACGTCATAATTTGATAAATGGGGTGACATTGCAGCTTCAAAAGGAGAAAGGAGACAAGATTCAAGAAGGTCACCAGAAGATACTTGAAGAACCTGAACTCCATCTAGAGGATGTACATGACAAATATGATGGTATTATCTCCAAGGCTAGAATAATCAAACAAAAAGCAAGGAAGATAGAGGATTCCATTGTCTCTGAAAATAATATAGATGAAATGCACATGTAGAGTGAAGAAAAACCATCAAAAGTGGAACCATATCGACACCCTCATTTCCATGAAATATTTCAAGGAAGACTAGAAGATCAATATAGACATTATCAAGGAAGAATATGGAATAATAATCAATATTCTTGGAATATGGCATCACAAAATCATTATTCAACAATATATTATCATAGACCAACATCTACTACAAATTGGAGAAGCGTTAACAACGATACATGGAATCAGGGGAAGGAAAATTACACAACAGTTAGACACCAAGGATTACGACAAAAAATAATTGATTTTGGATGGATGGATCATCATCAATGGAAGGAAGAAAGCAAGAACATAAGAAAATTGTATTACTTGGTTTCCTCATATGCGAAGCCTTTAATTTAAAAGCTTTGAGGAAAAATCTTTTTAAAGGAGGGTACTATGTTATGACCCAAGGGGAGCATATATAGGGCTAAATGTATATGATATGACCCCGAGGGGGGCATATATGGGCCAAAATGTACATATAATTTGTAAATATATATGTAATAGGGTCGGCCTAATAATAAAGGGGCCTCATGTGCAAGTGTGAATAGGTATATATATAGAGATCATGTATTCATTATTGAAGAGAGGTGAATCATGAAGTATGAATGTAACTGGTTATTTGGAGGAGGTTCTCCTATTCTTTAAGAAGTTATTGTGTAACTTATCTATCTTGGAGTTGTGCTCCATGCTCACATTGCTGCACATGTTGTGTAATTCTATTTTGTTATGATATTTTAAGCATTTGGTTCATTACATCTTGACCTAGTGGAAGACCCTTAGGCATCTTTACAAATACCTTGGAATGATTGTCGATAACCTTTTGGAGATCCATTGGAGTAGAGGGTCTAGATGTTTGAACATCTAGTGAGCACAATTAGGCAATTACACCATGGTGTCCCTTTTTGAGTAAACTTTTCATACTATTAGAGATTACATTTTAGAAGGTTTCCATTGGATATTTCTAAGTTCAATTTCCTTTCCTTTTGAGAAAAATATGATGAAAAGGTCCTAAAAATTAAGAGCCATTGTTACCAATGATTGTAACCATTTGATCCCTAATATAAAATCAACACCACCCATTTGGATTGCAATCATGGGACTATCCAATAAATACTCCCCCATAGTGAGATTAATGCGATGGCACTTCCCTAAACAATTTATGGTACCTCCATCTGCAATCATCACTTGCAATTCTAGTGTTGGAAATATAAAGAAATTGATAAGTTTAACTGATTTGAAATTAATGAAGTTATGTGTACTACTAGAATCAATCAACACTATTACGTTTTTCTATTTGATATATCCTTCAATATTGAGGGTTTGCAGAGTACTAATGTCAGGAAATGCATGAAAATATATGGTTGGAGTAGTATCTTCTAGTTCTATATCTTGTGATGGTTCCAATCCTTGATCTTCTTCCTCTTCACATTCTATGTAGAATAATTTCTGCTCCCTGCATTTATGCCCCTTATTGTACTTTCTATCACAATTGAAACATAATCCCTTTTCTGTTCTTTCATTCATTTTCTTAGGTGTCAAACTGGTAGGTTGATTAAGTTTAATAGAAGGAACATGATACTCTCTATAGTTTTTAGTGGCCACTCTTCTAGTAGCCATATTTTTACTTTCAAATTTCCTTGCCACACTAAAAGCATGCTCCAAGGATTTAGGTTCCAAGAGACATACCTCATGTTGATTGCTCTCCTTTAAAGTGCCCATAAAGAGATCTAACACATTATCATCTAGAATGTTCTTTACTTTGAGACTCAACTTTTGAAGTTTTTGAATGCGCTATGTAATTGGACATATTTGTTGGATATTTATCAATTGAATGAATATGGTCTTGCTATTCATATCCCCATAATGTGATATCAGTTCATTTGTTAAAATGGACCAAAAGATAATATGATTTTTTTTCATTCACAAAGCCATTAATACCAGACAAATTGATCATAATCTAAATACAAGGATGCAAGAGTTAACTTTTGTAAAGTTGGCACTTGGTGTAGATCAACGAATTGCTCCATCTGGAATATCCATGTTATGCAATATTTACCATCAAACTTCCTCATATCTATATTGGGAATTAAGTAGTTCCTTGGTTTCAAGTTGAACCGCCTATGATGCATATCTTGGAGTGACGAATGATCATGATTATGGGATTCCATATTCATGCTCTTCAAAATGTATTGACATATTCCCCTTATGTGACTAAGGTTCAACACTATTATTCTCCTTATTTTCATGATTTTCTTGTATCACAATATCACTTTTAGGGAAACTATGTGAGAGCATGGTTTCCATAAAATTTTGTAATTGATCTATCTTTTGATCCATCAACTTTTCCATTTCCCTTTTAAGGATTTCTTGAGAACATGAGAAATCCACCAACTTCAACATACTACCACTTGTTTCATTAACTTGGTTCTTCAGTTGGGATACCCTATTTTCTAAGTCTTCACTTTCTTTTGGCGTCATGTATGAGTTCTCTAGATGTTTAACAATAGTAGAAATTCTTGTAGAACCCTTTAAAACCTTGATTTTGAGACTATCTTGCTGGCCAACCTTTCTCCTTGTGTATCTTTGAAATTTCATCCCTTATGAGTTTAACATTTTTGCTTCTAGTCAAAACTTGTTGATTCTTGGCCCTCTTCAGAGAGAGAACTTGTATGGAATGTCACATATCCAATTTATTTTTATTTATTTATTTTTTCCTGATATGATTATGAAATTTGCACCTGAAATACTACGATCTATCATCTTCCCAACTACACTTCTGGCACTTGATTTTGAATTTTCTAGCTTCCGATATGATAGTTGTACCAAGAACACCTATCTAAGACTATGTTTAAGACTAGTAAAAAACCCTATTTTCCATAGCTTGTATTTCTAAAAATTGTAGAAAATAAAAACCTAAAATTTCTACCACAGGTACTTCACTATGTCTCCTTAGATTCTTGAAAATTTCACAATTTGAAACTTCACCGAAAAAAATATTATAGCATAAATTCCAAGATGACTTCTTTGAGACTAATTTCAGGATTAGTCAGATACCCTAACTTCCACACTCTATATATTAGAAATTATAGTGAAACAAAACCTTAATTTTTTTACCACAAGTACTTTGATATGTCTCCTCAAGATCCTCAAAATTTCATAGTTTTACACATCAATGAAAAAACATTATAGTGTAAATTCTAAGATGATTTGTTTGAAGGAGAAAAACACTATGATCGTATGCTCTAAAACCAAATATTTGGCTACAAACATAGAAATACCCTGAAAATAGAAAGAGAAGAAACTCCACACCTTGATATTTTGATAAAAGAATTAAATATAAGCCTCTTCAAGGGGGGAACATCCTTTTACAATAGAACAAATATACAAGATGAGATGATTCTAAACTAAGTCTCCTTGGTATATATATAGGAGAAAAAGGTTACAATTACCACTAAAGGGTCTGGACAATAACACTAATATAAACATAGAAATGGAATACTCAATATCTAGGGCTTAACATATTTCTTCTTATATATATAAATAATTGATTGAGTGACAATATGGATGACTTCCAGAGTAAATCTAGGGTAAATTTCCAATTCATGCCCTGTGATTTTGGCAAGGTTGTATTTCAAGTGGTTTCCATTCATTTCCTTGGACCCTATGTTGATTATGAGGGTCAATTATCTCACCATAATCCCATAGTGGGTTCAATACCTTTGACATTTCGTAGGGCACTCATTAAACCCAGGGCACAAAAAGAAATGGAGATCAACATAAAAGAATGTTGTAATTAAAAAATCATGCCTAGATAAGTGTTAAATATCCCATTAAAAATCAAGAAGAATAGTCAAATATAATGGATATTGCAAACCCGATACTAAATCTTAGAAAAAAAAGAAAATGCAAGATAATTTTTTATACATACCTGGGTATATGGAAATGATTGTGTTGATTGCATAGATGGTTCTCATGCAATCGGTATCTTGAAATCTCCATGAGGCTAAGTCAGAGAGAGATGGGAATGCTCACCTGGGTCTTTATAGTCACTAATTAATTCCTCTCCGTCTTTTCCTTCTTATTTACAATCTAAGTAGGTTAAAGGAGGCAAAGGAGGTACTTAGATCAAATGCAATTAGCATAGATAAATCTTCACGTGCTTTCTAAATTTAGTGTTGCTAATGGGAATAAAGTAAAGAAAGATAAACTAAACGATTTAAATAAGTGGCCAATTTTAAAAGAAATGAAGACTATGAAAGAAAGATGTAAAATTGTTGAAACAATTAAACAAGATCTACTAAATAAGGAGTGCTATAAATGAAATAATTTAAGCAGAAGTAAACATGTTTTGCCTCTTTTTTTATATGATTTTTATAACCTTCTTTGAATAATAAAAATGAGGGTAAGAAGGCTCAAAGATTAAGATAAAAAAATGAAATAAAGGATAAGTACAACAAAATTGATTAGAACTAATTAATTTTATTAATGAAGACATACATTATGTTTTGTAATAGAAACAAGTCACTTTCAAGCTTCTAGAAAATCCTAGATTAAGATTTTCTAGAGCTCATCTTGACGTTTTTAAAATCGTATTAAGAGTAGCTAGAGTAGACAAAGAAAACAAAAGCATGAACTAAAACTTCTAATTTAAAGAGAATTGGTGAACTAGCTCTAATAGTTGTATCACATCTACATATTTGTTTGTGAGTTAGTGCCTAGTTTAAATCTAAACGATCAATCACAATAGTGAACCACAAAAAAACAATGTGTACCTGAAAAAGTAGGGGTTTCAAGCCCTTACATATTTGTTTGTAAGTTAATGCCTAGTTTAAATGTAAACGATCAATCACAACAATGAACCACAAGAAAACAATATATACACAAGAAAACAATATGTACCTGAAGAAATAAGCATTTCAAGCCTTACATATGTGACAACCTTAAAGGACACCTTACTATCAACATAGAATGGTTTAGTCATCAAATAAATATTGAATGGAAGATGAAAGCAAATGAGTGAAACCAATTGACGTCTTTTAAGATACCTATGATAATCCAATTTAAAACCCTTTTCCTTGGCTTCCTTCTTCTTTTAAAAGCTCAAGCAATTGAGTTGGTAATTAGAAACTACCACTTGAAAATATGATATTATAAAATAATTTAATAATAAAGTGAGATAAGACATACCTATGATAATCCAATTTAGAACCCTTTCGCTTGGCTTCCTTCTTCTTTTAAAAGGCAATTTAGTTGGTAATTACAAACTACCACTTGAAAATATGATATTATAAAATAATTTAATAATAAAGTGAGATAAGACATTAAAAAGCAAAGTCACTTTTCTCATATAAATGCCTCAAGGGTGAAATTAAAATACAAGGTACACACATAACTAAGGGGCCGATCTCCTGAACAAATAAGTTAATTTCAAGTCAAGTCAACATGAGGATGAATCCCATGGATCACATGAACAAGTTATTCCTTCTCTTTTTAATCTCCACATAACTCCAATCATATAACTTTATGTCTCCCTATAATTAATAAATAAATAATGGTTATGCAATGAAATAATCAAGCATAAATCATATCTAAATTAAATATGGTGTTCATTGGATGTAGCTTGGGTGGTTGGGAGGAATGGTTGTTACCCTCCCCACCCAGGTTCAATTTCTTGTAAGTGACATGTGATGTCCTTAAATGGGTCTATATGATGTTCTTGTTGTTGAGCCCCCAATATTCTAAAAATGATCGGTTTCCCCATGTTTTCTCGCAGATTTCGGGGAGGGAGGTTTCTGTGGACGTAGCAACTATTGGTCTTCGGTGTCGTGAACCGCATGTAAAAATAAAAAAATCTAAAGTAAATATGCTGCTACTCATCATAATCATCATCATGTATATCCATAAAAATCACGTTCTCAAAAGAATTACCACAAATAACCATATATATCCAAAAGTAGTAATGAAGTCGTCACGTAAATCCATGAATAATATATACAAATTCAAACAATTCACAAAGGTGATTGTGATGTGGAAAAACTAGAGTGGGAAGAGGAGGATGGGTGTGTGACACACTGCACCAAGGTGGAGGCCTCAGGGTGCATGTTTTGAAATGATATTATCATCTTCATGTTGAACCTGAACAATGGGTAACAAATGAAACTTGGTCATGATGAGGGGGCTAGTAACAAATTCAATGGCAACAAGAATATCAATAGAATGTGTAACAACATGTGATACAAAAATATCTCGAGGAGGACCCTAAGGAGGTATGGGTGGCATTTATGTATCCACCTTTTGCTTCCTTTTACTTCCTTTGGCTCATGGATGGGTGTCTTTGCATCTTTAATATCATGGATATGCATCGAAGAATCCGAGTTCGAAGAGATCGCCTCAAAAAAATTAAGGACATTGGGCTTGGGATTAGGGATTTCACATCCTGTGGTACCACCAAAATCATGGTTGGGATGAACCATCCATCTATCTTATGTAGGCATGGAAACTAGATTTAATTCAGAATGATCATATGTGGTTGCCAATTAGGAGCAAAAGGACATAACAATGGTTGTGCATTAGGGTCTCCCAAGTATGAATGTCTAGTTTTCATAAGTTGCACAAACTCATTTGAACCCACATCAAAGTGAACTAAAAACTGTATCTTCTTTCTTCTACCACCCCTCCATACCTCTCTAGGTTTGCTAACTTTTCTCTTCTCGTGGTTATGTGAAACATGACTCCATAAGCACATCTAAAAAATTAAATAAAAATAAATTCTTTAATCAACCACATAATCTTATTCAAGTAATTGGTATTTAAATGAAAATAAATTCTTTAATCAACCACATAATCTTATTCAAGTAATTAGTATTTAAATGAACTATGGTGATGTAAGCACACATCTAACCAATGTATTCATTTAGATCCATTGATGGAAAATGCCAGAAGGTGTCATGGAAGGTAAACTATGAATTTTAATAGTAAACTATGAATTTTAATAGCACCACAGGTGACACTGTGCATTGGTTGCATCATACACAAGGTTGAAATGATTTCATATTCATAGCGGGACCAATCACCAAATACAACAGAATAAATGCATGTGTATGGTTAATAAAAAATAGAACCCATGTATAATGATCCTTTGGATCGCCATAATAATGCTACATGACAAGGAGCATAGCCATATTTTCATAAATGAATGATAAGGGTATGAATGGAATAAAGTATGATATGTTGCCGAGGAGGAAAATGCGTGACAAAGTAAGGGCATAATGATAAAATGGTAAAGCGTAGGGCATAATGATAAAATGGTAAAGCGTAGGGCTGATCAAAGCAAGCCCTTGTGCATAATGACATTTTAAAGGCTGACCTTTAAATGCCACAAGGCATATGAATTATAACATTTATTAAGAAAATGCTTTAGCAAATGCTTGAGTGTTAGATATGTATAAAAATCCTTTCATGAGGTTCAATATAACACTCAGGTTATGACAAAAGGCATGCAATATATAATATATGAAGTGTGCATTAATAACCATCTCAACCACTTACACAACAAATACACGAATATGATAACAACCTACCAGAGAATGTAATGTAAATTGCAGAGGAGAGGCTAACTTTATGTATGTAGATGGATCAAGATAGGAAATAATATTAAGCATGGTTCACTACATCAAATTCCTAAGAAAGAAAAATCTGAAATGAAGGTGATGTATTAACAAGACCATGGCTTGTACCTACCTAATGGTTGCTAAGATTAAACTCTAACAAAGGTCGAGTTGGGCTCAAAATGTGCATGAAGAGAGCAAGCCATGACACTAGATATCAATAAAATACAAAACAATGCCATAATTACTATAATATACCTAGGATGAAAGTCAACAAGGAGGGGTTAGACTTAGTTAGCAATTAGATGAGGAATAAGCAAGATAATATGTAGGATGACACACACAACACAAAGTCAAGCTATGTGAGTTGAACACCAAAACAAGCCCGCGTAAAACTTGTCCAATGTGTTGATGGCAAGAGGCCAAACAAAAAAACACAAGGGAATTTCCAAGTTGAACTAGGATGGAAGCATTGGTCAACCACCTGCAAATCCAAATATTAACCAAAAAAATGTGTAGATTTGAACTATGGAACAACAATGAGGCTAAACAAGCATTAACAAAATCAAATGACAACCAAGTCACCACAAATTCGAGCAGAGAATCAATCTTGCAACAGGTAAGGTTGCTTGACATGGTAAGCCAATAAAATAAGAACATGGGTATGGATTGCACTCAACACCCTGTGGCCCTTTTTTAAAATTTGAACACAAGCTATGCCTATAAATGAAGTATGGAGCCAATGATACCGACAGAGGCTCAAGAGCCAAACAAGAGGATAAGCAAATCTATAGTCAACTGACATAGGAGTGAGGTGCCATATTTTATGATAAAGTGTGCATGCTATAGGCCTATAAAGGTCATGCACTCGAACCCTAAGCGAAAGGCTTTTAAGGCAGTAAAAAATATCATAATATTAGGGCTACACTAGCTCAAAACAACACACATCAAATGCACGATATGGGAATTGTTCACTAGACAATGGGATAAAACACAAAGGAGGTCACAAATCATGACTTTAACAAAGAAAAATGCTAGGTCAATGTCATACAAAAACAACCAACAATAATCCAAATAGAAACCAAGTTGCAGAGTTTTTTTTTTTTTAACAAAGATGGTTAGATTTGTGTTCTAAAGGTGGCTGCAACAGAGCTAAATCAACAAATTCTTACAAAAATTCCAATGATCAAATATACCTCTTGAAAAAGAGGAAAGAATACCAACTTATGATGCTATATGGTTGCTATTTTTTTAACAAAATTTCTAACATGTTTCCAGGAGTAGATTCAAACAAAAGAGTTCAACAAAAATACTACTTTACTTATCATAAAACCTGGATTTAATTGAGCTTCAATGTGGTGTCCACCCCCTGTTGGTGCTTGTCCATAGCACTATGGTTTGGATGATGATGCATATCTTGATTTACTTCAAATGAGATGTGTGATCCCATGGATGAAAATGGAAATTGTTGATGTGGGGTACGAGTTAACTGGGCCTGCTTTGCCTCTTGAATTGCCCGACAGTTTGATCGAATTTGACAGGAATGCATGTTCACTTCTTTCAGGATTATGGCCATATCCCTATCCCACTTATGCTCATTGTCCTGCATTGTCTATTCCAACTGGGCATTTGAGTCGTGCAGGTATGCTAATTCTTGTTGATGAACCCCCAATTTCTCCTTCAGAGTGTCCATTTCACAGGAGGTGCAGTGACATAGGGGCTTGCTGTGCCTCCACATATTTTTCATCGACCAGGCCAACAAAGGGTAGCCACTTCTACAAGAGATGAATCTGATAATAAATGGAATCCAAAGGTGGTGGAGAAGTTTCAGCCTTGAAGATAGAAGGAATATGCACAATGAAGTTGATCCCATTCCAATCATTGTGATAAAGAGTTACAAGCATGTGTCCATGTGTGGACGCACAAGAGAGCAAGGCTGAAGCTAC
Organism: Picea engelmannii; assembly: GCA_009831015.1. Classification (NCBI taxonomy): domain Eukaryota; kingdom Viridiplantae; phylum Streptophyta; class Pinopsida; order Pinales; family Pinaceae; genus Picea; species Picea engelmannii. Next base: position 582,016 of record ML783472.1, on the reverse strand, counting down.
TAGGAGGATGACGAAGTACTTAAGATGTGAAATCTCCCATATGAGAGCAAGAGAGTAGCCATGAGACAAATAAAGGCCAACATGAGGGTTAATGAAAGCATGTTCCAAGTGGAAAGATCTGCCTATTGGAGGAAGCAGATGAAGGCAAGGTGTCCAAGATAAGTCACTTGCATAAAGTTTAATGATTGGAGGGTCATATCAACCAATTTTTTTTGAAGGCATGCATATTCCTAAGGAAGATGTTGAAAGGATAATGCTTCATTATTCCTTAAGTTCCCTTGGTCTAATTGTTGAGCTCCCTTCGCTAGAGTGTCCACTCAGCCATTTTGGTGACGGAGGATGTGGAAATATTCAACCTTGTGAAATTTCCATTCCTCATTTGCAATCCTTTGGAGTATTTGTTGGAAACTACGTTGTTTACAATTACTTAGTCTTCGTAACCCTTTGATAATCAGCTCAGAATCACCTATTACACTTAGTCTTCGTAACCCTTTGATAATCAACTCAGAATCACCTATTACTGTAATATTTTCTCCTGGATTTGCTTTGATAAGTTTTAATCCCATGAGTACCGCCAGAGCTTCTGCTTGATTATTAGAATTATTTCCAAGTTCCCATGCATAGTTTGATATCTCTTTTCCATCGAAGTCATATATGAACCGCCCCCCCCACCTTCCACCCTAGATTACCTTCCGATGCACCATCAAAGAAGATGATCATTTTGGCTTGTCGTTGTCTCCAAATTGTAAATTCTGACTCACTTAACTTGAGCTACCACTGTGATTTTTTTTGGGGGACAATTGAAAGAGATGAATGTTGAGAGTACCTTGGACTGAGAATACCATTAGTCCACTCTCGTTCTGCATGTTCTAATATGACAAGGGACTCTAGGTTGTAACCTTTTGAGAAGATGATTTCCAATAATAGGCTGCAGGCTAGGGAATGAACTTTGGTGAATGGAATTTGTGTATTCTACAAATGAAATTTGGCACAACTTTCCAAAGCCTCACCAGGATAGTTTTTTTGATAAAACTGCCTGAATATCTCTGTTTCCAATGTAAAAACATATCATTCCAATTGGAAGGGAAGGTGTGATATGATTACAGATTTTTCTATAAGAGTTCCTAGACTTGCTTGGAGAATGCACAATAAAAAAAAAGATGATGAATTGATTTGCTATCTGATTTGCAAAGCACACATCTTTATGGCCCCAAAATTCCTCTTTTTTCTAAGTTTTCAGCAAGGTTAATAACTTTCCATGAATCATAACCTAACAAAAGGCATTAATCTTGGGAAGGGAGTCACCTTGCCAAAATGGGCCCATATATTAGTTCTTGGAGGTCCATAGGTATCCTTGAGAAACTGGTAAAATCCATCTTTCACTAAATAAATTTTTGAACCCTAGCATTGCTCATTGGACAAAAGGGAATAAACTGGTGCATATCCTGCAAGGAGACAAAAAAGTAGATTGGTAGAGGAACCAAGGTTCTCAGGAGGGGTGATTTGTTTCCAGTATTTCCATTTATCGTTTTTTGCCCAGATTGTGAGATCTGACAATTTGTCAATACCATTTCTAATGCCCCAATCCTTTAATAACCGCAAGTCCTCACAATTTTCGAGCGAAGTTTTCTCCATGACACCGTCAAACAATAAACTTATAGAAGTTCCATTTCATGGTAACCAATATAAGTGAGATTGTATTAGCAAAGCAACTGCTTTGAGGAGTTTCCAGATAGGAGAGCCCTTGGATTTTGAGAGAGGGGCATCAAGGTAGCGAAGTATGGAGCTATTGAAGTATCTTGAGAGAAGGAAACCTTTCAACCATTCATTTGTATTGGAGATCAATCACCATGAAACCTTTGCACCCATAATAATATTCATAAGGGAGGGATATATGATAGATAAGCCACCTTTGTCCATTAGTATTCAAACTATTGACCACTTAATTAAGTGAAGTTTTTTGTATTTGTCTTCCCTCCTTCCCATAGGAGGCGCCTGCTGTTTTTATCCATTTGGTAAGCAATCCCTTAAGGAGAAAGAAGAGATGGACATTGAAATATAGTTAGAGAGGAAAGGATTGATTTGATTAAAACCATTTTACTTGCGAGATTGAGCCACCTTGCACCCCATTGATGAATGCAGGCTGCCATTTTTCTAAGAACCTCTTGCCATAATTGGGAGGTGGGAATTTTAAAGGATATTGGTATGCCCAAGTATTTTAAAAAATAATAGTTCCCCACAAAGGGGAAACCAAGAATCCTAGAGATAATACACAAAAGCGCCCCTTAGATATTCCAACCGTAGATATGACATTTGACGTAGTTGATCTTCCCACCTGATGCCGATAAGAAACTTTCCAAAACCTTTTTAAATTTCTTGGCTATGATTGATGATGAAACCAATAAGAGAAGCATATCATTAGTGAATTATGAGTGATTGATTCCCTTTACCCTTCTTTCCAGATGTAGCCCTGGAAGCCTTCCCATTCGTATTTCATATTATAATTTCCTCCTTAGAGATTCTACCATTAAAACGTAGAGAGTAGGAGATAAAGGGAAACCTTGTCACATGCCTCTGTTGATTTGAAAGAAAGAAGTCAATCTTCCATTTATCATTGGGGCCATCCATGGAGAGTCTATACAGGATTGGATCCATTTTATGAAATCTTATTTGAATCCAAACTTCCTTAAAAAAGAAAAGAAAAGAATGCCTTACCCGGTCAAAAGCATTTTCCATATCCATATTGATTGCCATTCCTTTTTCCTTGTTGATGTGACTGTTGTAAATGGCCTCATGTACTAGAACGATATTATCAATAATTTGCCTATTTTCCATAAATCCTCCTTGGTTATCGGATATGATTCTGAGAAGTAGAAGTTTTATTCTATTTGCAATGATTTTTGTGAGAATTTTGTAAGCATAATTGCAGAGAGATATCGATTGAAACCAAGTGAAGTTTGATGGATTAGCTTCCTTGGGAATGAGGGCCAGGAAGGTTGAGTTCGTGGCTCCACTAACCTTTTTCCTATTTTGAGTGTAGTTGATCATTATTTTCAAATCATACTGGATTGTCTCCCAAAATGCTTTGAAAAAATGAATGGAAAATCCATTTGGCCCAGTGGCTTTGTCCTGCTCAAGGCCCTAGACTAATTGAATAATTTCATATTCAGTATTTTCCTTGAGCATAGCTGCATTCTCTTATTTTGATATACATCATGGTATGTTTTTCAACATGCTTTTCATACTTGTATAATCCTCCTCCTCATTCTCCCGAGAGTATAGGTTTCCATAGTGTTGATCCGGATTTTATGAGTAGAACCAAATGACTATAGATTATTAACATGTGCTTAACACAAAATAATAGAGATACAGTAAAATTGGTTTTCTATTCAATAAGGAAATAAGCTGAAACTGTAAAATGCAGCGGAAACAAGCTTGCTCGAATGGTGGTGGCTTATCTTTGAGAAGAGATGTGACGACTGCACTCATTCACAATAAGTTGATTACAATGAGGCTCTGAAGGCCTTTTTGCAATAAAAAAAAATTCCAAAAACCCTAGACATCCAAAAACCTAACCCTAGGAGATGAAGTGCCAAAAGTCATGTGGGCCCTGTTTGGGTAAGTTAGTACATCAACTTTCCGGGGTCCTAACTTTTGCATACGATCTCCGTTTTAGGCGTGTGATAGCCCATTGGAAAGGTATCATTGAGGATATTAATTTTGGGGGCTCAATCATGCCTTTGGATATCATTGAGAAGCTTTATCCTGAAAAACCTTCATTTAGGCCCTCAAAATGGCCCTAGAAGTTAAAATTGCTAAAAATAGTAAATTGCCAAAATTGTCAAAAAACTATTTTGAGCCAGTTGGAAAAGGTGGGTGGCCACCAATATCCACCTAGATCAAGTGTTGTGTAGTTTCCTCCTTAATATGCTCAAAATTGTTAATTGTTTTCCCGAATTCTAATTGAATTTACCGACCATATTTTTGTGGTGTATAAATTGGGGCTGTTTATGAAATAATTAGGTATTCATATCTCCCGATTGAAGCCAAAGATTCCGAGACTTAATTCTCCATTCTTATTCTTCTTTTCTGAAAGCAACATGAACATTCTGATAAGACTCCCTCTCCAACTGAGAAAAACTTTCTCTCACTTCCTTTTCTTCCATTGCTTGCTGGATATTCTCCAATTCTTGGACTCTATAGAATATTTCTTGAAACGAGGGAATAAAGGAGGACTTAGCCCACAATTTTAAGTCTTGTTTGACAAAAAATTAGAGATTTCTTTCCCAAACAAAATTGGGAGAGACTTGAATTAATTGTTTCCAAGAATCCTTGACAAGAGAGAAAACATACTCATGGTGGAGCCAGAGCAAATTAAAATGGAAGGGGATAGGTCCAAAATTTTGAGGTGGGTCAATAGAGAGAGAAATAAGTTTATAGTCTTAAAAGGCCGAAGGAATACTTTTAGAGGTGATGGAGAGGGGACTCAATAAAATGTTTCTATGGATGAGAAAATATTTAAGGTGGGAAATAATGTGGCCTAGACTCGAGTGCTTGTTACTCCACGTATATTTCCCCTTGACTAGCTTGACGTCCTGAAGATCCCAATATGAAAAAATATCTTCCATTTTCTCGCGCATAGGGTCTCGCATGCAACTTCCTCTCCTTTTTTCCAAGTTATAAATAATGGTGTTAAAGTCTCCCATCACTATACAAGTGTGGAGATCCAAACTTTCTTTTTCTACAAACAATGAATTCTAGCAGCCTATTTTTTCCATATATCTAATATACATGTGTGTGTGTGTACACAAAATTTTAAGCCCAGTTTCTCTGCATTGAACAATAGAAAAAATCTAGTTGTTTGAACGGAAATTTACCTCCATATCTATTTGAGTAGAGTCCCATAATGTCATGATGCCACTGGATGCACCAAGGGAGTTGATTGCGACTCCTTCACAATTCCTGATATTTGATTTTCCTAAGTGTAAGATATCAGATTCCTCCATTTTGGTCTCCTGTAGAAGAATTACAAAGGGGTTCTCCAAGCTAATTAGGTCTCCGAGGGCTTCAGTTTTAGCTTTGCTGCCGAAACCTCTTCAATTCCAGGGGAGAATATTTATTATTTATGGAGGAAGGAAGCTCAGTCTCCTGAAATAGAAGGATCTTGAGATTTAGGTAATTTACTATTGCCTCTCTTCCCCATGTTGCTTATTGAACTTTCGATTGAGTGTTGTTTTCCCATTGATTTTTCCTTATTGTTAGTTTCCTCTCTAGAGTTGTGATTTGTTTTCCTGCCTGATTTATGAGTTTTATCAATTGGTATTTCTTTGTCTTCCACATTTTCCCATGATTTTCCTATGGTAGTTACTTTTTCTTGATTGGCTGATTGGTTTCTTGCAGCAGGATTTTCCTTATTTCTTTTCTCTTCTTCCTTTAGGTGTTGAAGATCAGGATCAAGAGGGGTAATTATTGATGACTATTATTTGGATCCACTATATCATTATTTTATTTCTCTTTCATAGGTTCTCCCAACACCTCAAATCTATTTGTTGATGTCATCTGAGTTTCCAGATGATTTTGGCTCCCTTAGTTTCACCAATTTTCCTTAGGGTTCGATGCTGGTGGGGGATTTTGAGATGGGTTGTTTGGGAGGATAGGGTTTGAGAAACCAAGGTTTTGTCATGTATTTCTTCCAATGTTTTCTTTCTTCCCTATCTACTTCCATTCTTCCGTTGGTTCTTCATTTGTGACAAGATTCCCTTGTTAGTTCTTGGAGAAATTACCTGTGAAATTTCCATATTCATGGCAGGATTTGCACTTAAAATGGAGATTTTCATAGTCAAGTTGATGAACATGAGTCCATCCATCAAGAGTGATCTTGATGGATTCAGGAATCCCTTTCTCCACATCTACTTCTACGCATATTCTTGCGCAAGCATACATTGACATTTTCGGCTCAAATTTGTCAATATATTTTCCAAGAGAATCACCTATGCATTTTAGGGTGTCGTCTCCCAAACAATGAAGGGGAATGTGGGGAATACAAACCCATATAGGTATGGATGTGGGGATGTCACATTTTGGATCAAAATAAGTCATCCAACGAATCAGATACATGCCCCAGGTCCCGTAAAAATATGGGCCATTACGGAAAATCAGATCCCTATCTTCTTTAAACTCCAAAAAAATGTATAGAAACCCTCATCGTAGAAGTATTGGTTGAGTCTGCCCATGATCAAAGGATGCCAATTTTGAGCCAAACAAGATTCCATTTGGAGTGGAGAGGGCCAAAGAGCTGTAAATTGGCTGATAAAACCCTTGTCCACATAAGCTAATGCCTTGCAACGAGTTGAGACACGAGTTAGATTAATTTCAAGGATTTGGTCGAGATTCTTTACAAAACGAGAGTGTGTAGGGAAGGAAGATGGTTTTCCCAAGGAACTGACCAACTATATAAATGCCTTGGCATTGGTATCAAATTCAGGTGGAGGGTCCTAATCCCCTCCTGACTTGATTGTGGATCTACCAACCGTAGATGGATTAGTGCCAAAAGCTAGGGTCTTAATAGAGGAAGATTGTTGTATATTAAATTGCAGAGTTACTATAGTGTACACAGAGGATAATATAGGGTACCTAGGGAGGTACCCAAGGGGAATAAGAATAGATAGATGGTTGTGTCTTTCTATGTAATGAAGGGCATCATTCGTAAATAAGGCATATGTAGTAGTGTGAACACAACTATTGTATGAAGGCTTACTAGAAGGTTCCTTCTCTAGAATGTTCTTAGGAGGTAGGTAATATTATATAAATAAGTATAAGAAATGTAATGAGTCATGGTGAATATTGTTTTAATTGGATATTATCTCATTAGGAGGTTTCCCCCTCAAAGAGTCAAGTGAATAGTAGTGGATTCCTTCCATAAAATGATTAATTGTAAGGTGTTGCCCTACTTTAAGGGTTAGATTAAGCCTTCTTACAATAGTTGTGTTCACACTACTACATAGACATTATTTACAAATGATGGCCTTCATTAAATATCTATACATAACCATTTATATATTCTTATTCCCCTTGGGTACCTCCTTAGGTACCCCATATTAACCCCCTGAGTACTCTACAATTACCTTTAAAAATTATAGGCATAAGGTTGACAATCAACAATTCTTCAAAACCATAAAGAATCACTTCAAACCCATGCTTAGGAGTTGAATGTGAGTGGTGATTATGTTGAAATGAATCGAGGTAACATTTTATAAAGAGAAAAATGGTTGCAACAAGGTGTATAATATGGTCTTGCGACAAGAAAAATCAAAGCTAAAAACCATTGAACACAAGGAGGAAAATGACAAGTGAGAGAAAGTGAATGTAAGGTAGGGTAAATGTTTGGAATGTGAGGAGAATCCAACCAACATTGGTTGAATGTTGATGGTTGTAAACTAAGAAGGATAAATGCTACCCAAACACCTTAAATGGTGAGGCCAAGGAACGATACAAACAAATTTGGTAGAACCAAGAGCATGATAGACTGAAACCGTTGTGATATTGAGGGCATACCATGATACATAATGACTTGTAAAATCATTAATTCATCACATTAGATTTCAATTAAGAAGGGGTTAACCATGTTTTCCTTCCATTCCTCAACATAAGGGATATGAAAAAATCAAAGGAAAAAGAAGGAGCACGAACTTAAGCAAGCCCAAGGGAGAAGTAAGAAAGGATCTCGATCATATAACCCCTTTATCAAGGGGACAATCTAAGGACATCCATGAAGGACATTTGGGATATGTAAGAGGAAATATTCTAGATAAGAGATGAAAAGGAGGGGTTAGGGGAAGACTTGAAAAAAACAACAAGCATATGAGAGGAAAATCAAAATCAAATGATGCTCTTTATTGATTCTAAGAGATAAACATTATCCAGTGAGAAGGTGGGGTATCCTCAGTGTCATTCCAGGTAAGGGGTAGTTCTAGAATAGGTTGATATGTGGAGACACCCAACCTATGAATCAAAATTATGGAATCGAGGTCAATAATGTTTCAAAAAAATTCCAACAAAGGGTGTGCCCTCTTATGACAAAAAACATCAAAATTTTGATCTAATATGGTGTCTTGTTGATCTACATTCGTTGATGAATGTTAGTATATAAAGGTCCATCCTTAGTCTTCTTCCTGTCTTCTCTTCTCTCTTGTATATTCGATTCTTAGTCTTTTTTCTTTTAAAAATTCAGGTTGTAGGGCAGGCTACCACCAAGTTTGCAGGTTTGCAAACCCACAATACTATACTTAGTTATTTTTCCCAATGATCCCAACACTTAGCCAATTTTATTTGTTGCAGAAGTCCCATTGTGGGATACCAAGCTATTCCTCACCCTCCAAATATCCAAGTCCCGCAACCCACAAATTCACAACACTAAAAAAGACGTTTCCTATTTCTACATCACTCATAATGGACCTTCACCTTTTCATATTTAACATTTACATTTTCCTCCCTTTGGTTCAATTTACATTTTCCCTAGATTTACAACCCCACATCTCGCATTTCCGTGTTCTCCATAATGGCTTACCTATTTCTGCAACCCGCAAAATTGACCTTTTGGTACTTAGAATATTTTATCAATGCAGATGAGAGAGTCCCTTGTATCTCTTCTTCCGTTCCCGATACCTCGAAATCCCGCATCCCACATTTATGCATTCACCATAATACACTTTCCATCCCTCACTTTGCACCTCCATACTTAACCATTTTTCATACTCCCCGATATGATATCACCATTCCCAATGAAATTTATTTCCCACTACTACATTAGCTATCACTTGTGTGAATACACTTTCCATCCCTCACTTTGCACCTCCATACTTAACCATTTTTCATACTCCCCGATATGATATCACCATTCCCGATGACATTTATTTCCCACTACTACATTAGCTATCACTTGTGTAAATACAATACCATTATTAAGTGCCGTGAATTTCGTAAAAGTTACACATTATTTTCATCATCCCTATGACCGTTAATGATGTAAACCTATCTGTAGTCTTCAGAGGGGTCAGTGGCCCGAGTTCCTGAAGAAAGAAGGGAGAAGAACTTTTCCTGAGAAAAGAAGTTGCATTTTCCTTTATAAAAACCCTATTAAAGATGATTTTCGCATGCTGCACTATGGCTAGGGTGCGAGAATGCCTAATTCTCAYAGGCTGCACCATAGCTAGGTTGCGAGAGGTTTTCTAGTTGATCTATAAGCAGGGTGTGAGAATGCTCATACGTGGGAAAAACGAGCATCTTATCGATGCCTCTAGAAGGAGAAAMTTCCATGGTGAGGTGGCATATGAATGGTTTGGATCTTACTCGCTTTCATGATTTAGTGGGATCATCCTAACCTCCTCACCTTATCCTCTTCAACTTATAAAAGGAGAGGAGATCTCATGGAGAAAGTTGGCTTGGATGAGATTAGCTTGGATTGGATTGAACTTTGGAGATTATTAGCTTGGCTAGATGAGCCATTTTGTCAAGATTGATTGTGAATATTATCAGATCTATTCTCTCAGAATTCTTGGAGTGAAAGTGTGTGGGGAACGAAAGACAGTTGGAAGGGACCTTACGACATCAAGGCCATGGTTGTAATCTCTCTTTCACATTTAATATGATACAATAATATGATTCTTTCCTATAATGCTTGTTGTGTTTTATTGTATGATTCTTTGATCACATACATAGGTTTATATTGAGTTTATGCTATTACTATCAATTTGGTTGGTTGTGTTCTTTTGCAGGTTCATCATTGTATATAATGAGCATTGGAACGGAGCTAGGATGGTGATGGAGAGAGGAAGCAACATTTAAACGGTATGTCACCTATCCCTCTTTAGTTAGTAAATTCAATATTTAAAACTTAAGGAAAGTGTCATGTTCTTGTGTGTTTTGTTCCAGATCTAGGTGGATCTAGGGAGATCAATTAGTGTCCGCACCTACCGATTTATCCTATAACAATATGTACCAGAGGCAGGTGATTTTAAAGAGTTGGTCTTTTGGTGTGCCAACATGTTTTATATAGTGAGAAGAATAATCCAGATACAAGGAAAACCATCGATTTCTTTGGCCCCTTTAGTGTTTAGAAGGATGTTGCAACTCTCGACCCCACTTTGATATTCAAGAATGCAAGGTAGATGAGTTTCTTAAAGTGTACGATGGATGAACAAATATTCTTTAAAGTTTCCTCACAATCCCAAGGAGTGACATTAGTTCTACTCAAGTTGAGGTATGCTCTTTAAAGTACTCGTATAAATAATTTTCTTGGCTATTCACAAAAATAATTGGATAGGAGTCCATGACCTCGGTGCCCAAATATATTGTATATATTCTCCATCATTTAATTAATGAAAATTTAGTAATTTACTAGGCTCACATTATATTGAACGAGACTTCATTTTAGTTGGGGAGCCTTCAAAAAACCAAGAAATTCTATATGACTTCATATTAAGTTTTTTTCATAGTTTATTGTTGTATATTTGAGGATTTTCCCAGAGTGAGAAATGTCGACTTCAAGAAAAAAATGGTTTTGTTATGGTACCCAGTGTTATGGAGGCACAAGGCCCCATACAATTTCTACGAAGAGGAAAATGGTTTTTTGTCTTCTTTCAAGAAGATGATTCATGGTTTTGCCACGTCTAGTCTATGGTTGGAAGACACATCCTTTCTATCCGAGAAAGGAGTTTTTGAAGCTTTGTAAGAGTTTAGTTTTCCGAGACTTTATGGATTCTAGGGGAAACCCCTTTTATTACCATTTTTTGTTTCTGATAGAATTTTCATCATTGAAGTGTGTAGACAATATCAATATTGGGCACATTTATTCAATGAGAAAAGGAAAAAGAAATTTATCCCACTACCATGGAAAGTTGGAGAGATACCTATGAACCACATCTCTCATTTAGATGAATATGCAATTCAATTTGACCAGCTCAGCTTAAAGGAATCCTAGTCCATTCAAAGTTTTGATCCAAAAGATTTGTATTCAACAGACATGTATTTAATTGAGTATGCTTCATATTTTAGTAAGTGTATATAATTTGAAGGAGGGGGAGATAACAAGAATCTTCTTGAAGAATCCATTGAAAACACCCTAGATGATTTAGAGGAATTGGCTAGCACAAATGAGTACTACAAATAATGGGGTAGAGAAACAACAAAGAAAAACCCAAATTCACCTAATGTATCACAAAAAAGTACCTCAACAAAGACCAAACCCCGAAGTAGTGGTCAGGGACAGAGAAGGTATTCCAATGGAAACTCACATGATGGTGGAGACAAGGACCTTACCAAGAAGACAATTGAAAAATCTCACACTTTTAATACCTCTATTAAAAGAAAAGGATAAGTGAAAAAGAGGGACAAGGATTACCTGAAAATGAAGGGAGTCCCAAAGATATGGAAGTTGACGATGTAATAGAAGATCCCACCTGGGCAGAACATAGTGTTGACGCTTAAAAATGCAACGATGATTACTATGCTCTCAAATGATGCCAAGCTCTATTAATTATTTATAATAATAATAAAATAGTAGGTGGGACCCCCTTGTAGACTTGTGGCACTATGATGGATATGATGCGCTTATATTTGTTTGCTATTGTGATGATGCCAAAAAAATATTCTACAGTCCAATGCTTCAAATAATGGTTTATAATGTTATGTTGACATAAGATGGTTGGCTGTTTGATGCATGGAAATGATAGCTTTGATGATCACTCTCAGATTATATTAAGCATGCCTATGGATGAAAGGATCATTATCGATTTTGTTTTGATATTGTGATTAAACATGGATTAATTTTTTTACTTATGATCTTGATAAGGGATGACATGGGAGCTTTTTCGAATTAAAGGACTATACACAAGCCCTAATGTTATGTGTAATTGTGACAAAAGGAGGACGCATAAACCCTTGCTGCTAGACTTATGCACTTTTTAAAAATATATATGTGGAAGCACATGGGGTAATATTATGGCACATTGTTATTTTTAAAAGAGTTTGATATTACTTAGGGTGGCGCACTATGCAAATGGGATATGGTTATGAAATATGTGGTTGATTAATGCTTAGTGCTATGGTGAATTGGCTGGCTCATACGTTGAATTGAATGAGGTTGGAGAGGGAAGTGACGTGCATTTACTGAACGTCACTTAAACACCCCTCGAGCCTGTCACCCTAGCCATACTTGCATTTTGGTTTTTGGCTCTGGTGGTTGTTGATGCTCTGTGTTTTTTGCTCGGGAAGGAGGCATACAGTCTAAATTTCTTCCTCGTGCAGGATTTTCTAGGTATGGGTTCCTTATTCCTCCATCCATGATGGTTACTCTGCCCTTCAAATAAAGTTTTGGCTCAAAATTGCTTGAGGTCTATGTTTTTCTTAAGCTATTTGAACTGTGTATTGGTTTTGTGTCGGTGGGTTCTTCTAGTGAATATTCTGACTGTTGGAATTTTGAAAAAGAGGAATGGATATACCTTGCTGTGTATAATCTTTGTATGGGTTTATTGGATACAATAACATAGAGGCATGCTCGACCGGCTTGGGTTTTTGGGTCTGGTTCTCTATGGAAATTTATTGTTATGTTTGACAAGCTCTAAGATTTGCACATGGGTAGTACAACCACTCTATGTGTTAAGATTTTCTACTCCTTTTCGTCTTTGTGGTTGATACGTTTCGTTTCTCTGGTTGCAAGGTGGACTATTGAAAGTTTAAAGCTTCCCTTGCCTTGAAAAACATCGAGCTATTAGCTATCATAGCGTATCCCTCACTCACATTGTTGTCTGGAAAACATTGCACAGTTGGGTTTAACATCACCCAAAAAATTTTAATGGAAGCATTGTACATGATTTGAATGGGCACGTGTTGTGCTCGGGTATTCATTTTACAATATTGTTGAAGAGTTCGCTTCTTCTCATTCTCTATTGAAGGTGGATGACTGTCATTTGATAACCCTCACCGTTAAGAGGATTGTTAAAAGTTATATGTCTGTGGGAAATTTTAAAAGGCACGAGCTATCTGCATCTTCGAGTACTTATTCCTTTAATTGAGCCATCTATTTTTAATCCCATTTGCTGTGTTAAACCCTAAACACGATCTTGATATCGTTTCAATCCAGTCAAGGGTAAAAGAGTACTGTGTGTGCTTGGTCTGGTGGGCACAAGTTGGTTCTGTTTCTCGATTGGGCAGTTTTAAAAGAGGCCTGTACATGCCGATTCATTTGAAGTTTGGGCTCAAGAGTTGCATGTTATTTTGATTCAAATGCTATTTGAATCAATCCTTATGTTGATTATTTTTAATGGAGCATTGTGTGTGAATGGGTTGGGCCCGATTATGAGTATTAACGCCCATTTTGATTGTCTTAGACAATGTTTGAATAATGGACAAATGGTGGTTAATACTTTGCATATTCTTATTTGATTTTAAATATTGGATATAAATGGTTGGAATCAATATGCATTTTCTATTGGTTTTAAAAGAAAAGGAGATTTAGCATTGGAGTTATAGATGGTGGTGGCTCAAAGGATTATTATGTTCATCATATCGATTGCAAGACTGTTTGATAAGACTGCTATATTAATATTATATAGATGCAAAGGCTACTGTAATTGCGTATTTATGGGCATATGAATTGTTTTTGGAAGCCATCAAGCAATCTGTAAAGGAAGTGACAATTTAGATGATGGTTTTGAAAAGTGAATGCTGATTGAATTATGGAGGTCTTAACAAAGTTATGTTTGATTGTTTTATTTGATTTATTTTTATATGAACAATATCCATATTATATCCCTGTCATGCTACCACTTTTCGCTCATTATATCCCCCTCATAATCCCAATATCATTTTGGCATCCCTGTTCTGTAAAATAAATTAAAAAGGTATGTGTAACAACGATAAAGGATATGGCACAACAATGGGTGGCAACTGATATTTTTGGTTTTTTATTACACAGTGAAATTATTTAATGAATTGTTGAGTAGTATTCACATAATTATCCCCTCTCATTATACCACCTTTCACTCATTACACTCCCTCCATATGTCCCATGAACCATGTCACCCCCTGCTCACTTGGAAATTATTAAATAGCTTTTTATGGATGGATTTGCATGTATCTCGTGTCAATTTCTGAGCCAATTATTGTTTCATGCAAGCAGATTGTCATGTATGGTTTATTAAGGGATTAGTTATTGATGAATTGCTGCTATAGGATGAGTTTATTTAGTAGGGGCAACCATGGAAAATGTAATAGAGGAAGAGGAAACTGGAATAAAGGTCCTAGAAGGACTAGATTCTCCATTCATTTTGATGTTGATCCTCAGGAATTGAACCAACTATTCCAAGCTGGGTTCTTTAACTAGATTGGGAAAGGAATAGTACAATCTCGACTAGAGAGACCTCCCTTCCAGCCTCAGAACATCCCTGGTATTCTCGTGCCTCCTCATGTGTCCATGCAACCATAAGTCCCTGCAAATGATGGATGGCAAGAGATTGTCAATCCAACTGTATCTCACCATCATGGCTGAACCAATTTTTCATTACCTCCTCCACCACTTGTAAATCCTAATGTTTAGATTGCCCATGTGCATTCACCTGTTCAATCCTCACATGCTAGTAAAAGGCTTAAAACTGATGTCCCCCATGTGTAAGATAAAGGCAAAGCTGCTGCCTCCCCTTCCTCTCCTTCAAATGACTCTTCAAAATCCATGTCCTCCCGCATGCATCTGAAGGATGATTGTTCTCATGTAATTAGTGAAATACAACCTCAAGGTTCAAATCAACCTCGGGCTACTTCCAGAAAATCAAAAGGGGACAACAATGATAAAATAAAGATTGCCTCTCAAAGTGGCAAGTATGGCTTTTAATTTATGCGTTTTTATGATTGAGTTGATGAAGACAATGGTCTGCAAAAAGTTTGGACAACAAGCTCTCTTTTGGATAATATGGATTATGTGGATATTTATATATTTTTGGATATGATTTAAATTATTTCTGATATTTAAAGATTCAATTTTGAAGGTATTTAAGGGAGTTACCTTGTAAACCCTTGTAATTAATACTTGTGGATTGGGAAAATATTTTTGAGGCTATAAAACATAGGTTGACATTCCCGATTATCTTGTCATAGCCAGGAAAAATTTAAAAATTATTGAGTAAGATAATTCATATCTTTTCCTCAACATTTATTTTGGCGACCATATTGGGGAGATCTTTTATATCTCTCTGGTTGATTGTATTTGTGATTATCATTGAATATTTTTATATTTATGCTTTTAATTCTTTGACTGTTTTCTTTTCTTCATGACAATACCTGTTACAAGGCAGCCCGATATTGAGCTCAGTCTTAAAGACCAGATCAAGATTGATTTGACCTTATTCAATACCATCTTAGAAACCGCTAACACTTGAGATGAGCTTGAACACTCGTGGGTAGTAATTGAACAAGACATAAGTGTTCAGGAACGTTGGGAGGCCAAGCAAAGGAAGCCCAGGAATCAACTATAGCTTTATTTTTCCTAAAGTTTTGATCTTCTTTTCATGTCCTTAAACCCTCGTATCTCTATGAGAAGAAGAGGTTTATCTTCTGAAATCATCCCTATCGCTAAAATAGAAAGAAGAAACGTTGTTTTGTCCACCCAATAGGGTACTATAAGGAGAACTTTGTCTGATTCACCTAGTTCGTTTTTCTCTCCCTTACCCATCATTCACAAAATGACATCTGTGGGTGGCTCTGATGGCACTGGAG
This sequence comes from Picea engelmannii, assembly GCA_009831015.1. Taxonomy (NCBI): domain Eukaryota; kingdom Viridiplantae; phylum Streptophyta; class Pinopsida; order Pinales; family Pinaceae; genus Picea; species Picea engelmannii. The sequence continues at coordinate 566,251 of ML783472.1, read as the reverse complement.
GCACTTCTTCATCTCAACCTTCAACCTCGTAAGTGATTGGTAGCTTGTATAGCCATCTAGTTCCTGTCCAATCTACTACCAACCCCACTAAGGTCATAAATAAGTATGGACTTTTTCAATTCGAAGAAGATGCTACTACTACCCCGTGGCATGTATCCTCTCCTTTGAACCTAACATTTGCTAATCGTCCACTTCCAAAATTCAAAGAGCATCTCCCTAGGTTTTTTGGAAATAAAACAGTCACTACAAATGAACACTTAGTGGCATTCTCTAATTCCTATCACAATATAGGAACTAATGACAATGATACTTGTATGCGCTTATTTGTTAATTCCCTTGAAGGGAAAGAAACGATGAATTTATTTGATCTTCCTCCCAAGATTCTTTCCACTTAAAAGAGTTAGTTTACTGGTTCAAATCTACTTATGGGCAGTATAAAAGCCCAACCAAACAATTACGGGAATACAATAACATTGCGTACAAAGATGGTGAGACTATCAAGTCTTTCAACTTACGTTTCACCAAGTTATATAACCAAATTCTCGAACTTGTTCGCCCCCAGAACCAAGATGCTTTTATGCATTACTATAATGCTCTACCTTCCCCTTATCGTCATAGGCTTGAAGAAAAAGCTATTGAAAATCTTGGTTCCACTTTGCATACTTGTTTAGAGTATGAAGAACAACTTGAAAGAATAGGTCTTCCCAAAGGAGACTCAACTAAACAAACGAACATGTACGCCCTTTTACAACTTGTACAAGATATGAATAACCAAATGATAACATATGAGTGGAAGGGAAATGTCCCTTCACTTACTCCCGGGGCTTCATCTTCTTCTTCACCACCTTTTAGGAATCCTAATGAAAATAACTTTCAGCCTAAAGTGATCATGACTCGCAGTTGGTGTAACTTTTGCAAGGAACATCACGAGGAAAGTACTTGTGAGGTAAAGAAGTGTGCCAGAGATAAAATCTTTGGCAGAAGGCATGAAACTACCATTTATGTTCTTGATTTCAAAAAACCAGATGATGTCATGATCATAAACACTAGGAATAAATCCTATGCTTCAAAAAGAAAATATGATCCCCCTTGTACTTCTTCTAGCCCAAGCTCATCTTCATCAACTGCTACTATACAAGTTACTAAAACTCATGACAGTTAAGGAACTCCCTCCCCTCTCCCCTCTTCCAAATACAACATTAGCAATCAATTGGCTAATATCAAGGCCGATGCTACTCTTCTGGACATGGTTTTCGTCCTTGAGCAACAAAAGCATATGAAAAATTTCATGGAAGGAAAAACTTCCACCATATCCAATCTCTCTGAAGAGGTAAAAGAAGAGGGTTATAGTGTAAATAAAGTAGGTGTATATAGTTTTAGACAACCTGTAAAAAATCCTCCAATTTTCATTTTTGTAAATATTATGGACAAAATAGCCTATTGTTGTCTGATTGACGACGGTTCGGTCCTAAGCGTAATGTTGAAAATTAGTATGGAAGAGCTAGGATTGTCTTGTACAAATTAAAATTCCAGAAGCATTCTCTCTTATAATAGTTTACAACAATCAACCATAAGTGAAATCAAAGACGTGACTTTGGTTTTGTGCGCGCATCCTGAAATAAGGACAACCCTTAATATTCAGGTAATTGACATGCCGATGAGTAATTATTCAATCATCTTAGGAAGAGACTGGAAAGATTTGACATGTGGATACCTCTCACTCGATGGGACACACTTATCCATTCCTCGGAATGGGAACAACATCATAGTCCTAAGGGAGGGAATAATTTCACCGTATATAGAAAGCATCCCACAACCTAACGTAAACTATGTCGTGGAAGATCTAGGAGTGTATTCCATCTTTGTCGATGAGGATAACACTACCTTGGAGCAAATTGAGCTAGAGGATGGGATGTGGCATATGCACTTTGATGGTTCATGCTCCAATGAAGGTAATGGAGCTGGCATTATCTTGTACTCTCCTATAGGTAAAATTCACAAGTTTTCCTATAGGTTAGAATTTGTTTGCACAAACAATGTCATCGAATTTGAAGCATTACTGATAGGCATTGAAAATGCCTATAATTTAGGTTGTGGTCACCTTACATTTTTTGGAGACTCTGAACTTCTTGTAAACCTTGTACGTAAAATATATTCTCCTAGCAACAAGTTAATGAAACACTACACCCAAATTGTTTGGGAGCTCATCTCAAACTTATTATCATTTAACATCACTCATGTTAAAAGGGAATTGAATTCAATGGATGACATGTTATCTTTTTTTACAGCCTCTCCTACTCGACAACTTCTACGACAAAGACCTGATTGTACTTTTAAATATTTATATTGTCCTCATATCCTTGACAATGTACAGTCATGGCAGGTCTTCCCTAGTGATGAAAGCATTTGTGCTTTCATAGAAAATGAATCTTATAAGCCCAAGGATATTATATCCATGGAAAACAACAATATTTCGAAGGGATTGACTCTATAAAGTTCATTTTCATCGAGTGATGTAGGCAACAAAGGAATGCATAAAGAAGAGGAGTCAAAAGGAAAGTGGTTGAAATCATTTCCTTGGACATTGGGACACCCGATTCCCCAAAGAATGTTAAGATAGGTGCCCAATGTACTGATGGAGAAAAGTTGAAATTCACTGAGTTACTTCGTGAATTTCTAGATGTTTTTTCTTGGTCTTATGAGGATATTCATGGTTTTGATCATGCTCTTATACAACATGCCATTCCTATCAAAGAGGGCATAAAACCGGTTAGGAAAAAAAAATGTTGGCATGTTTACAGGCAGAGTGTGCTTGTCATTGATGGAAAGAACAACAACGACGATGGAATATTGGCAGCAATGACGATAAATAGGAAAGCAACAATGCTAACATCGAGAATGACATGACCATGAGAAATTTTTGTCTACAATCTCAGAAGGACGAGCACAGGGCAGAGAGTTGGAGTTTCCAGATAGCTAGAGGTTATCATGAAGGCAACAAAGAGCGTGCACATGATTCCTTAGAATCCATGAGTTTGTAGAAGGAATCAAGCTCAGGAAGAATAACGCAGAGTTGCATGCAGAACACAAGCGTGCGCCAGGGACAAGGTCAACTTCATTTCCAAATCCCAGGAGAGATAGCATTTTTCAGAAGTGCAGACGAGAGCCAAAGTCATTAGGAATTGCAGAAGGAGCAAAGGTCGAGACCCTTAAACACTTAGAAAACCTTCTAAGTCATAGAGATCAGAAGCTTAGGAGAGAGAGAGATAGTGGCCGTTGGATCAATGATCCAGATGACCAGCAACCACCCAATCAAATCAAGTGAAGGATAGGATAAGCATGGCTAAGATATGAGATCTTGATCACCCAAATTTTCGTCAGCCGTCAGATCGAAATAAATGGGAGGATAGGATAAACAAATATTGAGAGATGTTGGATATAATCCAAGGTAAAGATGCATCACAGACAGATCGATCCATTGATCTAATATCTTTATCAATGAATGACATTCGTTTTGGGTCTAAAGATGTGAGGAGGTTACGCTCCGGAGAAATCACTTCAAGAGTTTCAGTTTGAGATTTGAAATACCCGAAGCCTGGAGAGCCGGAGAGCTGAAATAAATGGTCGACTGTCGGATCATCCGAAGAAGATCGTAGCCACCAGATCGTCTGAAGAATATCTCAAGCGTCAGATCATCTGAAGTGGATCTCGACCATCTGATCGAGAGCGTCAGTTTGATATTTTAAATCCCCAAAGTCCGGAGAGCCAAAATAAATCCTCAACCGTCAGATCATCCTAAGTAAATTTCAGCCGTTAGATAATTCTAAAGTGGAAGGACAAGATAATTTAGAAAAAGGGCGTGCTAATATCAACAGCTGATAATCGAGCTCTCAGATCTATAGTCGACATGGCATATCAGACCCCCCCGACCTTTTTGTATTTAACCAGGGGGGTCTGAGTTGGTGGTATTTTCCATGTGGGACCCTCATACGTGTCACCTTCCTATTAAATCGGACCCCCCTCGCTCATTACCACTTACCGCCTAACCCCCCCTTCGAGTAAAACACCAAACCACCCATACATACCACCTCTGCGCTTCGACGTCACACTCCACTACCTGCTACACATCACACTCCACTATCGTGCTCTGCCTCCACACTCCAAGACTTTGCCTACATGTCTCACCCACATCATCAGGCCACTTCAACAAGGACATGTGGTAGACTACGTCAGCAAGGACACGAGTCGTCCGATATGAAAGATCACTTCGGGTGTATTCTCAACCGTTGATAATAGTATAGTGGAAGGATAGTGTAAGTTTGAAAATTTGAAATCCTGAAGTTTTGAAGGGTGAAGTTCCGACAACCATCCATCTCAATGTTTGATTAAGTCCTAGCCGTCGGATTGAACAATGAAAGGATGAGTGTAAGGATCAAATTTGACCATTGATTTGTTTCCGTGAAATAAACTGTTGATCGAGAAAGGGACCGCAGAATCGTTGATCTGGTTGAAAGGTCAAATTCCCAAAGTGAACTAGGACCATTGGTCCAAGAGGGACACGAGTCAATGGATTGTCAACTCCAGAAGTTTGGCGTATGGGAAAAGCGAGGTTTGAGATTTGTAACTCTCGGAGCCCAGATCACGAAGTAAATCACAATCGTTGATTTAGGAAGGCTAGATCTGATCCGCAGACTTGAGAGGATAGATCTGAATCGTCCATTCAGGAGCACCATCAAGATCGTGAGATCGATGGTCCCGTCACATTGTGGGGATTGGAGGTGCATGAACTTTAAAATGTTGAAGGCAGGCCACAATCGAAACCATGGTTTTGGAGAAAGGACACATGGAGCTCTATAGTGAATTACGGGGCGAAAAGGAGGTTGCCCTCAAACTGCCTTTGGACACACCCGCAATCACATGGTCACATGAGATCATCGCCCAAGGTCATATCGAAAGAAGGAGATAACACTCCTTCTACTGAGATCACAAAGCGCTCAAAAGTTATGCCTATGGTCACAACCATGGTCACATCAACAAAGGTTAAGGGAGGAGCTAGCACGCCGCTAGGATCCACTTCAGATATCGGGAGTTGGGAGAATCGAGATGTCTCATACCAAGATTCCCAAAGTCATGATTCATGAAGTGCCTGTTGGTTAGGCGTATGGTCACCGCTGATGGCCACATTAAGGAAGGGGCTTAGAAGCCAAAGAATCCAAAATGACTCTTTGTAACTAACAAAATAAAGTGATTGTATCTGCCAGAGAATTCAAAGAGCTTTAGAGTGATCGCCAGAGGAGCTGAAGAGTCTCGAGGTAACTGCCAGTGGAATGAAGACTCATCATAGAAACAATTGATAGATGGAAAAGTGTCAAAGATTGTAACTGCCATAGAAGCCAAAGAATCTCAGTATAATGACCACTGATGAAGAACAAACTCATCATAATCACCAGAGAGGACGAAGAGTTGAGTGTATGATCTGGCAGAGGACTTGGCATGATAAATATACGCATAACAGAGAAAAGAAAGTTGCTTCTTTTGATAGTTATTCATGTGGGTAGAAGCAGACTATGCGCAGGAGCTGAAGCACACAGAAGAGGCATGGCACAGAGAATGACAATGGTGCAAAAAACATAAAACACAGAAGAAATATATAGAACACACATACATATCTGAGAGAGGCAGAGAAAGCCATGATGGGCATGCAGAGACAGAGAAGAAGAACATAAAGTGCATGAAGATGCAAGCAGGAAGACACTGATGTAGACAGAGAAGAGTAGTGTAGAAGAACAATGATGAGACTGGTAAGCCATTGATAAATCTTGTATCACTGTAATAAATTTCAGTAACAAAGATTTATATCTCAGGGTGGTAGGGTGGTGCTAGGGAGGACTGTTGTCCACAGAGTTTCAAGTGGGTGCTTGAACACATGAATTTGTAGCTTCCATCTGGTTGTAGCCAGAAAAAACCAAGGTGGTAGGGTGGTGCAAGGGAGAACTATTGTTCTCTATTATACAGGTTAGTGCCTGTGTAACTGGAAGTTGATTCTTCCATCCATTTGGTGCTGGAACACTTAGGGAGTTGGTGCTTCCTTCTAGTGGGTGCTAGAGAATCCAGAGAGTTCGTGCTCTCAACAAGTTGCAGCTTGTACAAGTTGGTTCTTGTGTGATTGGAAGTTGGTGCTTCCATCCAGTTGGGGCTAGAACACAAAGGGAGTTGGTGCTTCCTTCTAGTGGGTGCTAGAGAAACCAGAGAGTTGGTGCTATCAACAAGTCGCTGCTTATAAAAAAGAGGTGGTAACCTCAAAAGGAGTTGGTGCTCATAAGAATGACAATGTAAAAAAAATAAAGACTACTTATCATATCAAGAAGAAGAGGTTTTCTCCCTTTATGGGTTTCCTCAGGAATATCTATCTCTGTATATTTGATGTGTGTGATTGATGCTAAATATTCTCTTGCTTACTTCCTTGCACTATTGTGATCATCATTGAGTGTTCGATAATGAGTTTAAAATGGGCATAATTGTTTAAGCACAGTAACAACTGATTCACCCCCCCCCTCTCAGTTGTCCAACAATTGGTATCAGAGCAAGTTCCCTTTATTTAAGGGTAGATCCTACAGTTTAAACATGACTACCCATGAAGGAACTTCAACCAACAAGGTCCCTTTGTTCAATGGAACAGACTTTGCCTTATGGAAAGGTAGGATGAGAACCTACATAATGGCTTTAGTTGCAGGTGTCTGGAATGTGGTAAAGACTGGTTATGTAAATCCAATTGTACTAGCTTCTAAGGATGACAAGCTAGAATTCAGCTTCAACGCTAAGGCTATGAATGCCATTTTGAGTGGTCTTGCAGAAGAAAAATTTGTAAAATTTATGCACTTAGAATCTGCCAAAGAAATGAGGGACAAACTCATTAGCAGTTATGAAGGTAATGAGAAGGTAATGGATGCCAAGCTTCAAACCTACATATTATAGTTTGACCAACTAAATATGAAAGAGGATGAAACTGTTAATAAGTACTTTATGAGAATTGAAAAACTAGTAAATGCAATGAAAGGGCTTGGTGAAAAAATTGAGGAAGCCTCTTTAGTTCATAAAATTTTGAGATCTCTGCCAGATAGGTTCAACCCAAAGGTCTTTGCTATAGAAGAACTTAATGTTCTAAAAGTTATACCTTTTGATCAACATCTAGGAACATTGACTGCATATGAAATGAATATAGGTCACTTTGCATCTAAGTGTCGACGCAGAAGAAGGACCAGAACTCTGAAGGTGAAGAGAAGTATAAATCCAAGAGATTTGATAAAAATAAATGTTTATGTGTAAACAATGATGACTCTTTAGGAGACACAGATAGTGAATCTTCTTGTGAAGATAAGGTTAATGACTTCATGCTTATGGCCAAAGAGGATTATGAATCAAGGATGATTTTAAGGATGGAACTTTATTTTAAAATGTAGAAACCTTGGCGAATCTTACTAATCCTTCATATGCCAACTATAAAATATTTGGCAATATTTTTGTAAAAATATTCAAATTTATAAGGATTTTATACAGTTTGTATAATATTTTGGCGATTTTTAAGGTAAAATAATTTTATCATATAGAATTTGGGTGAATCATTTTTAGAATAGCGAATCTTGTTTTGGGAAAAACCTTGGAAAATTAGCCCAGGAGCGAAATTTAGCCCCTAGAATCATCCCTTATGATAATAAAATCACAGGAAGTGATGTTAATGATGAAGAAGTTGTGGTTGATATGGAAGGTGAACTAATTAGTGCTTTAGATGAGATTGACAGACTCAGACTTAAGAGGAGAAAATAAAAACAATTGTTGATGCAATTTGAAAAAGATGGTAAAAAACCTGATGAAGACCTTGCCCTGCTAAAAGTGGAGTTAGAAGAGGCAAATACAATAGATGACACTCTGAAACAATAGTTATCAGCGAAGAAGGAAATATGTGAAGCCTTGGAAGAAGAGGTAGTAAAAACCAGAAAAGAGATGGAGAAGTTTAAAGTATTGTATCTCCAAAATCTTCCAAGCATTAAAGCCTGAGCAGAACCAAACGATTTTCTGAGCAAACAAAGATCTCGTTTGTTGAAGACTCGTTTAGGTTATGTAAGTGGTTCAAACAACAAACAACCAGAAATCAAAGAGCCAGTAAAGATGGTTAAGTTCCAAGTTAGCAGACAATCAGACCATGTGAGTACTCTGTCACCAAAAGCTAATAAAGATAAGATGATCCTTGATAAAAAAATAAAGATATCAGAAGATGGAGCAACAAATTCCAAGAAGAAGGCCATCCTTCAGGTACCAAAATTTCTTCTATGGTTACTATTTTTACTGCACCAATTTTGGTCATAAGATTGCAAATTGTCAAATTAAGTTTAGAGACATACAACTGAGGAGGTCAAGAAATAAACAATCTTTGCAACATAGAACTAAACAACCAATGAGTAGACAACGTTGCACCAATCTCTTTGACCTATTGAACGATGAGCTCAAATGCTATAATTGCCATAAATTTGGCCACAAAACTGCAAACTTCCATCTGAAAAATTACAAATAAGATCCAAGGATAAAGCTCTTAGCTAGAAATGTCGACACATGGAAAAAGAAAGATAGTGAAAAATGTGGTCTATTACTTTCAGCTCAAAAACAAAAAGACCCCTGGAATATAGACAGTGGATGTTCCAAGCACATGACTGGAGACAAGGATGAGATTCTGTCTATAAATAAAATCAAAACATGAAATGTGACCTTTAGAAATGATGAACCGGGTAAAATCAAGGGTAAAGGGATGGTGAGTTTGAGTAATCGTAAAGGAGATGCCCAAGATGTTCTGCTTGTAGATGGTTTGAAACATAATTTGCTCAGTATAATTCAAATGTGTGACAGAGGTTGTGAAGAGGTGTTCACTTCCAAATATTGTAAGGTAAAGAATGTAAACTCAGAACAAGTGGCGGCTAAAGGCATAATGACAGATAATAATGCATGTGTGCTGAAAGAAGATAGAGAACAATGTCATCTAAGAAAACATGATGAAAGCTGGTTATGGCATATGAGATTTGGACATCTAAACTTTTACCACTTAATCAAGCTAAAAAATCTTGAGGCAGTAAAAGATCTTCCAAAATTATCAAAGCCACAAGATTCTGTGTGTAAACCCTGCCAAGTAGGAAAGCTAACCAGGACATGGTTTAAATCCAAAGAGCTCTACTTCAACAGAGAAACCACTCCAATTAGTTCATATGGATTTATGTGGACCATCAAGACAGGAAGGCACATGGAAGGAAAACTACTTCTTGCTGATCATTGATGATTACTCAAGACTCACTTGGGTTGCTTGTCTCAAAGGAAAAATTGAAGCATTTGAGAAATTTAAAATATTTAAACATTTAATTGAGAATTAAACATGAAACATGTTAAATGTAGTAAGATCAGACAGAGGAGGAGAATTTATGTCAAGTGATTTCTAGGATTTCTGTGATAAACATGGGATCAAGAGAGAATACACAATCCCAAGAACTCCACAAAAAAATGGAGTAGTTGAGAGGCGAGTATGATGACAGGGCTAATGAAAGCATCTTCTTAGGATATGATACCAATGGTAAAGGATATAGATTCTTTAATAAAAGATTGTATAAATTAGTTGATTGCATTGATTTAAAGGTTGATGAAGGAGAGCTAGTAAGAGAGGTGAGAAATATTGAGCCTACTACAGAGGACACAACTAAAGCTGAAGATGAACATGTCCAAGAATCCAATATTTCATTCCAAGACCAAGATCATCCCCATAAAATACTATTTTCTGAGAGAGAACGTCACCAATAAGATTGTTCAGGCTCATTACATTCCAACCACATAAAAAATTGCAGACATCTTTACTAAACCCCTAGCCAAGACACCATTTGAATATCCCCGTCAGAAGCTGGGCGTCATCCCTTCTCTCACCTTAGAGAGTCCATCCTGTCAGGGGGAGTTTGTGTTGGTTGAATATCTGATATCTCTGAAAAGTACTGCAACAACTCAGGGGGAGCGTGTTTTCTTTGACATTGATGTCAAAGGGGGAGAAAAGGTGTGGTCTGGATCCTACAATTGGAGGTATAAGTAGAACAGAGCAGTCCTTCAGGGTTGCCATCAAAGCCAAAGGGGGAGATTGTTGGCATGTTTACAGGCAGAGTGTGCTTGTCATTGATGGCAAGAACAACAATGACGATGGCATATTGGCAGTAATGACGAAAAAAATGAAAGCAACAATGATAACATCAGGAATAACGAGACCATGAGAAATTATTGTCTACAAGATCAGAAGGATGGGCACAGGGTAGAGAGTTGGAGTTTCCAGATAGCTAGAGGTTATCATGAAGTAAGCAAGGTGCGTGTGCAGGATTCCTTAGAATCCGTGAGTTTGCAGAAGGAATCAAGCTTAGGAGGAATAGCGCAGAGTTGCACGTAGAGCGCAAGTGTGCGTCAGGGCCGAGGTTCACTTCATTGCCAAATCTCAGGAGAGATAGTGTTTTTCAGAAGCACAGACGAGAGCCAAAGTCATCAAGACTCGCATAAGGAACAAAGGTTGAGACCCTTGAACACTTAGAAAACCTTCTAAGTCAGAGAGATCAGAAGCTCAGGAGAGAGAGCGACAGTGGCTGTTGGATCAACGATCCATATGACCAACAACCGTCCGATCAAATAAAGTGAAGGATAAGATAAGCAGGGCTGAGATCTGAGATCTCAATCACCCAAATTTTTGTCAGCCGTCGGATCAAAATAAATGGGAGGATAGGATAAGCAAAGATGGAGAGCCGTTGGATTTAATCCAATGCAAAGCTGCACCACAGACAGATCGAGCCGTTGATCTAATATCTTGATCTATGAACGACATTCGTTTTGGGTCTAAAGATGTGAGGAGGTTATGCTTCGAAGAAATCACTTCGAGGGTTTCATTTTGAGATTTGAAATACCTGAAGCTCGGAGAGCCAAAATAAATTGTCGACCATCGGATCATCCAAAGAAGATTGCAGCCGTCAGATCATCCGAAGAATATCTCAAGCGTAAGATCATCTGAAGTGGATCTGGACCATCTGATCCAGAGCGTCAATTTGAGATTTGAAATCCCTGAAGTCTGGAGAGTCGAGATAAATCCTCGACCATCGGATCATCTGAAGTAAATTTCAGTTGTCAGATCATTCTAAAGTGGAAGGACATGATAAGTTAGAAGAAGGGCATGCTAATCTCAACAGCTGATAATCGGGCTCTTAGATCTATGGTCAACAGGGCATATCGGACCCCCTTGACCTTTCTATCTTTAACCGAGAGGAGGGGGGGGGGTCCGATTTGGTGGTATTTTTCATGTGGGACCCTCATACGTGTCACCTTCCTATTAAATCAGACCCCCCTCGCTCATTACCACTTACCGCCTAACCCCCCCTCTGAGTAAACCACCAAACCACTCATACATACCACCTCTGCGCTCCGAAGTCACACTCCACTCCCCACTACACGTCACACTCCACTATCGTGCTCTGCCTCCACACTCCACTACTTTGCCTACATGTCTCACCCACGTCAGTAGACCACCTCAGCAAGGACATGTGGCATACCACGTCAACAAGGACACGAGTCGTCTGATCTGAAAGATCACTTTGAGTGTATTCTCAACCGTTGATCATAGTACAGTGGAAGGATAGTGTAAGTTTGAAAAGTTGAAATCCTGAAGTTCCGACAGCCATCCATCTCAATGTTTGATTAAGTCCTAGTCCTCAGATTGAACAATGAAAGGATGAGTGTAAGGATCAAATCTGACCATTGATTTGTTTCCTTGAAATAAACCGTTGATCGAGAAAGGGACCACAGAATCATTGATCTGGTTGAAAGGTCAAATTCCCGAAGTGAAAGAGGACCGTTGATCCGAGAGGGACACACATCAATGGATTGTCAACTCCAAAAGTTTGGTGTATGGGAAAATCAAGGTTTGAGATTTGAAACTCCCGGAGCCCGGATCACAAAGTAAATCACAACCATTGATTTAGGAAGGCTATATCTGATCCGCAGACTTGAGAGGATATATATGAACCATCCGTTCAGGATCATAGTCAAGATCATGAGATCGACAGTTCCGTCACATTGCAGGGATTGAAGGTGCATGAACTTTAAAATGTTGAAGGCGAGCCACAATCGAAACCACAGTTTTGGAGAAAGGACACATGGAGCTCTATAGTGAATTGCAGGGTGAAAAGCGGGTTGCCCTCAAGCTGCCTTTGGATGCACCCGCAATTGTGCAATCACATGAGATCATCACCCAAGGTCATATCAAAAAAAGGATCTAACACTCTCTAGATCGAGATCGCGAAGCGCTCGAAAGTTAGGCTTGTGGTCACAACCATGGTCACATCAACGAAGGTTAAGGGAGGAGCTAGCATGCCTCTTGGCTCCACTTCGGATATCGATATTTGGGAGAATCGAGATGTCTCATACCAAGATTCTCGAAGTCCCGAGTCATGAAGCGCATGTTGGTTAGGCGTATGGTCACCTCTAATGGTCACATGAAGGAAGGGGCTTAGAAGCCAAAGAAGCCAAAATGACTCTATATAACTGACGAAACAAAGTGATTGTATCTGCCAGAGAATTTGAAGAGATTCATGGTGATCACCAGAGGAGCTGAAGAGTATCGAGGTAACTTCCAGTGGAATGAATACTCATCATACAAACAATTGACATATGGAAAAGTGTCAAAGACTGTAACTACCAGAGAAGCCAAAGAATCGCAGGATAACAACCACTGATGAAGAACACAGTCATCATCGCTAGAGAGGATGAAGAGTTGAGTGTATGATCTGGAAGAGGACTTGGCATGATAAATATATGTAGAACAAAGAAGAGAAGGTTGCTTATTTTTATAGTTATTCATGTGGGTAGAAGTAGGTTGTGCGCAGGAGCTTAAGCACATAGAAGAGGCATAGCGCAGAGAATGGCAATGGTGCACATAACATAAAACACAAAAGAAAGAGATAGAACACACATGCATATCTGAGAGAGGTAGAGAAAGCCACGGTGGGCATGCAGAGATAGAGTAGAAGAACAAAAAGCACATGAAGATGCAAGCAAGAAGACACTGATGCAGGCAGAGCAGAGTAGTGTAGCAGAACAATGATGAGACTAGTAATCCATTGATAAATCTTGTATCACTGTAATAAATTTTAGTAACAAAGATTTATATCTGAGGGTGGTGGTGTGGTGCTAGGGAGGACTACTGTCCTCAGATTTTCAAGTGGGTGCTTGAACACAGGAAGTTGTAGCTTCCATCTGGTTGCAGCCAGAAAAAACCAGGGTGGTAGGGTGGTGCAAGGGAGAACTATTGTTCTCTGTTATACATGTTGGTGCATGTGTAACTGGAAGTTGATGCTTCCATCCAGTTGGTGCTGGAAAACTTAGAGAGTTGGTACTTCCTTCTAGTGGGTGCTAGAGAATCCAGAGAGTTGGTGCTCTCAACAAGTTGCAACTTGTACAGGTTGGTGCCGGTGTGACTGGAAGTTGGTGCTTCCATCCAGTTGGGGTTGGAACACAAAGGGAGTTGGTGCTTCCTTCTAGTGGATGCTAGAGAAACCAGAGAGTTGGTGCTCTCAACAAGTTGCTACTTGTAAAACAGAGGTGGTAGCGTCAAAAGGAGTTGGTTCTCATAAGAGTGATAATGTACAAAAAATAAAGACTACTTATCATATCAAGAAGAAGAGGTTTTCTCCCTTTATGGTTTTTCTCAGGAATATCTGTCTCTGTATATTTGATGTGTGTGATTGATGTTGAATATTCTCTTTCTTACTTCCTTGCACTATTGTGATCATCATTGAGTGTTCTGTAATGAGTTTAAAATGGGCATAATTGTTTAAGCACAGTGACAACTGATTCACCCCCCCTCTTAGTTGTCCAACAAAAAAAATACCCATTAACCCCGCACTTGAAGAAATTATTCAGAAGGAGTTGGAAAAAATCTTGAAGGCTAGGATAATTTCCCCTGTTAAGTATTTCGAGTGGGTTTCCAATTTGGTTCCCGTTTGAAAAACAACTAGTCAGATCCGATTGTGCGTTGATTTCCGTGCATTGAATAGAGCGAGCATAAAATACCATTTTCCTCTCCCAAATATGGAAATGATTTTGCAACAAGTTGTAGGGTCAGAAATGATGTCCTTACTTGACAATTTTTCTGGTTATAATTAGATAAAGGTAAAAAGGATAGATAAATACAAAATCACTTTCATTACACGTTGGGGCACAATTGCTTATGAACACATGTCTTTTGGCTTATCTAATGCAGGTGCAACTTTCCAAAGAGCTATGCAAATAGCTTTTGACGATCTGATCGATAAGATTATTTAGATTTATCTTGATGACTTGACTGTATATTCAAAGAACCGATTAGATCATTTTGGTCATCTTAGAAAGGTTCTCATGCGATGCAGGAAATTTAACATTTCTTTAAATCCTTCTAAGTCTATTTTTGGTGTTACCAAGGGAAAGCTGCTTGGGTATATTGTCTCTGATTCAGAAATAAGCATAGATCCCGAAAGAAATGTTGCTATCCCAAATCTTCCTGCTCCTACTTCCAAAAAGGAGGTTCAAGCCTTTATGTGCATTATCAACTTTGTCCGTAGGTTTGTTCCTGATTTTGCTGTAATGGTCAAACCAATTCTCAATCTTCTCAAGCAAGATCACTCCTTTTCTTGGACTGATGACGTTGAAAATGATTTCGTAAGGATTAAGAAGGCAATCAGTTACACACCAGTTTTGGCGAAGCCAGATTTTGAGAAAGAGTTTATTATATATACTAATGCCACAGAGGAAGAAATATCTGCTATCCTCATACAATGTGATGACCAAAATAACGAAAAACTAGTAGCTTACATGAATCAAAGCTTATCAGATGATGAATTTAAATATTCTTATATTGAAAAATAGGCTTTCTCTCTTGTTAAAGTTGTGGAGAAATTTCACCACTTTATCTTAGGTAAGCACACACTGGTAAAAGCCCCTTTACCTGTTGTCAATTTTTTGCTCTCACAGACTTATCTTTCATGTAAGCTTGCACATTGGCTTGCCAAGATCCAGGAGCATGATTTAACCATCATGACTTCAAAAGCCATTAAGGGATGTGACTTAGCCCTTCACTTGGATCAACATGCTGAAGAAAGTGAAGAAATTGATGAAAAAGATAACCCTCTATCAACACTATTTTACATTGATAGTCAAATCCTCCCTGTAGCTGAACATCCCTGGTATAAAGATCTATGTATTACTTGCAAAATTAGAGATGTCAAGATAACTTAGATACTCATCAAAGGAGAAGGCTCCATCTTGAATCTTCCAGATATGTCCTTTTAGGAGACTTCTTGTTTAGGAGATCTTTCGATGTTATATTAATTCACTATGTAAATAATGAGGAAGCACATAAATTGTTACAAGAAACCCATGGATCTTCAGATTCTGTTATTTATGTAGGTGGCCACTTTTCTGCTAAAACTATTGCTTTTAAAATTACCAGAAAAGGGTACTATTGGCCTTCAATTTTTCGAGATTCTTATAAATTTTCAAGATCTCGTGAAAAGTGCCATAAGTTCGTTGGGAAAGAACGTCTTTCTACCATGCATTTACAACCTATCCTCCCCGATTTTCCTTTTTCAAAATGGGGTCTAGAATTTATCGGTTCTATTAACCCTCCATCTTCAGCAGGGCAAGTTTTCATCTTGACAACCACAAATTATTTTACGAAATGGACTGAAGTTGTCCCACTTAAGCATTCGCAGGATGGGTAGGTTATTTCTTTCCTTGAAAATAATGTTTTCTCCATATTTGGCATTCCTTTAGAGATTATTACAGATAAAAACCCTGCTTTTATTTCTGCTAAGTTGACTCAGTTGCTAGCTAAACTGGGAGTTAAACATTTTACTTGATCAACTTATTACCCTCAAGGAAATGGGTAAGCTGAGTCTATTAACAAAAATCTGGTTAGAATTATCAAGAGGCTCATCGAAGATAAGCCTCGTGAATGTCACACCCTCCTCACTTATGCCCTTATGGAAGATCACACTACTACCAAGGTGAGCACAGGTTGCATCCCCTTTCATCTTGTTTATTGTCAAGAAGCCATTCTGCCTACTGAGCTGGAACTTTTTTCTTTACGGTTGCTACAGATTGAAGAATTGAATTCTTCCAATATCCCTCAAAGGGTAAATGCACTGTTGGCTTTAAAGGGACAAAATATGTTTTCCTTGGAGAACACAAAGAGAAGACAACAAACTGTGAAGAAATATTTCAACAAAAGTGCAAAAGATGTCAGATTTAAGGTCAATGAGAAAGTCTTGCTGTGGGATTCAACTCACGCTGATAGAGGAAGGAATTCAAAGTTTCAAAAGTTATGGCTGGGTCCTTTTAAAATCGCTTTTGTCCCGGGTGTGAATTCTTATATTCTAAAGGACTTGTAAGAGCGGTTATTTTCCTATAGCACCAATGGTTCCCACTTGAAACACTATGTGGAACCATCTTGAAAGTTTAAATGCTGTATTGAATTACTCCTTTATTATAGTTTTGTTTCATTGCTTTGATTTTTCTTTGATGTTTATTTATTTCTACTATTTTATTTCTTTTATTGACTTCTTTTCTTGTCAGAAATAAAATTCTGGATCAATTTTTCCACAACGATGCTACTGTGCAAGTATTGTTAATCAATAACAATCAGGTTACACAGCTTTCATGACATCCCTCCTTGAAGACATCATTGAAATTGCTATTTGCTTCTAGTACTGCTGTTAGATAAGATAATTGATTTTTCATCCTTATTTTCTGCTTTCCTTTTCTTCCCTCCTTGTGAGATTCAAAAAGAGCACACCATAATTTTTTTCTCCTTAAAGCAAAGAATGCTTTCACTATGATTAATTGAATGTTATGCATACATGGATACGCCCCTCACACGTAACACTTTCCATGAGTTATTCCCAAATTCCAAAATCATTTTCCCCTTAAACCGCTCTCCCCCCCTATTGCATAATCATTCTGATGTATATTTCCTTGATCTAATGTTTCACATGGTCTACGAAACTAGACATTCTAAGTTCTTAATCTGTTGGAAACAAATTTCCCTGTGGAGTCTCCAGTTTGTTGATGCTTAAAAAAAAACCGATGAATACTATGCTTGCAAATGATTACCAAGCTCTATTAATTATTTATATTAATAATAAACTAGTAGGTGGGACCCCCTTGTAGACTTGTGGCACTATGATGGATATGCTGCGCTTATATTTGTTTGTTATTGTGATGGTACCAACACAATCTTTTATAGTTCGATGCTTCAAATCATGGTTTATAATGTTATGTTGACATAAGTTGGTTGGTTATTTGATGCATGGAAATGATAGCTTAGATGATCACTCTAAGATTTTATTAAGCCTGCCCTATGGATGAAAGGATCATTATCAATTTTGTTTTGATATTGCGATTAAACATGGATTAATTGTTTTACTTATGATCTTGATAAGGGATGATATGGGAGATTTTTCGAATTAAAGGACTATACACAAGCGCTAATGTTATGTGTAATTGTGACAAAAGGAGGATGCATAAACCATTTTTGCTAGACTTATGCACTTTGTTAAAAGATATGTGTGGAAGCACATGGGGAAATATTATGGCACATTGTTAATTTTAAAAGAGTTTGATATTACTTAGGGTGGAGCACTATGCAAATGGGATATGGTTATGAAATATGTGGTTGATTAATGCTTAGTGCTATGGTGAATTGGCTAGCTCATATGTTGAATTGAATGAGGTTGGAGAGGGAATGACGTGGATTTACTGCACGTCACTCAAACACCCCTCGAGCCCGTCACCCTAGCCATACTTGCATTTTGGTTTTTGGCTCTGGTGGTTGTTGATGCTCCACATTTTTTTTTTCGGGAAGGAGGCATACCGTCTAAATCTCTTGCTCGCGCAGGATTTTCCAGGTATGGGTTCCTTATTCCTACATCCATGATGGTTACTCTGCCCTTCGAATCAATTTTTTTCTCAGAATTGCTTGAGGTCTGTGTTTTTCTTAAGCTATTTGAACTGTGTATTGGTTTTGTGTCCGTGGGTTCTTCTAGTGAATAATCTGAGTGTTGGCATTTTGAAAAATAGGAATGGATATACCTTGTTATTTGTAATCTCTGCATGGGTTTATTGGATAAAATAATAGAGAGGCATGCTCAGTCATCTTGGGTTTTTGGGTTTGGTTCTCTGTGGAAATTTATTGTTATGTTTGACAAGCTCTAAGCTTTGTGTGTGGGTATTACAACCACTCTCTGTGTTAATATTTTCTACTCCTTTTCATCTCCGTGGTTGATATGTTTCGTTTCTCTTGTTGTAAGGTGGATTGTTGAAAGTTTAAAGCTTCCCTTGCCTTGTCTTGGAAAAACCTTGAGCTATTAGATATACTAGTGTTTCCCTCACTCACACGGTTGTCTGGAAAACATTGCATAGTTGGGTTTAACATCACCCAAAAAATTTAATGGAAGCATTGTACATGCTTTGGATGGGCACAAATTGTGCTTGGGTATTCATTTTACAATATTGTTTAAGAGTTCACTTCTTATCTTTCTCTGTTGAAGGTGGTTGACTGTCATTTGATAACCCTCACTGTCAAGAGGATGGTAAAAAGTTATATGTCCATGGTAAATTTTAAAAGGCACGAGCTCTTTGCATCTTCGAGTACTTATTCCTTTGATTGAGCCATATGTTTTTACTCCCATTTGCTATGTTAAACCCTAAACACGATCTTGGTATCGTTTCAATCCAGTCAAGGGTAAAAGAGCACTGTGTGTGCTTGGTTTCAATCCAAATTTTCGATTGCTACATACCCAAAAAAACATCGTTTAGGACCTCTTAAACGACTCCGAAAGTTTAGGACCCGAAAAAATGCTAAAAATAGTAAATTACCAAAATTGCCAGACAACTGTTTTGAGCCAGCTGGAAAAGGTGGGTGGCCACCGATATCCACCTGGAACAATCCTCCCTCCTTAGGAAGCAATGGTCTCCATTTCATTGAGTTCCCCCATCAGATGAATAAATTTCTGCTGAATTTGGCCCCGGGTGAACCACTTGCCTTGGTGCATGAGCTGCCCTGCTTTGACGACTCGATAAAGCTGGATCCTTTGTTGTCGAGTGCCCTTGATCTGTGTGTCCATAATATGATCATTGGATTCATCTTGTATGCAGTCGGGGTTGAGCTATGTTGGTGTCAACTGTTCTACTATGTCTGAGGTGTCCAATAATGGTGGGAAATAAGGCTGAAGGATGTCCATGTTGAACACTGGGTGCAGGCCAAGGAAAGGAGAAATGTTGAGCTCAAAAGTATTATCCCCCAAAACCTTGGTGATGGTGTATGACCCATAACGGAGTGGGAAAATCTTCCGATGGGGTCCTGTAAGGCGTTCTTTCTGCAAGTGCAGCCAAACTTTGTCGCCCACCTAAAACTTATGTGGCACTTGATGTTGATCATGGTGCTGCTTGTACTTGTCATTGTACTTCTGTAGGATATCTTGAACCTATTGGCAAATGTGCTGGATACACTCAATGAACCGAGTGGCTTTGTCAGCTTTAGTTGGAGTAGGAGATGAGTCGGTTGAGGTGATTGCAAGGGGAAGTGCAACATCTATGGGATCCAATGGTTGGAATTCCAACCCCACCTGAAAGGGGTTGTGGTCGGTTGAGCTATGCAGGGCTCGGTTGTAGCTATGCTAGACATAGGGAAGACTCTCATCCCATGTGCGAGGGTTCTTGGAATTATACATGTGTAGTATATGCACGATCATTCGATTTATGACCTCGGTTTGGCCATTTGTCTAGGGGTGGAAGGCTGTGGATTTGGTGAACTTGGTGTCCAACAGTGACCAGAGGATCGACCGGAATGTGTTGAGAAATCAAAATTCCTGATCTGAGACAATGGTTTGTGGGATTCCAAAATGAATGCAGACTCGTTCAAAGAAGAGCTTGGCAGTGGATTCTGCTGTGATGTTCTTCTTGTAGGCAACCCGAATAACCATCTTAGAAAAGTGATCAACAACCACAAAAACACAGTCATTTACCCACTTGGTGGAAGGGAGGCCCGACATGTAGTCTATTGAGATGAATTTCGATGGCCTATTAGGAGTAGGAAGAGGGGTGTACATGCCCTATTTCTTAGTGGTTAGTTTGGCAATAGTGCAGGCAGTGCAGGACCCGATATACTTGCTAATCTCCTGTCGAAGTTTCAGCTAGTAGAAATGTTTCTGTAGCATCGCCACTATCTTTTCGATGCCAAAGTGTCCTGCCACCGGACTGTAGTGGGCTTCCCAGATCAACTTTTCTCA
Source organism: Picea engelmannii (assembly GCA_009831015.1). Classification (NCBI taxonomy): domain Eukaryota; kingdom Viridiplantae; phylum Streptophyta; class Pinopsida; order Pinales; family Pinaceae; genus Picea; species Picea engelmannii. The sequence goes on along the minus strand of ML783472.1, from coordinate 545,879 downwards.
CTTGATTGATGGAACGCAGATATGGCACAGACGACACAACAACCCATTATGAAGATGAAAATTATCGACAACTGTGTTTACACCCAAGATTTGGTAGGTGGTGGCGAAGTCCAGGTCTGTCTCATAGAGTTGGGGCCATCCAGAGGTATCATGGATGCAAGAGTCTAGCACTGTGGTGAGTGTCGCGACTGGCGGTCTAATGAGGCAATCAACGACGTAGTTGGTGCTTCCTGTTTTATACTTGATGTTGAGGTGGAATTGTTGCAAGTATGTGGACCACTTTTGATGGCGGTCATTCTGTAATTTTTCTTGTGTCTGCATGAACTGCAGTGGATTATGATCAATGTGGATGACTGTCTCCTTCCCAAGAATGTTATGTCTCCATTGGTGATAGAATTGGACAATGGAGTACATTTCTTTGTTGTAAGTAGGGTACTTACAGACAACATCTGACAGTGTCTCACTATGATAGGCCACGGGGTGGCCGTGCTAAGTGAGATCGACACCCACAACATAGTCTGAAGCATATATCTCGATCTCAAAGGGATTCTGCAGGTCTGGTAGTGAAAATACTGGGGATGAGCACAAGCGCTGCTTCAAATCATCAAACTCTTGTTATTGGGACTGACCCCACACAAATTTTTCCTTACCACCACCCTTGCTTATTTGGCTGAGGTCCCATGTAATATGGGATAATCCCAACACAAACCTGTGGTAGAAATTGGTAAGGCCCAAGAAGCTTCGAAGCTCAATGAGTGTGGTTGTGGCTGGCCAATCACGAATGACTTGGATCTTGGTTGGATGCACATGTATGCCATACTGATCACTAATGTAGCCTAGGTAATGGACCCTGTCCATGCTAAAGGAGCATTTTTCCAAATTGGCGTATAGCTTGTGCTGCTGCAGGGTGTGCATAACTTGCTAAATATGCTTCAAGTGTTCTGCCAAAGACTTGCTGTAAATGAGAATTTCATCCATATACACCACTACAAAAGTATTGGTGAATGGTTGCAGGATATCATCCATCATCCTCATGAAAGTGGATGGAGCATTTCTCAAACCAAAGGGCATGGCCAACCATTCAAAAAGGCCTTCCTTTGACTTGAAGGTGGTCTTCCATACATCTGTATGTTCTATCGGGACCTGGTGGTAGCCAGACTTCATATCAATATTACTAAAGTATTTGGCCCCCATGAGTTGATCAAGGAGGTCGTCGATTTTGGAAATTGGGTACCGGTTTCTGACTGTGTTTTTATTCAGGGCCCGGTAATCAATGCAGAGTTGCTAGGTTCCATATTTCTTCTGTACCAACACGATTGGGCTCCCGCAAGGTGATGAGATGGGATGGATGTGCCCCTTGTGGAGTAGTTCTTGGATTTGTCACTTGATCTCCTCATTCTCTAACATAGAGTGGCGATAGACTGGCCCATTGGGCAGTGGTGCGCCGCAGGTCAGATTGATGGGGTGCTTGACCTGACAGTGTAGAGGTACCCCGATAGGTGAGGAGAAGATATCCGAGTATTCTTCGACGAACTTATCTACTTGATTCTGCTGTGTGGAGAGGTCGATCGCATAGACCTTGGATGTGGTTGTGATCTTTCGCTCATTTTGAGAGCGAATCACGAAGAAGACAAACTTTCCCATCTGAGAGATGACCTTCCTGTGACTCGAGTATCCTGTACAATTTCCTGTTCAAAGCAATAATAAGACTACGAGGCCTAGACTCATATAAAACATGACGTTTCCATAAATAAGTTTGGCCCAAAAGAACATCACAAACTTCGAGAAGAGCAACATCACATAATGCCTCATCTTTGAAGGGCTTGATGTTGTACGATAGTCGACACTGTTGGCTGACACAGAGATCGCTTCCTTGGCGGAGCCATCCAATGGTGTAGGGTTGTGGGTGCGGCGTTGTCTGCAGGGCTAGGTGCTTGACAACCTTTTTTGAGATGAGGTTTTTCTGGCTACCGCTATCAACGATTAAGTGCAACAGGGTGCCTTTTACCCACATCTGTGAATGGAAGAGGCACTCTCCTTCTTCTGGTTCATCTGGTTCATCAGGTTGGAGCTTGGTGGTAGCAACGGTGGCACCAGGTTTTGCGTCAATGATCCTTCTTCCCCTTTTTGGTTCTGAATTAGAGTCAAAACACGTATTTGACTTAGAGTCAAAAACCACATCTGATTTAGAGGCTTTCACTTCAGCCACCAACGACTGCTTTGAGCAACAATCAATAGTGTTATGCCAAGGGCTCTTATGGAAGTCATATCACTTCCTGGTATCTTTCTTTGTCTTTCCGATGTACTTATTTTCTTGCGGCTTAGACTGGTTGTCGTGATACTATCCATCTTTGATCTATCCTTTTTTTTGTGGGTTGGGGCTGCCCTTTCCTGGATTTTGCTGTGAGGGGTTCCCGAGCCCAAATTGCTGCGTCTTTTGTTTGAGCTTCTGCTCGATTTGAAGACATATAGGTTGGCTGTGCCCAAGGATGAGATGTCCATAAATTAAATTTCAGTCTAGATGTATCTATGTAGAGCATCACAATACTTGAGCACCACATGTCGCTTTGAATCTTTGATACCCAGCTTGGTGCGCAAGGTATGGAAGATATTTGTGAACTCTGGCACTACTTGGTCTCTTTCTTGCTGCAGTGTGGTCCATTTGGTATACAAGTCGTCATAAATTTCAACAGGGTAGTATTGTTCCTTAATAACATCCCTGAAGGATTCCTAGGTGGTTGTGACTATAAATAACGAGGGTTCCTTTGTTTCCTTTTGCTCATAGAAAGTTTCCCACCAATCTTTGACATGGGGAACGGTTTTGAGGAGCGTAAAAGTAATCTTTTCTCTATTAGAAAAGTTATGGACAAAAAAATACCCTTCTAGTAGATTCAACCACTTATCTACACCATCTGCGTCTATCTGACCTTCAAATATAGGAATATCGAAGTTTATTTGTACCTTGAAGGGGGCGACGCCTCCACTCAAAGAAGATGCATCGCCTGTTGGTAGCCGCCGAAGGATTTGTGCGAAACTATCCATCATCTCGTTCCTCTGTTGTGTGAGGGGTTCCTCAAGAAACATTTTGAAAGGATATCCTATCCCATCATATTTATTTTCTCCTGCCATGAGAGGTCGCTTGGGTGTGTGAGAGCTTTGGTCCTCAAGAGAAACAAGCTCGAGACCCAATTCTTTGTACTCTGACCTTGTTGGGGACATGCATTAAGACGCTAAGGAGTAGACTGCTCTGATACCACTGATCCGGATTTTATGAGAAGAACAAAATGACTACAGATTATTAATAGATGCTTAACACAGAATAATAGAGATACAGTAAAACTGGTTTTCTATTTAATCAGGAAATAAGCTGAAACTGTAAAATGCAGCGGAAAACAAGCTTGCTGGAATGGTGGCGGATTATCTCTGAGAAGAGATGTGACGACTACACTCATTCACAAGAAGATGATTACAATGAGGCTCTAAAGGCCTTTTTACAATAAACAGGAGTGTCAAAAACCCTAGACATCCAAAAACCTAACCCTAGGAGATGAAGCGCCAAAATTCATGTGGGCCCCATTTGGGTAAGTCAGTAAATCAACTTCTCGGGGTCGTAACTTTTGCATATGATCTCCTTTTTAGCTGTACTATAGCCCGTTGGAAATATCTGTCCAAGGACTACAACGGTTGACAAAAATTTCATGAAGAGTTTTTCCAACTACTACCTACCCAAAAAAACTTTGTTTAGGGCCTCAAAACGACTCCGAAAGTTCAGGACCTGAAAAACTGCTAAAAATAAATTACCAAAATTGCCAGACGGTTGTTTTGAGCTAGTTGGAAAAGGCATGTGGCCACCGATATCCACCTATATTAATTCTCCATGCTTAGGAATCAATGGTCTCCATTGCATTGAGTTCCCCCATCACATGAGGAAATTTCTATTGAATTTGGCCCCGGGTGAGCCACTTGCCTTGGTGCAGGAGCTGCCCTGCTTTGACAAATCGATAAAGCTGGATCCTTTGCTGTCGAGTACCCTTGATCTGTGTGTTCACAATCTGATCACTGGATGCCTCTTGTATGTAGTTGGGGTTGAGCTCTGTTGGTGTTAGCTATTCTGCTACGTCTGAGGTGTCCAATAATGGTGGGGAATAAGGCCGAAGGAGGTCCACGTTGAACACTAGGTGCAGGCCAAGGAAAGGAGGAATGTTGAGCTCAAAATCATTATCCCTCACAGCCTTGGTGATGGTGTATGACCCATAACGGAGTGGGTGAATCTTCCGATGGGGTCATGTAAGGTGTTCTTTATGCAAGTGCAACCAAAGTTTGTCGCCCACCTGAAACTTATGTGGCACCCTATGTTGATCATGGCGCTTTTTGTAGTTGTCATTGGACTTATGTAGGATATCCTGAACCTGTTGGAAGATGTGCTAGATCCACTCAATGAATCGGGTGGATTTGTCAACTTTAGTTGGAGCAGGGGATGAGTTGGCCAAGGTGACCACAAGGGGAAGTGCAACATCTATGGGACCCAGTGGTTGGAATCCCAAGCCCACCTGAAAGGGGCTATGGTCAGTTGAGCTATGCGAGGCTCGTTTGTAGCTATGCTGGACATAGGGAAGACTCTCATCCCATGTGCGAGGGTTCTTGGAATTATACATGCGCAGGATATGCACGATCATTCAATTTACGAGCTCAGTTTGGCCATCTGTCTGTGGGTGGAAGGCCATGGATTTGGTGAGATTGGTGTCCAGCAGTGACCAGAGGCTCAACCAGAATGTGATGAGAAATCGACTATCCTGATCTGAGACAATGGTTTGTGGGATTCCAAAATGTACCTAGACTTGTTCAAAGAAGAGCTTGGCAGTGGCTTCTGCTATGATGCTCTTCTTGAAAGCAACCAGAATCACCATCTTAGAAAAGTGATCAACAACCGCAAAAACACATTCATTTCTCTGCTTGGTGGACGGGAGGCCCGACATGTAGTCCATTGAGATGGATTCCCATGGCCTGTTAGGAGTAGGAAGAGGGGTGTACATGCCCTGTTTCTCAGTGGTCGGTTTGGAAATAATGCAGGTAATGGAGGACCTGATATACTTGCTGACCTCCTATTGAAGTTTTGACCAATAGAAATGTTTCTGTAGCATCGCAACTGTCTTTTCGATGCCGGAGTTCCCTGCCACCCAACTGTTGTGGGCTTCCCAGATCAGCTTTGCTCGCTCGCTTGATGGAATGCAGATATGGCCCAGATGACACAACAACCCATCCTGAAGATGGAAATTATCGACAACTGCGTTTGCACCCAACATTTGGTAGGTGGTGGAGAAGTCTGGGTCTATCTCATAGAGTTGGGGCCATCTAGAGGTCTCATGGCCACAAGAGTCTAGCACCATGGTGAGTGCCGCGACTGGTGGCCTACTGAGGCAATCAATGATGCGGTTGGTGATTCTTGTTTTATACTTGATGTTGAGGTGGAAATTCTCTAAGTGTGTGGAACACTTTTGATGGCGGTCATTCTATAATTTGCCTTGTGTCTGCATGAACTGCAGTGGCTTATGATCAGTGTGGATGACTATCTCCTTTCCAAAAATGTAATGTCTCCACTGGTGAGAATATTTCACAATGGAGTACATTTCTTTGTTGTAAGTAGGGTACTTACGGACATCATCTGATAGTGTCTCACTATGATAGGCCACGAGGTGGCCGTGCTGAGTGAGAACGATGCCTACAACATAGTTTGAAGCATCTGTCTCGATCTCAAAGGGTTGTTGTAGGTCTAGTAGTGAAAGTACTGGGGTTGAGCACAAGCATTGCTTCAAATCATTGAAATCTTGTTGTTGGATATACCCCACACAAATTTTTCCTTACCACCACCCCTAGTTATTTGGCTGAGGGCCCATGCAATATGGGAGAATTTGAACACAAACCTGCGGTAGAAATTGGCAAGGCCCAAGAAGCTCCGAAGCTCAGTGAATGTGGTTGGGGTTGGCCAGTCACAGATGACTTGGGTCTTGGCTGAATGCACATGTACACCATGCTAATAAAAAATGTAGCCCAGGTAATGGACCCTGTCCATGCCGAAGGATAATTTTTACAAGTTGGCGTATAGCTTGTGCTGTCGCAGGGTGTACATAACTTGCTGAATATGATGCAAGTGTTTTGCCCAAGACTTGTTGTAAATGAGAATGTCATCCAGATACACCACTACAAAATTATTGGTGAATGGTCGCAGGATATCATCCATCATCCTCATGAAAGTGGCTGGAACATTTTTCAAACCAAAGGGCATGAACAACCATTCAAAAAGGCCTTCCTTTGACTTGAAGGCGGTCTTCCATACATATGTATGTTCTATCAGGACCTGGTGGTAGCCAGACTTCAAATCAATCTTATTGAAGTATTTTGGCCCCCGTGAGTTGATCAAGGAGGTCTTCGATTCGGGGAATTGGGTACCGATTTCTGATTGTGATTTTATTCAGAGCCTGGTAATCAATGCATAGTCGCCAGGTTCCATCTTTCTTCTGTACCAACATGATTGGGCTCCTGCAAGGTGATAAGCTAGGATGGATGTTCCCCTTGTGGAGAAGTTCTTGGATCTATCACTTGATCTCCTCATTCTCTAACATAGAGCAGCGATAGAGTGGCCCATTGGGCAGTGGTGCACCACGGGTCAGATCGATGGGGTGCTTGACCTAATAGTGCAGAGGTACCCCGGTAGGTGAGGAGAAGATATCCGAGTATTCTTCGACGACCTTATATTCTTTCTTCTGCTGTGTGGAGAGGTCAACTGCAGAGACCCTGGATGTGGCTGTGATCTTTCGCTCATTTCCAGAGTGAATAACGAAGAAGAAAAACTTCCCCGTCTGAGAGATGACCTTCCTGCATTTCTTGGCAGAGATCAAGGAAACATTACTAGGTGGGATTGCCTCGGGTATCTTGTACAATTTCCTAATCAAAGTAATAATAACACTACGAGGCCTAGACTCATATACAACATGACGTTTCGATAAATAAGGTTGGCCCAAAATAACATCACAAACTTCGAGAGGAGCAACATCACACAATACCTCATATTTGAAGGGCTTGATGTCATACGAAAATCGACACTATTGGCTGATGCGACGATCACTTCCTTGGCATATCCATCTAATGGTGTAGGGTTGTGGGTGCGGCGTTGTCGGCAGGGCCAACTGCTTGAAAACCTCTGTTGAGATGAGGTTCTTCTGGCTACCGCTATCAACGATGAAGTGCAACGAGGTGCCTTTTACCTACATCTGTGAATGGAAGAGGCACTCTCCTTCTTCTGACTCATCTGGTTCATCAGGCTAGAGCTTGGTGGTAGCAACGGTGACATTGGGTTCTGTGTCAATGATCCATCTTCTCCTTTCTAGCTCTGACTTAGTGTTAGAACCCACATCTGATTCCAAGGCTTTCACTTCGGCCACCAATGACTACTTTGAGTGATAATCAATAGTGTTATGACAAGGGCTCTTATCGAAGTCACACCACTTCCCGATATATTTCTTTGTCTTTCCGGTGTCCTTCTTTGCTTGCGGCTTGGAATGGTTGTCTTGATACTATACATCTTTTCTCTTTCCTTTGTTTTGCGGGTTGGGGCTGCCCTTTCCTGGCTTTTTCTCTGAGGGGTTCCTAGGCCCAAATTTTTGCGTCTTTTGTTTGAGCTTCTGCTCAATTTTGATGACATATCAGTAGGCCTCACCCAAGGATGAGATGTCCATAAATTCCATTTCAGTCTGGATGTATCTATGCAGAGAACCACGATACTTGAGCACAAAATTTCGCTCCGAAACTTTGAAACCTATCTTTGTACGCAAGGTATGGAATATATTTGTGAACTCTGACACTACTTGGTCTCTTTCTTGCCGCAGTGTGGTCCATTTGGTATACAAGTCGTCATAACTTCCAATAGGGTAGTATTGTTCCCTAATAACATCCCTTAAGGATTCCCAGGTGGTCGTGACTATAAATAGTGAGGTTTCCTCTGTTTCCTTTTGCTCACATAAATTTTCCCACCAATCTTTGACACGAGGAACGACTTTGAGGAGTGAAAAAGTAATCGTTTCTCTATTTGAAAAGTTATGGACAAAAAAATACCCTTCTAGTATATTCAACCACTTGTCTACAATATCTGTGTCTATCTGACCTTCAAATATAGGAACATCGAGGTTTATTTATACCTTGAAGGGGGCGGCGCCTCTGCTCGAAGAAGATGTGTCTCCTATTGGTAGCCACCGAAGGATTTGCGCGAAACTATCCATCATCTCGTTCCTCTGTTGCATGAGGGCTTCCTCAAGCAACATTTTGAAAGGATCTCCTGTCCCATCATATTTAATTTCTCCTACCATGAGAGGTCGCTTGGGTGTGCGAGAGCTTTGGTCCTCAAGAGAAACAAGCTCGAGACCCAATTCTTTGTACTCTGACCTAGTTGGGGACATGCATTAAGACGACAAGGAGCAGATCGCTATGATACCACTGATACAGATTTTATGAGCAGAATGAAATGAATACAGATGCTTAACACAGAATAACAGAGATACAGTAAAACTGGTTTTCTATTCAATCAGGAAATAAGCTGAAACTGTAAAATGCAGCGAAAAACAAGCTTGCTGGAATGGTGGTGGCTTATCTCTAAGAAGAGATATGATGGCTGCGCTCATTTGCAAGAAGATGACTACAATGAGGCTCTGAAGGCCTTTTTACAATAAACAAGAGTGTTAAAAACTCTAGACATCCAAAAACCTAACCCTAGGAGATGAAGAAACAAAAGTCATGTGGGCCCCGTTTGGGTAAGTCAATACATCAACTTCCCGGGGTCGTAACTTTTGCATACGATCTGCGTTTTAGGCGTACAATAGCCCGTTGGAAAGATACATTTGAGGAATACAACTATTGATGAAAATTTCAAGATGAATACTCTCAACTGCTACATACCTAAAAAAACGTCGTTTAGGGCGTCAAAACGGCTCTGGAAGTTCAGGACCCAAAAACTGCTAAGAATAGTAAATTATCAAAATTGCCAGAAATCTATTTTGAGCCAGCTGGAAAAGGTCGGTGGCCACCGATATCCACGTGGATCAATTGTTGAGCAGTATTTGCGTAATTATCCCCTCTCATTTTACCACCTTTCTCTCATTACACTCCCTCCATATGCCCCATGAACCCTGTCACCCCCTGCTCACTTGGAAATTATTAAATAGTTTTTTATGGATGGATTTGCATGTATCTCGTGTCAATTTTTGAGCCAATTATTGTTTCATGCAAGTAGATTGTCATGTATGGTATATTAAGGGCTTAGTTACTGACGAATTGCTACTACAGGATGGGTTTTTTCAGTAGGGACAATCATGGCAGAAATAATAGAGGAAGAGGAAACTGGAATAGAGGGCCTAGAAGGCCCAGATTCTCCATTCATTTTGATGCCGATCCCCAGGAATTGAACCAACTATTCCAAGCTGGGTTCTTTAACTGGATTGGGCAATGAATAGTACAACCTTGACCAGAGAGACCTCCCTTCAAGCCTCAGAACATCCCTAGTATTCCTGTGCCTCCTCATGTGCCCATGGAACCATAAGTCCCTACAAATGATGGATGGAAAGAGATTGTAAATCTGATTGTCTCTCACCATCGTGGCTGGCCCAATTTTTCATTACCTCCTCCACCACCTGTAAATCCTAATGTTTAGATTGCCCCTATGCATTCACCTATTCAATCTTCACATGCTAGTAAAAGGCTTAAAACTGATGTCCCCCATGTGCAAGGTAAAGGCAAAGGTGCCGCCTCCCCTTCCTCTCCTTCAAATGACTCTTCAAAATCCGTGTCCTCCTGCATGCATCTGAAGGATGATTTTTCTCATGTAATTAGTGAAATACAACCTCAAGGTTCAAATCAACCTCGAGCTACTTCTGGAAAATCAAAAGGGGACAACAGTGATAAAAGAAAGATTGTCTCTGAGAGTGGCAAGTATGGATTTTAATTTATGTGTTTTTATGATTGAGTTGATGAAGACAGTGGTTTGCAAAACATTTGGACAACAAGATATTTTTTGGATAATATGGATTATGTGGATATTTATATATTTTTGGATATGATTTAAATTATTTCTGATATTTAAAGATTCAATTTTGAAGGTATCTAAGGGAGTTACAAGGGTGTCATAGGTTGAATGACTATCCATTTGTGTTTTATTTTATAATTTGAAAAGAATAAAATAAGGGAGTCACAAGGGGTCCCACCTACCTAGTTATTATTAATTAAAGACCCTTAACTATTATTATTATTATTATTATTATTATTTATCCTAAACTAAATTAGTTAAGTCAAACTAACTTAACTAAAGAAAGCAGTTGAACTACTTCAACTTATTTGGAAGGCATAAAAGCTAAATGAGAAGAAGAAACAAGAGGGGAATAGAAGGAGGAAACAAGACTAAGGTTTTCTCTTTTGATTTCATGAGATAGTTTCAGTTTTCATTCATTCTTGAGTTCATTCAAAACCTAATTCTTTTTTTGACAGCAGGGTCCTATTGTAGACAACAAGGTTCAAAACTGAACCAAATCATTCAGATGCTTGTTTTACAGGTGTTGATCCATCCTTGATAGTCTGTGTATACTTGTATGTTTATGGATTGAGTTTCATAGATGATAAAGGATATTTTGCGGAGTCAAATTGGCAACATTATGTGGCAAGCTCATCCAGATTATAAATTTCAGTTTTTACTTCTTGTCAGAGTCCTTTTGTATGGTGTTCATCGAGGATCTCTAAATTAGACTTTGGTCCATGCCCTCACATGGGTTTTGTAAAGAGAAAAACACTTTTAATATCTCAGAATGAAATAAAGAAGATTTCTATTCTGTCTTATTTGTGTGTATTGTGACTTGGTTACTTTTTCTTTTGATCTCCATATTTTCAGAAACTGATATAAAAAAATTATGTTATTTTGGAACATTCTTTTCATTAATAAATCAGCCTAAACCATTTTAATTTATACTTGTGGATTGGGAAAATATTTTTGAGGCTATAAAACATAGGGTGACATTCCCGACTATCTTGTCCTATCTAGGAAAGATTTGAAAATGATTGAGTAAGATAATTCATATATTTTCCTCAACACATAGGATGATTGAAACCAAGGTTATTGCTAAAGAACTGGCATCTCAAGAGCCAAATATATTTCAATATGAGTCTATCACTTTGCACCACGTGACCTACCATAAAAATTCTAAAAAATGTTAATTGAAAAGGTGAACTTGAAAAATAAAAAGGTTTAAGAGAAGTGAAAATTGGAGATTGATTTTCAAGAGGTTCTAGCCTAAAAAGTTGTACAATTTTATGATGCAACTGGAGAAGCCTTGAAAGAGTCTTTTTAAGATATGTAAAAATAAAATTTGATCTTAAAATAAAGAATAAAGAAATTAGAAAAATCTCTGCTTCCAAAACCTTTATTCTCCGAGCCCATTATTGTTATACAACCAATGTGCAGTCTTGAAGATGTACCAAAAACTAGTTCCAGGTTGAAAGGTTCATCAGGCTTAGTAGTGGCTGTAAGAAAATACCTTGGAGATAGTATTAATAAAATAATAGCCTTAAGTCTTGAGATATTGGAATTAGCAACAAGCTCAACTACTTTCTCAAAAAGGGTTTTTCATTTCAAAGAGTATCTTCAAAACGATTTGGAAAATGATGAAGGATCCTACAAGGAAGTAATGGGTACATATGTGACGAAGGTTTCAAGTTTAAGCGAGCCACACATAAGAGATCAAAACCTTCCTTCTAAGACTCACATGAAACAAATCAATGCTTTTTGGTTAAGGGGAATTAAATTCTTGAGGGAGTTGTTGTCTGAATGTGATGCGATTAACATTGAAAGAGGTGATATATTCTTAGAACTTGTTGATTTGAATAATGAATTAGAGGGCCCACATTTAATTATGGATACAATACTTTTATCAAGGGAGAAATTACAAGAACAATTGGATGCAATAACAGTTTCCCGGGCCAATGAATTTAGTGATTCAACTGAGTTCTTTGAAGAGGAAGTAGAAATATGGCTAGTATAGTATGTGAAAAGGAATGAAGACATTGATGACACACTCCATCAATTGATCCTTGATTTAATAGAACTAGAAAACATGTTATTTGAAACCAATACCAAACATGATATAACAGTTTCTCCAATGAGGGAGTACATTGAACAATGGTTAATGAAGGCCTTGGTTAAAATAACTGAAACAAATCAATGAGAAGCCGATAATTCAGTTATACCACCTCCAACATAATAAAAACCTACAAAAGACACCACAACATGTAGATAAGGGTTCAAAACTTCCATCACAGTAAGTCGAGTAGTTACCTTGTTCTTGCTTTCACTACCTTTTCTTCCTTAGTCAGTATTCACTTTGCTTTTTCTTTTTTCAAAATTTGTCTTCTTTCTTTTTGTCTTCCGAGTCTCTCTTTTATTTTATGGTCTGCAAGATCCCAATCCTAGTCCTCTTTGAAGGGAAAATGAAATTTACTTTTTATAGACATTATTATTTATTTTCACAAAGGGACATTTTATTTCTTGAGGTTCCTTGAGAACTATTCAGGACATAACATTAATTATTTCTCAGACTTTAAGTTCTAAGCATGAGATTTCAAATGTGTGTCTATCAAAATTTTTTTGGATCTTAATGGAATGATCATTTAAAGTTGTTTTCCATATGCGGTCCTTATTTTCCTTCCTCGTGTTGAATAATGTGTCTTACTTTGATGAATGATATGATGGAAATGTCATCCTATGAGACTGCATACTCTTTTGGTTTATAATATTGTATTATAGCGTGAATATTTATTTTCTGTGAGATACTTGGTCCTTTCTCAGGTACTCTTTGCATGTGAATATTTATTTCAAGATTAATCCTGGTCCTCTCTCAGATATCTTTTATTTTCTTTCACATTGTTAAGAAATAGAGAAGTGCCACCTCTTTAAAAATGCACAAGGATTTATCCTCATGATGTTATCTCAAAGACCATAAGATAATCTCTTAGATCAACATTTTTGGCGACTCCGTTGGGGAACAAACAAAAGGTTGGTTTTGTAGACCAAAAATTCAGATGACTCTATCAGATCCCAACCGACCCCAAATACAAGTTGGACTTAGATATCAAAGAAGTATCATGTATCATTTCTATGACCTAACTATCACAACAATGAGGAGTCATGAAGAACTCTAAAGAATGTGGGAATCTCTTGCTCAAGAAGAAGAAACATCAATAGCCTTGAGACAAATAAGACAATAATAAATATTTAAAAGTTGGAATCATACAAAGGTCCATTAACAAGGACTAAAAGTAAGAAACTTGAGATTCACCAAGAAACCCAAAGTTCAAAATCTGAAGCCAGTAGTATAACAATCATGGGTGATCAAGAAGAACAAAGAAATGAAATTCCTGATAAAGAAAGAGAAAGAAATGAAATACAAAGACACCCAAGAAGGGGAGCGAGATTTAGTTAACTCAAATTACAGGGAGAGCAACATCAGTTGCCAACTCTTCCTCAAGGAATTTTACCTATATTTTTAGGTGATGGGATTATGGATTCTAAAAAACATATGGATCGGTTCCTTAGTATTTGTGATATTCATTTTATTGAACATGATGATCTAATGGTTAGAGTCTTTCTTCAAACTTGGATAGGCGCAACCTATGACTTGTATATTTCTCTCTTAGATCAATCAATTGGCTCGTTTGATGATATGGAAGATAGGTTCATGACCAAATATACACAACCTATTGCATATCATACTTTTCTTACTCAATTAATCCAAATCCATTTTCAAAAGGGTGAAAGGATTAGGGATTTTAATTTACGATTTGTCAAGACACTAAATCAAATCCTAGATGGGAAACGCCTAGAAGCCCTTGTTATATTTGGATGTTACAAGAATGCCATGCCATAAAATGTGAACTATTCAATAAGAGTTGCACAAATAAATACATTAAATGAAGCAATTCAAAAGGCAACAAAAATGGAAGAGTACATGCTAGAAACTAATGCTGATCCATAGATCATTCTTGGAAAAGTGCAAAGACAAATGACAAGTTTGTCGTTATCATCTCAAGGACCATACACCTTTAGAAGTATTAAAGGTAGAGAAATTAGGGGAGGAATTCTTCAAGGCATACCTCCTAATCAATACAAATGGAAGAAATTTCATCATCTTTTAATATTTTTGATGAGCAAGAATATCATGAATATTTGCAAGATAATGTTGTTCAAACCGAAACTTAAGCAAATAAATTTAAGACAAAGGAACAACCAAAAAAAGAAAAAGAAAAAAAATAGAAGCAAATGTTCTAGAGCCAACAAAACAACAACCAGTTGTTAATCAAATGAAGACACCATTGCAAATGAACTATAATTTGGTTGGTGAGTTAACTAAGCTTCATATTACCTTTCCATTCATAGAGGTAGTTCAAATACCTCAACCAAGAGAGAATCTCTTGAAGATATTGGATGATACAAATTCAAGAATAGAATCAACTGTGATGAACATAAGAAAACAACAAAATATCATTCCAGCAAGACCAAGAGGCAATGTTTCACCATTTTACATATCCTTAGAGAATCATGATTTTACCTTGCACAATTGTCTGGTGGATGTTGGAGCCACTAACAATATCATGCCATTATCAGTAATGGAAGTTCTTGGAATGGAGTATACGAAGTACTATGAGATTGGCGAAAGTATATATGCCATTGATTCTAGAAAATTTCCAGCATGTGGAGAAAGTAAATATTTTTGTGCATGGATAAGTGCAACACCCCGCATTATAAAAATATTTACTATCAAAGTAGTTGATCTACCTCCAACATACGGTGTTGTCCTAGGGAGATATTGGTGCTCAATGATTGGAGGATACATAATGAATGATGAGAGTTGCATGATGCTCCAAAACAAAGATGGAATAATGATCATAGTTCCTTAATAACATAGAAAACCAATATCGTTCAAGAAAAAGGAAACTGAAATGATGCATAACTATGTAGACACTGGAATGAGGAATTATGTTATTTTCAACACAGATAAACTAAATTCACCCAAACAAAACAAAGAAAATTATTTTAATGGCTTTTGGAAAATGTCATTTGATGGTGCTTTCTCTAAGTCTGGAATTAGAGTTGGTATTGTGTTCAAAAGTACCAATCATGCATTTACCCACTTCCAATCATAATAGAGTTCCCCTATACCAATAATGAAGCAGAATATGAAGCATTGGTATCCAAGGGCTGACCCTGGCCATTCAAATGAAATAAAAATATCCAGTGGTGACTGGTGATTCATAATTGGTTATCAATCACATCAAAATAAGATAAAGAATCAAAAAATAAAGGTTGAAGCATTATGCAAAGAGAGTGTGGGAAATCATAGAATCTTTTAATTATTTCAATATTTCTTTTGTTCTTCAAGAAAAGAACCAAAAAGATGATTCATTGGAAGTGGTGGCATCCCTTTTCCACACAGATTATTCTCGAAATCAGAATACTTTCCATGTCAAAACAATTTTTCGAAAATCAATACTTGATTATCAAGAGTATTGGCAAGTTTTTGAAAATGATGAGCACATTGCAAATTTTTTGGCAAACTAGGAACCAACATCATCTGATGTCTCAGAAGGAAGCCAAAGTAATCAAAAGCAGAATCATTATCATAGTATTGTTGTCATTCCAAAAAATCATGTCAGTCTTGAATCTCTTTTTGTAGATTTTAATCTTGTACAATATTTACTGCAAACATATTTTCAGTAAAAGAAGAGAAAATATACAATGAAAAAAAAACAAACATTACACAGAGATTTTTCCCCTGGAAACCCAAACTGGGAAAACCAACATATTCTATATTCATTCATAGTATTACATTGTTTACAATACAATATACATATAGGATCCAACAACATCCAAAAACCTAACCCAATGACCTGGATTAGTCAACAACCCTAATTCCTTAACCAGAAATAGAAAACCATCGACAAAGAAACCATGTGTCGAAAAACCACCTAAATATGTGACATGTTTCCTGAGGCATATTTTTTTTTCTCAGGGGCGCTGCCCCCAAACCCCCGCGTGGGGGGATTTTTCCCCCTTGCACCCCTTGCGCACCCGACGCAACACAGACACTACTCCTCGTGCAACAAATATAACACATACCCAACACTTTTCTCAAGGGATGATCAAATGAATACCATGGACCTAGTAGAGGAATCATCCATTAGAAAAGTTCAAGAGATGCAAAAATCCAACATCAGTGCACTTGATTCCCCTAAATACATAAAACTTGGTACGAATTGCACCACTGAAGATATTAAACAATACACTCTTCTTTTCAAATAATTTCAGGACGTTTTTACTTGGAGTTATGATGATTTAAAGGAATATGAAAAATCTATATTTCAACATGTTGTACCACTCAAAGAGGGATCAAAACCTTTTAAGAAAAAATTAAGAATAATAAATCCCAAATTGAAGCCCTTAGTAAAAATAGAGTTGGAAAAATTGAAAAAAGTTGGTACAATTTTTCCAATTAGACATTCATAATGGCTTTCAAATTCTGTGGTAGTTAGAAAAAAGAATGGAGAGATTCACCTTTGTGTTGATTTCATAGATATCAATTGAGAAAGTATCAAATATAACTACCCACTCCCAAACATGGAGATGTTATTGCAACGAGTCATTGGTTCTGCATTGATGTCTAGGCTTGGTGGATTTTTTTGGATATAATCAAGTCCTTGTCGCTGAACAAGACAGATTGAAGATTACATTTATTACACCATGGGGAACATATGCTTATGTTTGTATGCCATTTGGACTAAATAATGCAGGTGCAAATTTTCAAAGAGAAATGGATCATGCTTTTAAGGATATAATTGGGAAATTTATGGCAGATTACCAGTATAACTTGACAGTTCATTCAAAACTAAGAGAAAGACATTTCAAACATCTCAGAAAAGTCTTTGAATGGTGTAGGATGTATGGAATATCTTTGAATCCAAAGAATTTCTTATTCGCTATGTCAGAAGGAAAACTCCTAGGTCATATTGTGAGAAAAGAAGGAATATACATTGATCTAGAAAGGATTAAGAAAGTAAATGAATTAAATCCTCCTACATCTCATAAAGGAGTACAATATTTATTTGGAAAGATAAATTTTCTACGAAGATTTGTTCTAGATTATGTCACGATTTTTAAACCAATAAATAAGTTACTAAAGCAGGATTAAAAGTTTGAATGGACATTAGAAACTCAAAATGATTTTTTAGAAATCAAACTTGCAATCACTACTTCTCTTGTTCTCATTAGTCCTGATTTTGATAGAGATTTTATACTATATTCGTTTTCTTCAGAGGAAACTATTGCCTCCATCCTCACTCAGAAAAATGAAAAAGGATAAGAAATTCCAATCACTTTCATGAGCAACACCTTACACGACTATGAATTGAATTAATATATGATTGAAAAGTAGGCCCTTTCCTTGGTCAAGGAAATATCCCATTTCAGGACCTATATTTTGTCTTCTCACATAATTTCTTATGCACCACACTCACATGTCAAGATATTGCTCAATCAACAACTCATAGAAGGTGGATGGAAAAATTGGTGCGCAAAGCTTCAAGAGTTTGATTTGGAGATTAAGCCTCTGAAAGCTATTAAGGGACAATGACTATGGAAATTCATGACTTGAATTGAAGATGTACATATTTCTCCTCCCAATACATTTGATTTATTCATATAGAGTTCAACTTTAGCAACATCTGAATGGTATAAGGACATAATATTTTATTTGAGGTCTAGCCAATTTCCTCTTGAAATGTCTTCCAAAGAGAGAAGATCTTTGAAGATGAAAACCAATCAATATGTATTAGTTTCAGTAGTTATTTTTCGAAGAAAATTTGATGGAATTCTATTAATATGTTTAGATCACTTGAAGTCTAAGGAAATACTGCAAGAATTTCAAAATGGAGTTTGTGGTGGAAATTTTTCACCAGTTGTAACTACTCATAGAATCATTTAGGCTGGTCATTATTGGCTAACTATGTTCAAAGATACTTATTTGATGATTCAAAGATGCCTCCCATGCCAATTTTTTTTAGGGATAATGAAAAGATGAAGAATGCAACTACAATCTATATCAATAGGAGAACAATTTGCACAATGGGGCCTGGATGTGATTGGCCCAATAAATCCAAAATCTAGTAAAGGACATGCTTATATCATCACTACAACTGACTATTTTAGAGTGGTAAGAAGCTGTTGCTTTAAGAAAGTTGATTCAGAAAAATTGATCCTTTTGCTAAAAGAGAACATTCTATCCAGATTTGCTGTCCCAGAAAAATTCATCACAAACAATGATTCAATTTTTATCGGGTCCAAGTTTAAAATTTTGTTTGGAGAATATGACATCATCATGGGACAATCATCCAACTATTACCCATAAGGAAATGATATGGTTGAATCAATGAACAAAACATTAATTCAGATTCTCTATAAGAAAATTGCAACAAACCATAAAAATTGGCATAAGAAGATGACATATGCACTTTGGGCAAGCCACCTCACTCCAAAAGACAAAATTGGACATTCCCCATACACCTTGATATATACAAAAGAAGCAAGGTTACCATTACATTTGGAATTGAATGCCTTAGTCCCTTCTATAAACAATGAATATATAGAAGAACTGTCACCTCTGTAGAAAACATACCATGAACTTTTGCAACTTGAAGAAAAAAGAATACAAACAATAATGATCATAGGCAAGAGACAACAAGCTGTCAAAAGACATTTTGACAAGAGCACTACTGCAAGATATTTTCAAAAAGACCAACTGGTTCTGTTATGGAACAAAGCAAAGGAAAAACCATATTTTCATTTTGAGGCTCTCTGGATTGGTCCATACTAGATTAAAAAGGTCACTGGTTTCAATTCTTATTTGTTGAAAGAAATTAAAGAAACAATTCATGCATTATTCGTAAATGGGAAATACCTTAAACATTTCTTCTGTTAATCCCCAACTCTTAACCTATACACAACCTTTTGAAATCTGTACTGCTCTGTATATTCTTAATCATTTTGTTTCTTCTTCCACTTTCCTTTTTCCTATCTAAAACTTTCTATTTTGACTCCATTTTTCCCAATGGATAAGGATTTCTTGATTCTTAACAACCCACAGGGGGTCATGGTCCCACAATTGGAGCTGGATGTTGATCTACATTTGTTTATCAACATTAGTGTATAAAGGTCCATCCTTAGTCTTCTTCCTTTCTTCTCTGGTCTCTTGTATATTCTATACTTAACCTTTTTTCTTTTAAAAATGCAGGTTGCAGGGCAGACTACCACCAAGTCCACAAACCTGCAAGACTATAATTAGTTATTTTTTCCACCCAATGATCCCAACACTTAGACATTTTTCTTTGTTGCGGAAGTCCCATTGCGGGATACCAAGCTATCCCTCATCCTGAAAATACCCAAGTCCCGCAACTAGCAAACCCACAACGCTCAAAAAGACCTTTCCTATTTTCACATCACTCATAACACACCTTTCACCTTTTCATACTTAACAAATTTCCTGAATGTGGATGCAGGGTTTTCCCTTTGCTGTTGAATTTTCTGATTCTCAGGTCTAATAGTTATTATTTTATAATTTCAATGCAAAAATTCCTTTCATGCCACAGTTATCATAGAATAACTACATACTGAAAATATCGACTATTACAATGCAGCGGAAATAACAATATCTAGAAATATTAACCATGCACAATAGACACAAGAACACAAGAATTTATCTTGGGAAACCCAAACTTGGGAGAAAACCCAACAACCTTTCTTATAGAAGAATAAATTCAAGAGTTTACAAGTTTATCACCATCAAAATAGACCAAGAGATATCAAAGAGTCACCTCCCAAGCCTAACACAACTCCCAAGCGGTAGTGCACAAGATAGAATACCAAGAACTTCGAGTTGCAACAAATTTTATCCTAAGTAAGACCTCCTTGAAGTTTGTGCCTTCTTTCTTGAGTGAGAGATGAGTGAGTGAGTGTATCAAATGAAATGAAATGAACCTTTATTTATATTTTTCAAGTCACCTATCTTTTTTCATGTGGGGCCGACTTCTCTTCCTAGGTCTTCGATTTTACTTTATTGTTTTCTGTCTTTTACTTGTGGAGGAAAATTTATCTTCTTGGTTCTTCAATTGATTCCTAGTGATTCTTTAATGGTTAGATGGGAATCATCTTTTCTTCTTGACAATTCTTCTTTTCTAGAAAGGTTGTCCTTGAGCATGGTTGATGTAATATTCTCTGACATGCACCTAGTTGATGTGTTCATTTCCCAAGTAGCACCTCGAGTCTATATCAGTCCTTGTCAAGTCACATGAACAAGGATACAGAATAAACCTAAGCCATTCTCCTTAGCCAAGAAATATGGCCATTTGAGGAGAATTCCTGCATGATACTAATACATTGAGAACATCAATGCCCTAGGCCATTTTCCTTAGCTAAGTCACATGGCCATCTGAGGATGATGTCTACCCAATGCATATGTGCCTCAAGTCTTTGTCGGTCCTTGTTAAGTCACATGATCAAGGGTAAAGACTATGCTTGGGCCATTCTCCTTATCCAAGTTACATGTCCAATTTGAGGAGAATGTCTGCCTAATGCTGCCCAAAACATAAACACTCCCTCTCAGTGAGGGAGACATTCTACATCATGCCAAACTTGTCCCTGAAGTATCGAACTTCGACTTCAACAGGGGTTTGGTGAGAATGTTTGCAATTTGCTCATCTGTGGATATGTACCGGAGCTTCACTTCTCCCTTCTGTACCATGTCTCGAATGAAGTGGTATTTTATCTCAATATGCTTCGACCTGTCATGAAATAATGGATTTTCTGAAATCTTGACACAACTTTGGTTATCATAATGTATCAAGGTCGTCTCTAGCTGTTGATCAAATAGTATTGCAAGTATTTTTTGGAGCCATACTGCTTCACGACTTGCGACACTGGCTGTGATATACTCCACTTTTTCTGTACTAAATGATATAAAAGTCTGCTTCCTGCTAATCCAGGATATCATAAATGATCCTAAGTTGAAGCAGCACCCAGAGGTGCTTTTTCTGTCCTCTGCACTCCCTGCCCAGTCAGAATCTGTATATCCCTGCAGCTTCACTTCACCACATGAGACATATCTGAGGCCATATCCAACTGTACGATGCGGGTACCTCAACACATGTTTTCTACAACCCAATGGTAGTGTCTCGTCTCTACCTTAAACTGGATCAAGGTGTTTATTGCAAAGTAAATATCCGACTTGGTGTTAACTAGGCACATCAAGGATCCAATCAACTACCTATACATAGTGGGATCCACCAAATATGAATCTGAAGTAGAACCACTCAACTTCTTCAGATTTGCCTCCATAGGTGTAGCCATGGAATTCAAGTCCATCATACTGAATTTGCACAAAATATCAACTGTATATTTTCCTTGTCCAAGGAAAATCTTGCCTAGTCTCTGCCATACCTCCATTCCCAAGAAATAGTGCATCAATCCAAGATCCTTCATCTCAAATTTTGAGACCAACTCCTTTTTACACCTGATAATGAGCCACTATGCTCCCATGAGGAACAAATCATCAACATATAGCACCAATGATCTAGGAGGATCTCCACACAAGGATTCATTACTTTGCACACCATGGAGAAGATCATTAAAATGATGATTGATGATAGGTGACAAAGTTTAAAAATAATGTTTAACGCTTCATATTGTAAAAATGATAAAAAATTTTGAGCATAATGTGCTCATGTATTTTTCATTTAATTTGTGAAAGGGAAATCAAAATTCAGTTAGAGAATCCAACTCACAAATTAGTTTCCTAATTTTAAGGGGAAATTAGTTTTATGTGAGAATCTTACCTGACAAATTAGTTTCCTAAATTTAAGAGGAGGTTGGGAGTCTCATGAGTTGGTTTGGGATTATTCCTCATTTTATCACAAGTGGTTTCCTAGTTTCAAGGGGAAGTTAAGGTTGGTTGAGATGCTTTCTCATTTTTGTCCTTGAGTTGTTATTAGATCCTAAAATTGTGGATCTTTTCTCCTTGAATTATGGAGAGAGGGAAGTTACATAAATTCTATATGTAGGCATTGTGGAGGGGAGGCCCATTGAAGGCCTCTTCAGGCCCTTTTGAGAGAGCTTTGCATTGAGAGGAATGTAGTTTTTTTGGTGTCTGAAGAAATGCCACTTATGTGAGAGCTTTAAGTTCTTTGTGTAAGACAAGGTTGCTTTGGGTTTTGGCCTTGTAAGGAGCATGTACCACATTTTGTGAGAAGGTTTCAGCCCTGGCTAAAGGAAGGGAAATAAAGCGATTCATATTCGAAGTAGATCCGAAGATGTAGCCAAAACATTATGGTTAAATCTGTTAATACATGGGTGCCAAATGATGTGTGTGAGTTTTGATTGCATTCTCGCTGGATTAAGTAGAGATTTAATTACACATATCCACTTAATTACGACAATTTTCTCATGTTAATATACAATTCTTAGAAATTATTTACTCATGTGCACATGCAATTAATCATTAGTAAAAGGTCCTTATTGGAGGATTTTTGTAGAGAAATGTCTCACATAAATCCCACATCAAGTGGTATCAGAGTAGGTCTAACTAGTTTTGCAGATTGTGAAAATAATTATGGGCAAGGAAAATAAGCAAGCATGGCTTCGTGAGCTTGAAGAAATCAACCAGACCATTCAAGCATAGAACACTGAATTGAGGAGGTTGCTTCAAGAATCTGAAGAAGAAAAGAGAAAACTACGACTACAACTACAAGCTATGGAGGAGCAAGTTGGAGAATGCTCCATGACAAAGGCAACATAAAGTCTCTCCAAGATTAGACCAACTTGTGGCCATGGAGGGTATACTAGTTATGGTTCTTGTCATGAAAATGTTGATGGATGCACATATTGTTAGATAATAGAGGATGCTCTCCAGACACCAGGGAACCAAGGTGGTTTCCTAGAATCCTCATCTATAGCTTCATCTAACTAGGAGGAGAAATTGGACAAACTTCAGTAAGATGACAAAGTATCACAAACAATAATGGAGGCAAAGAATCCTCCATGTTCAATTCCTTCCCTCATTAATGATTATGCTTCTTTTGGTGCTTTTGAAAGGAACACCAAGGGAATTGGCTTGAAATTTTTGAGGAAGATGGGGTATAAAGGAGGAGGTCTTAGTATTTATGGCCAAGGCATCATTCAACCACTGGAGGTTGAAGGTATACCTCGATATGTAGAATTGGGGTATAGTGAAAGAGAATTCTCAAAAGTAGCAGAAGCAGAGGATTCTTCAAGGAAAGAGTTGAGATCATCACCAAAACCATCTAGTAAAAATGACGGCACATCACTTTATGAAAGTGATGGATTTGGTACGATATTATGGAGGCAAAAATATTGGGACAACATGAATGTTTCAAAGTGCTGGAAGAGAAAATCTCTTTACAGTGAAAGTGAGACAAACATGGAGTCACAGAACTATTGCACTCATTGCCAAATGAGTGGTCACTAGATTGGGAAATATTAGAAGCTTCATCCCGAGCTTCTTTGTACACCAAGAAAGAAGCCCATATAAGAAATTATGTAATTAGAGGCTTGATCCAAGTGAATCCTCCTCAGTCAAAAATAAAAATGGCCAAAAATCAAAGTGCCCATAATATGACATGGCTGTATGATGATGACATTAGCAAGTCAAGGTGGCGGTACGATGATGATGTTAGCTGGGTGATTGTACCGTACATAATGCTAATGTGGAAGTATGACGCTAATGCATTAGGTGATTGGGTAGTACGACACTAATGTGGCTTGATGGTATGCCGATTGGACAACGACGTGGGGAAATGGTAGAGCACCATGTGGTAGTACGACGTTGACTAGGTGCTGATGTAGCAGACATGTGGCACTGACTTGTTACATACGTGGCAGGTGACAGGGATGTTGACTGGGTACCACATGTGCCAACAAGAGACTGCCACATGGCATCTCGGTAAAATCCCAATAAGGGCTAAGGTCCAAAATTCAAAATTAAAAAAAAGGGCCGGCCGGATCGGCCGATGACCAGCCAACCAACGAGAAATTTGGTAGAGCAGACAAACAAGTTGGAAGAGATAAAAATGGAGGAAGTTTAAATAGAGAGTTAAAAAAAGTGGGATAACCAACATTCGTTTGGAACCGCATGCCATATGGGGAGATCACAAGATTTCACCTCAGACCTCCCCCAAATTAACCCAACTGCCTACCAATACACCAAATTTGGCGCATTGGTAGGTCTGCCTACAAAATTGTATTTAAACCGATGTTTCTACCAACAGACAAGGGTACAGGGGTGCAAACCCATTGCTGGGAACGAAAATCAATGCAACTAGTGCATTTATTGGACAATACGGCTTCTGTGTGGCATGAATTTCGAGGCAGAGAGCCCAGGAGGGGTCTAGAGGTGATAGTGACACAATTTGATGATTTTGTAGTCATTTTTGCACGATTTCACGCCACAAAGATTTTGGTACAGTCATACTTTAGATCCGGGCAGCGTATCTTCAGGGATAATGACAGACGACCACACTTTCCATTAATGTTTTAGCATGTTTTTCGAGACAGAGTTGCACCTTTCAAAACATGGTCGCGTTTATAGTAAAAAGTTGTAGAATGACGAGATGGACCTGCTGGTGTTGTCTATGAAAATATTTGAGCAGCGGGTTGAGTGCCTTGGCACAAAAACCAATGTAATTTCTATGCATTTATGGTTTTTGCATCTTTTTGGAAATTGAAAAAGGATGAATGTATGTTGCAGATTCTAGTGATATTGGAGTGCTGCAGCAGGACAACGAGATTTGAATTATTGCAGGAAATTCATTGTTTCATCCTTGCATGTAAAGTGAGACAGTGTGGTAAGAGGCCATTTTGATACTTAGACATAAAGTGGTTGTGTTTATAGTCAAAAGTCTTAGAATTGTGAGACTAATGTGATGATGATGGAATTTGCCTTATTTATTATGTTGCACATGTTTGTAACAGGGGCTTTAAAAACCATAGAGTTTACCACTAGTGCACATTTGGGGGTATTTTCCTTAATGGTAATGTTGCCTTAAAATTTGATGTAATTTCCATTTGGTTTGAAATTGGAAGTTGCCATGAAATATTGTAAAGGTTTTGTATCCACTCGATGAGAGTGAGAGACAGTTTCTTTTCCTAAGCCTTGTTGGCAAAATTTTAATAGGTCTTGTAGCCACAATTGAGTGATAGGCATTATTTTGTCTAAAGTCTGTCTTGGAAATATTGTAATGGGTCTTGTTGTTCCTGAGATTTATTCTGGGCTCACAGAACATTGTCAGGAATCCAAATTTAATAATATTTGTTTTTACTGTGCTTTCTTACCTTCAACTTAGAATGAAACTTCAATTATCTAATGATTTAGAAACACAGAGGCAATATCTCTTCATTTGATTTTTTTTTTTATCAATAATCAAGAGATGGAAGTAGAATTATAGCAAACAAAATTGACAAACAAAGCAAGGTATCCAATGTTGATAAATCTTACCTTAGTTGCAATAGAATAAACATGAAATGTATGTCCAAAAGATGAATTAAGATGAGAACATCTATACATATACATGTCTTGTTTTACTTACAGTAAAACAGAGGAAAAACTATACCTGAATAAACATTTAATTATGTGAACCGCAATATATGTATTACTAAATTGTAGTCTTTCATTCCTTAAGCATCATAGAGTGAAGTAGATGAATGGTGATAAAGTAGCAATACATAGAAAAACACATAACTCAAAGAAATGAGAAGTAGAATCTCTGTCTTCTTGTAGGAATTTGTATTATAAAGTCTCTCTTTACATTAGGCGAGAAAAAGTCCTCATCATATCTCCAATGTGTTCATTTACACAAATTCGTCTTAACCAAAAATTGGTTAGACCCCTCGTTTCTAGATCTCAAAATAGAATAAAATCCACTAAAAACTTGATTAATATCAAGTCGAATATTACAAAAATAAAATACTTGAACATTTGTTATGTTTCTCGAAATAGAATCTTTGCTGGCTTCTTCAAGGCTTATCCTTTATTCATTTGCTTGTAGATGTAGTTGTCTTCTGTTGATCCTTGTATTGAGTGTGCAAATTTTATAATGCAACTACAAACTTGGGGGGCTTTGTATTAACATTCAATTCAAAGGTAAAAGCCTTTTTATGCACCAATGGTAAACTCTTATGAACTTTTACAACAACCTGCTGAGTATTATGATATTGTAAACTTTTCTTGACGAGGAGATCATTTAAAACCTAAAACTTAATTGACTTGTAATATAGCATTTTGCATCCTTTCCCCGTTCCTCCTCAAAGTTTCCTTTCTTTTATCAACCTCAATTGTCCCAATAAAAGAGTGAACATCACCAAGATCAATTTCTATCATTTATACATCCACAACTAATAAAGAATCTAGACAAGGAGATTTTGCTTCTTTAGCTAATATTTTGCTTTCTTCAAGACTATTTTCCCAAGCTTTAATGTCATTTCTCCTTTTAACTATTCAATCTATGAAAATAGAACAAGCCTTGGAATATTGAGATTCTTCTTCCAAACTATAAGTTCTTGAAATTTGGATCTAGCAATGATAGATTCTTTCTCTTTGTCCGTAATAATTTGCAATGAATTATTAATGACATGATAATGCTTTTGGATAATTTCCAAACTTTCATAGAAATTTTGTTGAGCTATCTGCAGTCCCTCATTGATTTCTAAGATTTTTTTCTTATTGCAGTCCCTTAATTGTATTTATTCGAGCTTGTGATTGGTTATTAATGCATCTTTCTGAGAAATGGTATTCTTACTCATTCACTGATCTTGAAGACTTGTTCTCAGTTTCTCTTCCAGCTGTTTGATCTGTTGACCATAAATTTGTCTTACCTGAGCTAGTTCAGAATTAAATCTCTCCCTAATAATGACTTCTGTTTGTTTCAAATCGTTTTGCAATTGATCAATTAAAATATTTTTCTATTCAAGCCATTCTCTTAACTTATCTACTGACCATAAATTAGTTGTTGCAAAAGCTCCAAGAGAATCTGCTACCTGTCTTGTGAATTTAAGGTCACTCTGTCCCTGTCCATCATATATCATTTTTTTCCTTTTAGTAATTATTCCTCCTTTTTGCTAAATTTGTCTTCGTACAATAGATTTCCTTTTCTTACTGAAGAAGAAATTTGATGAAGGCATCTTCTATGGTTCAATGGGTGTCAAATCTTCTACATTCACTACCTCTGAACCATGTATCCCATAACTTGTTGCAAAAGGAGTTAAATATGGGATGGGGGTGGCAAGTGCAGTAGATTCCCCTTGAGCAGTAAATCCCTTTACATGAGTTTCAGTGTTTGAATTCATCCAAGGAAAAATATTTCCATGCTTCATAAAAGCTTCAAACCTTGCCAATGTTTCTTGTAAGGTCTTAGCTAGAAGAGTTGGTTCTGTCACTGTTGTGTTCCTGGATGACGTCTCTGGTGTTTTTTCAACTTCCTTGGTTTTGACCTCAGAAAATTCATGTTTCTTGGGATTAGATGATGGTAGAACTTCTAAAGTTGGATTACCATTATGAGTAAGACTTTGCTCTACTTTAAAAATATTTGGCAAACCACTCCTCCTGTGCTTTTGGAAATTAAGAAAATATGATTGTTCTTTGTCAAGAAGATTCTGGAACCTGGATACAACTTCATTATATGATCTTTCTCCTTTGAAAACATCATCAAAAGGTGAATCTTCATGAAAATATTTCTTCATATTGAATTAGGCCAAATGGTTTTCCACCACTTTATGTGGATCATTCCTTTTGAATTCAATGGTAGACAATGTAATATCATCTAAGGCTAAAGCTTCAAACTTAGCGTGTCCAAAATATGAAAATGAAAATATGCCAACTTGTATAGGATAAGTTAGCCATACCCTTTTCTGTGTAGCGTTTAGTTCTTTGGTGATACCTGCGGAAACTGTCTAATATGCTACCTCCCTGCAGACAAGTCTATTTGGTAGAAATCTAGGTAGAGCATGACGAGATGCATAACAACCAAAAAATCTGATATAAGATAAATTCTCTTCAATATACCAGTCTGCAATTGCACCTAAATTTCCCATTGTTTGTTCATAAATATTGGGAGGAGGATTACCATATAAGACTTCATGAATTGGAATAACAACATTATGGCAAATTTCATAAAAATATTCGTTTTCATTTTCCTCCCATAGTTTTGAATGATAGATATGTATTGTTTCAACGACTGTTGGGGTCCAGTTCCAATTCATTAGAGGAAATGGGGATTTTAAACATATAACATCCATAATATATTCTGACATATAAAGGGAGCATGCTCTCCTTTAGATTTCTAAGCTGTATAAACCCCTATTTGTTTGACCAAGTTATTAGACAACAACATTCCCCAGTCAAAAGTAAAACTGATCTAGATTTTATGAGAAGAACAAAATGACTAAAGATTATTAACAAAGGCTTAATGCATAATAATAGAGATACAATAAAACTAGTTTTCAATTAAATAAGGAAATAAACTAAAATTGTAAAATGCAGTGAAAAACAAGCTTGCTAGAATGGTGGCGGCTTATCTCTGAGAAGAGATGTGATGACTGTGCTCATTCGCAAGAAGATGGTTACAGTGAGGCTCTGAAGGCATTTTTACAATAAAAAAGAATGTCAAAAACCTTATACATCCAAAAACCTAACCCTAGGAGATGAAGCGCCAAAAGTCCTGTTGGCCCCATTTGGGTAAGTGAGTACATCAATTTCCCAGGGTCGTAACTTTTGCATATGATCTCCGTTTGGGGTGCACGATAGCTCGTTGGAAAGGTATCATCGAGGAGATTCATTTTTGGGGCTCAATCAAAGCCTTTAGATATCATTGAGAAGATATATCTCCAAAAACCTTCATTTAGGTCTTCAAAATGGCCCCGAAAGTTAAAAACTTCTAAAAATAGTAAATTACCAAAATTGCCAGAAAACTGTTTTGAGCCAGTTGGAAAAGGTGGGTGGCCACCGGTATCCACCTGGATCAATACTCCCTCCTTAGGAAGAAATTGCCTCCATTTCATTGAGTTCCCCCATCATATGAGGAAATTTATGCCGAATTTGGCCCCGAGTGAGCCACTTGCCTTGGTGCAGGCGCTGCCCGGATTTGACGACTTGATAAAGATTGATCCTTTGCTGTTGAGTTCCCTTGATATATGTGTCCACAATATGATCACCAGATTCTTGTTGTATGCAGTTGGGGTTGAGCTCTGTTGGTGTCAGCTGTTCTGCTACTTCTTAGGTGTCCAATAATGGTGGGAAATAAGGGCGAAGGAGATCCATGTTGAACACTAGGTGCATGCCAAGGAAAGGAGGAATGTTGAGCTCAAAATAATTATCCCCCATGGCCTTGGTGATGGTGTATGGCCCATAATGGAGTGGGCGAATCTTCTGATGGGGTCCTGTAAGGTGTTCTTTCTGCAAGTGCAACCAAACTTTTTCGCCCACCTGAAACTTATGTGGCACCTGATGTTGATCATGGCGTTGCTTGTACTTATCATTGGACTTCTGTAGGATATCCTGAACCTGTTGGTGGATGTGATGGATCCTCTCAATCAACCGGGTGGATTTTCCAGCTTCAGTTGGAGTAGGATATGAGTCGGTTGAGGTGACCGCAAGGGGAAGTGCAACATCTATGGGACCCAATGGTTGGAATCCCAACCCCACCTTAAAGGGGTTGTGGCTGGTTGAGCTATGCAGGGATCAATTGTAGCTATGATAGACATATGGAAGGCTCTCATCCCATGTGCGAGGGTGCTTGGAATTATACTTTTGAAGGATATGCACAATCATTCAATTTACTACCATGGTTTGGCCATTTGTATGGGGGTGGAAGGCCGTGGTTTTGGTGAGCTTGGTTTCCAGCAGTGACTAGAGGCTCGACCATAATATGATGATAAATAGACTGTCCCGATCTGAGACAATGGTTTGTGGGATTACAAAATATACCCAGACTCATTCAAAGAAGAGCTTGACAGTGGCCTCTACTGTGATGCTCTTCTTGCAAGCAACTAGAATCACCATATTAGAAAAGCGATCAACAACCACAAAAACACAATCATTTCCCTGCTTGGTGGATGGGAGGCCCAACATGTTTTCCATTGAGATGGATTCCCATGGCCTATCAGGAGTAGGAAGAGGGGTGTACATGCCCTGTTTCTTAATGGTTGGTTTGGAAATAGCGCAGGTAGTGTAGGACCTGATATACTTGCTGAGCTCCTGTCAAAGTTTCAGCCAATAGAAATGTTTTTGTAGCATTGCCACTGTCTTTTCAATGCCAAAGTGTCTTTCCACCCAAATGTAGTGGGATTCCCAGATCATATTCACTCGCTCGCTTTATGGAACACAGATATGACCTAGACGACACAACAACCCATCCCGAAGATGGAAATTATCGACAACTACGTTTGCACCCAAAATTTGGTAGGTGGTGGCGAAGTTCGGGTCTGTCTCATAGAGTTGGGGCCATACAGAGGTCTCATGGCTACAAGAGTCTAGCACCATGGTGAGTGCCACGACTGACGGTCTGCTGAGGGAATCAATGACAAAGTTGGTGCTTCAAGTTTTATACTTGATGTTGAGGTGGAATTGCTGCAAGTATGTGGACCACTTTTGATGGCGATCATTATGAAATTTTCCTTGTGTCTTCATTAACTGCAGTGGCTTATGATCGGTGTGGATGACTATCTCCTTCCCAAGAATGTAATGTCTCCATTGATGGGAGGCTTTCACAATGGAGTACGTTTATTTGTCGTAGGTAGGTTACTTACAGACAACATCTAATAGTGTCTCACTATGATAGGCCATGGGATGGCCGTACTGAGTGAGAACGATGCCCACAACATAGTCTGAAGCATCTATCTCGATCTCAAAGGGCTGTTGCAGGTCTGGTAGTGAAAGTACTGGGGCTGAGCACAAGCGCTGCTTCAAATCATCGAACGCTTGTTGTTGGGACCGACCCCACACAAATTTCGCCTTACCACCACCCCTGGTTATTTGGCTGAGGGCCCATGCAATATGGGAGAATCCTAATACGAACCTGCGGTAGAAATTGGCAAGGCCCAAGAAGCTCTGAAGCTTAGTGAGTGTGGTTGGGGCTGGCCAGTCACAGATGACTTGGATCTTGGATGGATCCACATGTACGCTATGCTGATAAATGATGTATCCTAGGTAATGGACCTTGTCCATGCTGAAGGAGCATTTTCCCAAGTTGACGTATAGCTTGTGCTGCTGCAGGGTGTGAAGAACCTGCTGAGTATGCTGCAAGTGTTCGGCCCAAGTCTTGATGTAAATGAGAATGTCATCTAGATACACCACTACAAAAGTATTTGTGAAGGGTTGCAGGATATCGTCCACCATCCTCATGAAAGTGGCTGGAGCATTTGTCAAACCAAAGGGTATGACCAACCATTCAAAAAGGCCTTCCTTTGACTTGAAGGTGGTCTTCCATACATTTGTTTGTTCTATCGGAACCTGGTGGTAGCCAGACTTCAGATCAATCTTACTAAAGTATTTGGCCCCCGTGAGTTGATCAAGGAGGTCGTTGTTTCAGGGAATTAGGTACCGGCTTCTGACTATGCTTTTAATCAGAGCTCGATAATCAATGTAGAGTTGCCAGGTTCCATATTTCTTCCTTACCAACACGATTGGGCTCCTACAAGTTGATGAGATGGGACGGATGTGCCCCTTGTGGAGCAGTTCTTGGATCTGTCGCTTGATCTCCTCATTCTCTAACAAAGAGAGACGATAGTCTGGCCCATTCGACAGTGGTGCGCCGGGGTCAGATCGATGGGGTGCCTAACCTGGCAGTGCAGAGGTACCCTGGTAGGTGAGGAGAATATATCTGAGTATTCTTCCATGACCTTATCTACTTGCTTCTGCTGTGTGGAGAGGTTGGCCGTAGAGACCCTGGATGTGGCTGTGATATTTTTCTCATTCTGAGAGTGAATCATGAAGAAGGAAAACTTCCTCATCTAAGAGATGACCTTCCTGCATTGCTTAGCATATATCAAGGAAATAACACTAGGTGGGACTGTCTCGGGTATCCTATACAATTTCCTGTTCAAATTAATAATAACACTACGAGGCCTAGACTCATATACATCATGATGTTTCCATAAATAAGGTTGGCCCAAAAGAACATCACAAACATCGAGAGGAGAAACATCACACAATAACTTGTCTTTGAAGGGATTGATGCCGTACAACAGTCGACACTGTTGGCTGATGCAAAGATCACTTACTTGGTGGAGCCATCCAATGGTGTAGGGATGTGGGTGGGGCATTGTCGGCAGGGCTAGTCGCTTGATGACCTCTGTTGAGATGGGGTTCTTCTGGCTACCGCTATCAACGATGAAGTGCAACGAGGTGCCTTTTACCCACATCTGTGAATGGAAGAGGTGCTCTCCTTCTTTTGGCTCATCTGGTTCAACAGGCTGGAGCTTGGTGGTAGCAACGGTGGCACTGGGTTCTGCGTCAATGATTCGTCTTCCACTTTCTAGTTCCGACTCAGAGTCAAAACTCGCATCTGATTTGGAGGCTTTCACTTCGGCCACCAACGACTGCTTTGAGCGGCAGTCAGTAGTGTTATGCCAGGGACTCTTATGGAAGTCACACCACTTCCCTGTATCTTTCTCTGTCTTTTCGATGTCCTTCTTTGCTTGCGGCTTGGACTGATTGTCCTGATATTGTCCATATTTTATCTATCCTTTGTTCTATGGGTTGGGGCCGCCCTTTCCTGGCTTTTGCTGTGAGGGGTTCCCAGGCCCAAATTGCCACGTCTTTTGTTTGAGCTTCTTCTCGATTTTGACGACATATCGGTGGGCCGCGCCCAAGGATGAGATGTCCAGAAATTCCATTTTGGTCTGGATGTATCTATGCAGAGCACCACAATACTTGAGCACTAGATGTCGCTTTGAATATTTGATACCCAACTTGGTGTGCAAGGTATGGAAGATATTTGTGAATTCTAGCATTGCTTGGTCTCTTTCTTTCCGCAGTGTGGTCCATTTGGTATACAAGTCGTCATAACTTTTGACAGGGTAGTATTTTTCCTTAATAGCATCCCTGAAGGATTCCCAGGTGACCGTGAATATAAATAATGAGGGTTCCTCTATGTCCTTTTGCTCACAATAAGTTTCCCACCAATCTTTGACATGGGGAACAACTTTGAGGAGTGCAAAAGTAATCTTTTCTCTATTCAAAAAGTTATGGACAGAAAAATACCCTTCTAGTAGATTCAACCACTTATCTACAACATTTGCGTCTATCTAAACTTCAAATATAGGACTATCGAAGTTTATTTGTACCTTGAAGGGGGCAGTGCCTCCGCTCGAAGAAGATGCGTCACCTGTTGGTAGCCGCCGAAGGATTTGCGTGAAACTATCCATCATCTCGTTCCTCTATTGCATGAGGGCTTCCTCAAGAATTTTTTTAAAAGGATCTCCTGTCCCGTCATATTTCTTTTCACCTGCCATGAGAGGTTGCTTGGGCATGCGAGAGCTTTTTTCCTCAAGAGAAACAAGCTCGAGACCCAATTATTTGTACTCCGACCTCGTTGGGGACATGCATTAAGATGACAAGGAGAAGACCGGTCTGATACCACTGATCCAGATTTTATGAGCAAAACAAAATGACTACAGATTATTAACAAAGGCTTAACACATAATAATAGAGATACAATAAAACTAGTTTTCAATTCAATAAGGAAATAACCTGAAACTGTAAAATGCAGTGGAAAACAAGCTTGCTAGAATGGTGGAAACTTATCTCTAAGAAGAGATGTGACAGCTGCGCTCATTCACAAGAAGATGGTTACAATGAGGCTCTGAAGGAATTTTTACAATAAACAAGAATTTCAAAAACCCTAGACATCGAAGAACCTAACCCTAGGAGATGAAGCACCAAAAGTCATGTGGGCCCCATTTGGGTAAGTCAGTACATCAACTTCCCGGGGTTACAACTTTTGCATACGATCTCTGTTTGGGGTGCACAATAGATCATTGGAAAGGTATCATCGAGGATATTCATTTTTGGGGCTCAATTAGAGACTTTGGATATCATTGAAAAACTCTATCTCGAAAAACCTTCATTTAGGCCCTCAAAATGGCTGCGAAAGTTAAAAACTGCTAAAAATAGTAAATTACCAAAATTGCCAGAAAACTGTTTTGAGCCAGTTGGAAAAGGTGGGTGGCCACTGATATCCACTTGGATCAAAAACCTTCTACAACTTCATTAATAATAGGGACCCAATGTAGAGTGAAATGTGCATGGTTTTTCTTTCCATATAGTCTACAAAGCATCATAGATATGTACATAATATGTGAATCACAAGAATTGTAGAATATATGCCATGACTATCTGCTTTAAATTTGTTTTCACTTCCCCACCAAGTTTTAACTATATCATGGACACTTCTGTCATAATATGTACATTCATATTTCCTCAAATTTCTTCACAAATTGTGCATTGTAAACATATTTGGGATTACTGGACAATTTATACATTAATTGGATATCTTTGGGTCAGAACGAGCTGAAAATAGTCCTTTGATGGTTGTAGATGATTTTGGTCGGTATATCCACATACTCCAGAGTCCAATGTATCATGTCTGTATAGGGAAACAATTTTGGCCTTGCTGCGACTTTATGAAGCTTTGACTTGGCCACCTCCTTGAGCTTATTTGTGGTTAACACATCTTCACCCTTGGTTGATTTATTTGAAGGGATGGATTTCTCGTCTACCAAAATTTCATAAACCCACGCCCATGATTTGATGTTGTCTATTAGGCGAGCAATAGTATATGAATAAATATCTGAATTTGGGTTTGACTCTTCTACAAACCTATCTTGTCTTTTCGTTGCTTTGTGCGATACCATGATTTTCCATCTACAATATTAACTCTTGTAAGAAAATAAGACTTATGAATTCAAATTACAGATATGGAACAAAGTTAAGATATTTTATAAAATCAGAATTTAAGACATTAATTAATTCTACATTCAACACTTCGTATCCAAATGACAGGGTAATAATGCTAAAAGCTAGCGAATTTATTACCTGATGGCAACAAAATTTATTCAAATATTTCACACTAATCGTATTTAATTTACATTAATAATCTTAATTAGTGAAAGTAAATATTTTGACACTTTGGCGTTCGGTGCTTTGAATAGAGAATGTTAAACATGTTCCAAAGGCTGAAGTCACGAAGTGATTAATTATCTTTAATCAAGATTTACTTAATTAACTACTTCTTTTCTTTTTAAGTCTCAATGTTTCGTGACTTTGAGAATCTAGAGCTTCATGACTTCGTGACTATTGAAATAGAAAATGTTAAAGTTATCGTGAAGGCCATAGTCATGAAGTGATTACTTACCATTAATTTAGCTTAATAAATCATTACTTAACCTTTAATCTTCAGTACTTTGGCGCTTCGGGGCTTCGACACTTCGACACTTCTTGGATTCATTGACAATATGATATCCCAGAGGAAAGTCTCCCGAAGTGACGTGGCAGGATGACATCACATATGATGACATGTCGTGAGAACATGATTGACATGTGTCATCCTGAAATGTGCAAAATATGTGTCCAAAAATTCCCAAAATGAGTGCTACGTGTAAAGAATACTAGGTGGCATAGGACACGTCAGCTGAGTACTTTACTTTATAAAGAAATATTCTGGAACTTCAAGACTTTGGAGCTTTGTGACTTCAGGGTTAAGAGGACCTTTAAACATTTAAGCTTATACTGCTGAAGTGCGAAGTCCTGAAGTCGAAATCCAAATGAAAATTATACTTTGATTAAACATTTTGCAACTTTAAATCCCTGAAGTCATGTGGATCGTTGATGTTGATAAGCATGAGGATTAATGGTTTATAATGGATCCACCCTGTCAAAACATAACAATGAATTTTATTAATGTATAAAACAATGATTCAAAAGCTAAATTTGATTGATAAATGACAAAATCAGGCACAAATTTAAAAAAGGATTCAAAATTTGAATTTTTTATTTAAAATTTTGACTTATGTTCTAACATAGGCTCCATCTGGGGATTGTGGCTCCTTGCGAGGCACTAAAGAACAACATACCATGTGCCTTTATTGGGTAAATGGAGTCATTGTTGCTTTTTTTTTATTGAACTAAATACTTTCTTTCATTTAGATATTTAATCCTATATAGAAGTAACAAAAACAACCATTTATAGAAATTTACAACATGCTTAGTAATAAATCTCAAGTCAAGTAAATAAATGTTTTCTTTTTTTTTAAATTTTACTCAAGAATCATCCAGGCTAATCAAACTAAATTTAACTATAATATCAGACTTTTACTGACTAAGTTTTATCTCAAGGTTATAAAGATATTATGTAGATTTCATTAAGGAAACCTAATTGGATTAGGACATAAGTATCATTGAAAAAAAACTAAATAACAGAGTATGTGATGAAGATATGTGTAACGACCTCCTCGTTACGACAAAAACTCTCTAACAGGTGCAATTTTTTTTTTTGTTTTTGGTTAAGGTGTGTGCATGCGTGTACAAAGGAACATACACACTTGACTCTACGTCGCCACCCAACAACCAACAAGATGCAACTATGATGAACACGACCAGAAGGCTTAAGGCGCACGACAGTAACTGCAAGCATAAATGACCATAGACATAAGGCGCACAACAATAACTGCAAACGTAAATGACCATAGACATAAGGCACACAACAATAACTGCAAACGTTTAACGACATCTGGGTTATGCACGGTACAAACACAAAGGAAGAATCCGTAGTGGTAGATTTCACTATTTCTGCACAGGAAAGCAGGGCATTTAATCTTAGTTCTTTTCTCCGGAGAGAGAGAAGGTCAGATAGGCTCCTGGCCGTCTGCTCAGGCATAAACTAGTAATCTCCGTCAGGTGTGTCGCAAGAGTGGAACCCTGCCTTTAAAGGGCCCGAGACTCTTGATACGGCACTTGATTCTTTACACATAAAAATCACGCACACAGACTTATGTACTAAGGCTACATGGAGGTGTCTACATCCCGCCCGACACTAGCAGACTAAGCGCACATAAGTTTACGACCCTGTACAACAAAACAACGGACAACCATGACCTCTAGGGAAGACGCAAGTCAGAAGGACTCCGACATAGACCAACCACGGTTGAGACTTCCTGACATTAAGTACAACCAAATACTCCAGTGATTTCCATTAGACGACGAGTTACCAACCTAGTCTTAAAATGTACATGAATTAAATACAATCCTCGTTTGCTGAATTATAAAAATTGATTGCCTTTATATTTAGGGACCCTTCATTTACATGTTATCAATCATAATGGAATACCCATATCATCGCCTTTATATCACTAAATCATTGAATTTACCATAATGATGACTTACCTTTGTTTGTTGATAGAATCAAAGGAACTACCAAGGACCTGACCATGATAACCATGTATTTACCTTGATAATAGAACATCATAGTGATTTAAGCTAATAGGCTTTCATTACAAAACATAGCAATATAATAAACGCTGATTAACACGAAAATTCACATGGAAAACATATTGTAAAATGGATTGTAGAAGAAATTCAAGGCATTGTAAATTAACTAATGACCACTTTACACTTCCGGTTTCCTTAACAATATATAGTCATTATACTGACCATACAATCTTGCAAATAAAAAAAATACCATATTACTACAATTTAACTTGATCTAACTCTAACATTCAATCTGATTTAGGGGCAATACCATTACCCTTACATATTCAACAATCTAATTATCTAATTATTAACAATAAAAGGGGAAACACTAAATTCTGAGACAGCTACTATGGTTTTCTTCAAGGCGCAATTTCTAAAATGGTAAAAGGGTTAATAAAGGGCTGCTTAAAAAGTTGCTGGTAGTTTTCAAGGGGGACTTTTATTACACAACAAGGGCAACAATAAATCACTAACTACGACAACAAAATATAAAGATTTCTGAAGAACGAATGCCCATAAGATTTATGAAAAACGAATGCCCATACATTTATAAATGAAATGCCCATACAAAAACGAAATGCCCATACAAAAATGAAATGCCCATTAGATTCTGAAAAACGAATGCCCATAAGATGTCTGAAAAACGAATGCCCATACATTTATAATGCCCATAAGATTTCTAAAAAACGAATGCCCATAAGAATTCTGAAAAACGAATGCCCATACATTTATGAATGAAATGCCCATGCAAAAACGAAATGCCCATTAGATTATGAAAAACGAATGCCCATAAGATGTCTGAAAAACGAATTCCCATACATTTATAATGCCCATAAGATTTCTGAAAAACGAATGCCCATACATTTATAAACGCCCACAGTAAAATGTAAAAACTCGCTCAGAAAGGTAAAAACACCCCGGCAATATAAAAACGCCCCCGACACTATAAAAACGCCCAGGGCAAAGTAAAAACGCCCCCGACAATATAAAAATGCCCAGGGAAAAGTAAAAATTCCCAGGGCAAAGTAAAAACACCCCTGGCAATATAAAAACGCCCAGGGCAAAGTAAAAACGCCCCCGGCAATATAAAAACGCCCAGGGCAAAGTAAAAACGCCCCCGACAATATAAAAACGCCCCTGGCAATATAAAAACGCCCAGGGCAAAGTAAAAATGCCCCTAGCAATATAAAAACGCCCAAGGCAAAGTTAAAACGCCCCCGGCAATATAAAAACGCCCCTGGCAATATAAAAACGCCCAGGGCAAAGTAAAAACGAAATAACATAAACCCAAAACAAATTTACCAGAACCCTAAAACTGCACTAATTATAAAAACGAAAATCTTCAGAAAATACCCCCCTTTTTTTTTCTTGCAGAGTTTAAAGGACGAGGAAATGACATTTTACATCCATACAATCATAATCTCAGCAGTGAATAACTAAGCACTCTACTCTACTAAGTACATGAGCATACCATTGCCTTGTTGCTTGCCGCAATGATTCCTGTGCTCCTTACCGCTCCATTACCTTATTGCTTGCCGACCGTAGAGACTACACCGGTACCTCCCAGCCAAACGCTAGGGGTACTCTGCTTCCCCATCAGCCCCCCGAGCCGCAAAGGGGCCACACACAATCCAGACAGTAAACTAGCTTCCCAGCTCGCCTCCAAGGCTGAGCTACCACTCTATCACCGCTGAGAAATCCCCAACTCCTCACAAGCAATTAGTCTCGTTTGAAATTTTGGCAGCATAACAATACCTCATAGCAGATCCCCCCTTTTTCCCCCTTCTCCCTTTCTTTTATCCTCCCTCCAAACCCTAAATCATATTTCTTTTAAGTTTTTACTGAAACCCTAAAAATTTCTCTCTTTTACAAGTGTCACTCATCCCTACCCTTCTCCATAAATTATTTTCTTTTTCTTAAAAGCTCATTCCCTATTTTTTTTTTTATTCCCTTCTCCTTTTTTTTTTTAACCCAAAAGTAAAAGTGCTAATTAATATTTTCATTTTATTTTTAAATTCGAAACTCTTTATTAATGGTAGAGGCGGTAGGGACTAATAAATTAACGGAAGAGAATCCATTATTAATTCTCTTCATTCTATAAATTAGAGATTATGGAATACACGACAATTTGTTTATAATATAAATATATATATTTTTATTTTTCCTATTTACATGCATGTTATTCATCATTATCTATCATTTTAATTTATCATTAATATACCTATATAGGATGATGAGAGATTAGAGTGATGACAAACATGTATATGGGAATGTAGATGTATAACATAAAAGAGGAATAATGAGAAATTAAAGGGATGGATGGTGATTTAGTAATGTGAAATGGACATGTAAATGGGAAAAGGATACTGGAAGATTAAGGTGATGGAGGATAGTTTAATAATGTAGACATAGATAATGAGAGGATAATGGTCTTAGTTTTTTTTTTTTTTTTTTTGGAATTTTCTTTATGTTACACTACCTAGGTGATGTCATTCTCCCACTAGTTAGGAATTAATTTCTTCTTTGCAAAGTTTTAAAACTATTAGATTTGCTTTAAATCTTACCCTCGTCATCGCCCCAATAATTTTATGAAGACCCAACTATTACTTAGGTGGGTTTTTGTTTCTTTTGTTATTTTTATTCCAGGGTCTTCTCTTAGGGTTAGACTACAATTTTACCCTAAAAGTTTTAGACTTAGTACTAGATTCTGAACTGGGCGACACTGGGTTAGGGAAGTTGTTTAAGAATTTCTTAAGGCATTATTGTCTTAGGGCTATTTAGGTTTGTTTCCTTCATCCACATCAATGCGACGTGCCCTTCAGGATGCACCATGTGCTCCAAGGGTGCCACTCGCCTCGTTCGTTTCCTTTGCGCGACGTKCCCTTCATGATGCACCACGTGCTCCAAGGGTTCCACTCGCTTCTTGTGTTTCTTTTGTGCGACGTGCCCTTCAGGATGCACCACGTGCTCCAAGGGTTCCACTCGCTTCTTGTGTTTCTTTTGTGCGACATGCCCTTCAGGGTGCACCACGTGCTCCAAGGGTGCCACTCGCCAACTGGACTGATTGGTAGACATCTATAACCCCTGGAGTCAACACTCCGCCAGGTGAACTCATGGGAGACTAAGGGTTCTAAGGAATAAGGCCCCCGCCTTATTGCGCGCCCCTTAGAATCATCATGAGCGACTGTCGCAGTCTGCCCTCATGGCATCGTGGATCCTCTCGAACTAGGTAATCGTTAATCTACAGTTCGAGCCACGACAAGAGTGCTAGTAGGCAGTGGCAGGGCTGCTGTCCACCCCTCTCCCTCAACCTCTCTGGAACTCGTGTGTGGCCCCTTTACTCCATATGTGAGTCTAGTCGGCAAGCTATTGTCAGCCTGCATCATCAACCATCATGTCAGAAATGTCAACATCAAATCATCAATCGATGAAATATCACAGTAAATAAATCAACCCAAAAAGCACACTCCCTGACTCAGTCCAGAGTCCAAGGGGGTTCTACCGATGCCTCTGCATCCTCAAGGTCACAAACCCTGCACACTCAATAAAACTGAGTCAATAACACCTGTCTACATCAAATAGTAACACATCATGTCGTCTGTTAATCACATCATAATCAAGTATAAATGGTCTAACATCATAAAATTCCAGATCACTTGCGAGCAGGTGTCCTCAATTAATAAGATTTCTCAGTGCGCCAGAGAGGGATGTTACAATATGTAAGACAACCTTACAAAAATATTAGATATTTCTTCACTGCCAACATGCCTGTTCAGTGCCCCGATGAAGTTATATATATCTCCCAAATTGAATTTCCTTTCACCACTTCAAAAACATGCTTTCATTTGATTGATATGAGGGCAATTGTTATATGAATTTCCTTTCATCATCTCTTTTTGGACAAGATGGGGGAAATCATTTTGTGAATTTCCTTTCACCATCTGCCTTACTTAGTTTTACTACTTTGAAGTGGGGGAAATCAATGTATCTAATATGCAAGGGATGACATCCATTTTTGATCTGATGTAAAGTTGGTCTATCTACAATTATGAGAATACTATGAGATTAGGTTTCTTTCAATTCTAGGTATACCTTCACCTATAGGTAAGTTATATCTGAAAACATTTATTTTTAGGGATTAACCTTGAGTAAAATCACCAGTTATAATATAAAATTAAAGCTAAATTTACTAGGATTAGCCTAGATATACCTTTCAATTAGAATTAAGAAATGTATAGGATCTTTGCCAGACTTGTCAAAATAACATGCTTTAATTTTCTAATATTGGCAAAGTTTATCATTTCTATAAGGATTAATATGATTAAATAAGAAAGAAAACTTTATTTGTCAGTAACACTAATGTTAAGGGTGGCAGGTGCATGAGAAGGTATCATTATCTCTAATGGAAAAAAGATACTTCACATGATTATCTTGTCAAATCCGGACTCCCACATCAATCTATCGTGCAAAAATGTTCTTACATTTCAAAATTCTTCTCATGATTATCCTCTCTGTTTCATACCAATGATGATCATAGATCCAATGAAGATGACGTTGCAAATTTTCTCTTCATCGCCTCTCCAGTTTTTTCATCCAATAATGAATCTATCCTTCAATTTGTGGGAATTATCCCTCATATATGTTGTGAAAAGGCCTTATGTACTCAATAAAATGGTAAGGAGACAAAAGGAGAAGTATTTACCAGATTTCCCTTGGAGTTTAAGAAGAATTAAGCCTATTCATCACATTGTTCCAGGGAATCCAATAGAAAGGAGAAAGGTGAGCCACAATTGTGATAATTGTGGATGCTTCAACTATGCAATTCATATCCTTCAGGAGAAGGTTCAGGAGCAAACAAAAATAACCCGAGAGATTCGAAATTCGAATGATCAACTTCACTAGCGGATCTAGACACATGAATTGCGACATTGTGAAGAATTGGCAATGGTGATGAGAGTTGTAAGTAAGAATAAAAAGCATTTAAGCTCCTATTGTCGACAGTTAAGACAACTGCAAAGGAAACAATCACCAATCTTTTTTCTTGCAGACTCAGTCGAATCCATAGATTCAATAATATCATCCCCCTTTCCTAAGAATCATTCTCCCCTAGCTCATCTCATTCCAGGTCACGGAATAGAGCACCAAAACATTGAAGATGTTCAACAATTGGAGCTCCCAGCAAATGCATAGTTTCAACATTTGGGCAATCCAGTGAAACCAATGGAAGAAAAACATGTAGAAGATACAATCCCCATTAGTAGTCAATGATAGGTTAGCATGTTCTTTTTTTCTTTGTTTCCTGTAGCTATGAAGTTGACAAACTTGTGAAGAATTAAGATACATAGATGTAGGTAGTTATTATAGAAACTTCTTCCAGTTTTGGACTTAGAATCTTAGTAATTTTGTATCCAAGACTGTAATGATTTTTCACAGCTCTACCTTTTCTAATGAAATTTTTAACTACTTCTGTCAAAATAAACTATTTTTTTATTCACTATAAAGCAAAAAATGATTCATCATTCAAAGAGAACTTGTTTTTTTTTTTTAATTGAAAAAGATAATTTTTTGAAAATATTTACACAAACTTTTTTCAACAAATCAGAAGCACTCAAATATCCTTAATTGGATTGTCAATAATAAACAATGAATTCTTAACCCAATCATGGATTTGAAAGGAAAATGAAATTTAAATGCCAATGTAAATCCAATCCACACTGGTATGTATAATGATTAACTAAAACTACAAATTGAAAACTAAACTACTGCATGAAATGCTTCAAGTAACTCCCATTGATAGGGGCATCAAGAATCTCTCCATTTGTATTTTTGAGAGAGAAGGAATTTCTCCCTTCAACCATTGCAATCTTGAAAGGACCAAACCAAAGATGATCAAATTTGCCATGTTTTCCAGCATCCTCTTTTCTACTTTTTATTTTAGAACTAAGTCTCTAGGAATAAATGATCTATCTTTGGATTTCTTATCAAAGATAGCCTTCATTTTTTATTGATACTTTTGAATATTTTCATCAACTTCTTACTTGTTCTGCTGAACCTCAATTATTTGATTGATCCTTCTTGTCAAATCGTTTGGTTCTTCATTAGCATCCTGCCATAATTTCATCACAGGAAGAGCAATAATAATAGGTTAAGTAACATATGTGCTGTTATCACTCTGTAAATTCCCAGAGGTTGTTATGAGGTAAGAAGAAATTTATCAGAGGTAACCTTAACCAACCGCTTCGAAACTGAAAGCTATCCCTACCAGTTTCAGAGAGGGATCTCTCTGTTAGTTTTAGATTTGTTTGAGTTTTTAAAGATTTTAGGCTAGTTAAAAAGATTGTAACCGAGTTGTTTGTATTATTTTTGAATGAAATGGCTGAATGTCACTTATGCTTCCATTGGGCTATGGGGTCTGTTTTTAAAAGATAGAAGTCAAAGACAATTTTACAAGATTCGTTTCACAGGGCGAGATAGTGCTAATGCTGGATTCTTTAGAAATACAAATGGTGTATTGCTGAAAAAATGAGATATCAGTTAATAACAAAAAAGCATTTAAGAATTTCTTTGTTATAACCTCAGAAGAAAAACATTTAAATCTATAAAATATTAAGAACATAGTATGTGAAGGTAAATTCTGCAACTTCAACTTCTTTTAAAGATCAGATTTAGAAAGACAATATGGAAACTGAGAAGGAAAAACTTGTACACAGATAGAAGGAACTTCACCAACAATTGACATGCAGGAATCCTGTGAAAATTCTCTTTGTATTACTGAAACAACTTCTTGATAAAAATTACAGCAACTAGAGCTTGCTCGGGCGTAAAGATCAACAACCCTCAATACTTCTAAGTGGGAAATATTTATAATAAAAGTTACAATGACCCTGTCATAAATGATCAGGACGTGATGGATTCTAAATTTAACTAACTAACTCAACAAGATACAAAAATTTAGGGACTGTTAATGATGTGTCGAATTCTTCAAGATGATTTTGGGGACGACCGTTGGTGAGTCATCTGCACGACTTTGTCTGATCTAATTGCTGACTGGACTTGAACACCTCATCTCCTACTCGATCAGATTGCATAGCTCTTCC
Source organism: Picea engelmannii (assembly GCA_009831015.1). Lineage (NCBI taxonomy): Eukaryota > Viridiplantae > Streptophyta > Pinopsida > Pinales > Pinaceae > Picea > Picea engelmannii. The sequence continues at coordinate 501,121 of ML783472.1, read as the reverse complement.
CATCGTAGCTGACTGGGAATAATGACTTTGAGTAATCTTCGGTATATTTCATCCATTTCTGTGTACTTGGCAAAACTTGGCCTGATGATGAAAATGTACCGGATCTCATGCTGTATGCTGATGTCTAGCTGCAAAATTTCTAAGAACGCCTTACCTGTTATGCTTCCCTGTATTCCTGAAAATTTCGAACTATCTTTGACCACTGTGGACAAATTCTGTTTATAATCAGGAAGGATCATTAACTTAACATTTAGGACCATTAATTCTGGGAGACCTTTCTTCTTCAGAGCTTCGATCTTAGTGAAAAATATTTGAACTCCTGCATCCATAGTATGGACTTTCTCTTCCAACTGCAGCATAAGCCCTCTCTTGGTCAGAACCCTATTGACTTCGAGGATCATTTATGTCCTGTCCTCAATCTTCAAATCTTCTAATTCTTCCTTGGTTTTTGAATTCAAGAATCTAGTGATCTTAGTGGCTTCTGTGGGCATTTCTCCCAGCTCTCCTTTTATTTTTTCAATAGCCTGCCTACTCCTCTGTACCAGTTCCTTTTGCTCGAACATGATTTGCACCATAGGCCATATTTCATTTATGGATTTGGAGATATCCATCAAAATGTTTTCCTTGGCCTCAACGAGTGTCTTGCCTTCCACTGATTGCTTTCGAAGCTACTGCAATTCCTGTTTGAGTTTGTCTGATGTTTGCTTCTCCATGGAGTAGCTTGTTTGGTAGGAGGACTTGAGTTGCTGAAGATCCTCAAACTCCTTTTTCAGTCTGCTAATCTCTATCTCCTGTAAGTCCATTTCTTCCATGTATTTAGCTAATTCTACTATCTTTTCCAGAGATGTCATTGGAGTTTGTAATATACCAGATATAAAAAGTAAGCATAACAGAAATAAAATGATAGAAATGGCATAATAACAGTAATATAACCAGCATAATCTCCATAATAACACAGAAATGATATAAGAACAACAACATAAATAAAACTTTGATTCAGAAAGCAATGTTCACGGGCCTCTTCGAGGGGGCAACCTCAAGTCGAGCAACACTCTGTTACAATAATCTCCAAGCTAGGGTTTTCATACCCTCAACCCTTATTTATACTAAATATGTCTATCAAGAGAAGCACCTAGAGGAAGATCCTTCTAGAAGCTGAAGCTTCTATTAGGTCTTCTTACATCTGCCTTATTCTATTTTATTGAAATACCTTATTAATATTGACCTTTATTACATCCGAATATATTGTTCTACCTATGTGTGGGTTAGGACCATAACATGTCCGCCCCCTTAAAAACAACCTTGTCCTCAAGGCTTGAGATGTGGAAACTGCTGCAGAATGGTAGCTGGTTCCCAAGTGGCATCTGCTAGAGTTGTATCTTTCCACTATACTAGCACTTCCTTGATGGTTCTCTGATGCAGGCGACACTCACACTGGTCCAAAACTACTTTTGGCTGTAGCCAAATGGATCCTTCTTCAGCTAACTTGGGAAGGTTGGTTTGAATTTGGCACCTAGTTCCAATCACCTTCTTTAAGCATGAAACATGAAAAATAGGATGTAGCTTAGAATGACTAGGAAGAGCTAATTGATAGGCGACTTGTTCCACACACTTGAGAACTATATAAGGACCAAAAAATTTGGGCGCTAGCTTCTGACAATGCTCGACCTTGAGGGAAGTTTTCTTGTATGGTTGTAGTCGCAGAAACACCTTATCCCCTTCTGCAAATTGATGTTCAGAGCGAACTTGATCTGTTTGTTGCTTCATTCGATTCTGTGCCATGACCAAGTTCTCTTTGAGGGTACGAAGAATATCCTCTCAAACTGTAAGTGTTTGGTCAACCGCCTGGACCTTCGAGGTACCAGGTAAGTATGAGAGAACTAAAGGTGGCTTCTGTCCATATGCCACTTCAAAAGGAGTCATGCTTGTAGCTGTATGGTATGAAGTGTTGTACCACCATTCAGCTAGGGGTAACCATTGAGCCCACTGATTTTTCTTTTCAGAGACAAAACACCTCAGATATGTTTCCAAACACTTGTTGACAAMTTCCGTTTGACCATCAATCTAGGGATGATAAGTTGTGCTGAGATGCAATTGGGTGCCCTGTAGATTGAATAGTTCTTGCMAAAAATTGCTTGTGAAAGTTGGGTCACGATCAGAAACAATAGAGTGTGGAATGCCATGAAGCTTGAAGACCTGGTCCATGAAAATTTGAGCTACTGTGGATGCAGTAAATGGGTGTTGAAGAGCGTAGAAATGAGCATACTTGGAAAGGCGATCCACAACCACCATTATGACTGATTTATTTCCCGATTTGGGTAAGCCAGTAATAAATTCCATAGATATATCCTTCCAAATAGCAGGTGGAATCAGAAGCGGTTGTAGTGTGCCCAAATATTTGACTGTTTCTCCCTTGTTGCGTTGAGACACATCACATTCAACAACAAAATTATGGATGTCMTGTTTCATACCATCCCAGAAAAAAGAATGTTTGACCTTGTCATAGGTTTTGGTGAACCCGGAGTGCCCCGCTGTGGGTGTAGCATGAAGCTCAGAAAGTACCGTAGATTTAAGATTTGATTGTTTACTTAAATACAAACAACCTTTGTATCGAAGCTCATCCTGGAACCAAGAGTACCCTGGGGGAGCTGGAGCATTGGTCTGCAATTGCTGGATCAAATGCAAACTTTTGGGATCTTGTAGCCATTCCTGGCAAATAGCTTGGAGCCAATCTGGTACAATGAAGGAAAGAGAAAAAAGGGATCCTTCTTCTTCATATTTTCGGGACAGTGCATCTGCCACCACATTGTTTTTTCCTTTCTTGTAAATGATCTCATAATCATATCTCCGGGGAAGAAATGCGTTGTTCCATAAAGTAATTGAGGCTTTGATGGTCTGTCTTAATTTGGAAATGTTGCCCCAAGAGATAAGGGTGCCACAGATCAATGACATGAAGAATAACCAACATTTCCTTTTCATAGATGGGTTTGCCCAGATTCCTTTCAGATAGTTGCTTGATGGTGAAGGCCAAAGGTCGATCCTCTTGCATAAGGACAACACCGATTCCTTTCCCTGAGGCATCACATTCCAACACAAAGGTCTTTGTGAAATCAGGAAGAGCCAGAACCAGAGTGGTGCATATGGCCATCTTCAAGGTTTGGAAAGCTTGAGTAGCGACTGGAGTCCAAGTGAAAGAGTTCTTTTTGAGGAGAGCAGTGAGAGGTGCTGCAATCTTTCCATAATTCTTAACAAACTTGCAATAATACCCTGTTAAGCCCAGAAATCTACGCAAGATTTTGAGAGTCTTTGGGTGCGTCCAGTCTTGCATAGCTTCAATATTTTTCGTATCCAACTAGATGACCCAAGTATTCTACTTCTGAGGCACCAAAATCACATTTAGACTGTTTCAGGAAAAGTTGGTGCTGAGAGAGTAGATGGAGAAATCGATCCACATGAGTAAGATGGCTTATCCAGGTTTTTCTATAGATGATAATATCATCAAAGAAAACTAAGACAAAATGATGGAGAAAAGGACGGAAGACATGATTCATGAGGCTTTGGAAGGTGGAGGGGGCATTACACAAGCCAAAGGGCATGAACAAAAACTCATAGTCACCCTCATGAGTTCGAAAGGTCATCTTGGGAATGTCTGCCTCTTTCATATGTATCTGGTGATAGCCCGAGTGAAGATCAAGTTTAGTAAAGAATTGGGCGCCACTCAATTCATCCAGGAGGTCATCAATGACAGGAATGGGAAATTTGTCTTTAATGGTCAGTTTGTTGAGGGCACAGAAGTTAGGACACATTCTCCAAGAGCCTTCTTTCTTCAGGACCATGACTATAGGAGAAGAGTAAGGGCTCATACTAGGGCAAATAACGCCTGCAGTAAGGAGTTCCTGGACCATTTTCTCAATTTCATTTTTTTGTGTGAAAAGGGGTGGTGATATGGACGGATATTGGAAGGAAGGATTCCAGGTACAAGGGGAATGGAATAATCATGAACACCATGGGAAGGAAGGAGTCCTTGGGGAGTGGAAAATACCATTTGATGTTTAGAAAGGAGGGCTTGGAGGTCTTGCGACACCGAGGGTGTCTCTGTTGCTTGTATGACATGGAGTTGGGCAATGACACCAGAATGACCTTTTTTGAGTAGATTTTCCATGTGATGGGAACTAATGACCTCAGGTGAACCAACAATGATGCCTTGGAATTTATATTGGTGGCCTTCCTGGTCGAATTGCATGGTTAATTCCTTAAAATCCATGAGAATGGGACCCAAATCCTTAGCCAGTTTGCACCCAACACAATGTCACAATCACCCATGTCGATATAAAACATATGGGATTTTAGGTGGTAGTCATCAATTTGGAGACACACATTTTAACAATGCCGTCCACATTTTATGGAACCACCATTGGCAATCATGATTTGGAAATTGTTGAGGACATGGATGTAGCAATGAGTTTCTTGGGCAATGCGGCGATGAATAAAATTATGGGTGCTTCCACTATCAACCGGAATGATGACCTTCCAATGCTTGATGTAACCGATTAACTTGAGGGTTTGGGGGGAGAAGAAGCCAGTGAGAGCATTGAGGGAAATGATCGGTTCCACTCTAGGAGGGTTTGAGGGAGGGGTTATGTCAGTGATTTCAGGTGACTCAGGCACAAGGGGAGTTTCAACATCCTCTTCCGAAATATCCTCAGAGATGGCCATAAAAATATTTTGTTCCTTACACTTGTGGCCCGAGAAATATTTGTCATCACAATTATAACAAAGGCCTTTGAGTTGGCGTTCAACCATTTCAACCTTGGTCAATTTTTGGATCTTTAATGGGGTGGAGGGAGTAGTGGGATGTATGGGTTTAGGGCGAGGGATAAAGGAGGGTTTACGATTTTAAGAGGATACAACCTGTTGTGATTCTTTATCTTTTTTAGTAGCGTCCACCCAACTCGAAGGTCGAGCCATGAGGACATGGGCCCGAATCTTATCCTTGAGGCCACTGATAAAACACTCTCGAAAGAAAGCATCAGTCATGCCCTCTGTTCCAAAAGCCAGGTGCTCAAAGGTAGCTATGAAGTCTTCTACTGTTCTTGATTGTTTCAACTTTGTCAAACAGCCCAAATGGTTGGTGTCAGTGTCAAAGCGTTCATAAAGCTCAGTCACAAATTGGGTCCAAGCAATATACCCTTGACGGAAAGTTTTTCTCCATTGCCACCATTACCAACGTTCTTAATCTAGATGGAGAACACCATACCGGAGTTTGGCCAAGCCATCTGTAATGCCATATAAAGAGAAATAATGTTCCATTTGGGTGACCCAACCAGTGGGGTCCGAGCCATTAAATTTGGTCACATCCACCCGTGGAAGGCGTATATCACATTGAAAGTGATGGTGCTGAAAGGTATGGGAATGGGAGGAATGTTCACCTTCAGTCTTTGGAGGTGCATCAGAGAAAGGGTCATCTGTAGGGATCTTCAGTTTGGTGCAGAGTGAAGAAAAGACAGATTCAAGCTGGGTGGTTAGTTCTTGTTTGACTTCCTCCATTGAGGACTACATGGTTGTATTTATGGTTGTATTGATGGATGTATCGATGGAGGCAACAATAGCACTGAGTTGTTTCACTTCTTTTTGGGTCTCGAGGAAACCAGATTGCAAGGTGTTGAAGCGAGCTTCCAGGTCTTGGCTACAGGTATGGGCCATGAGGATGGGTGAACTGAAAAGGGGCGGGTGGGGTCAAAAATTTTGCCGAAAAATGATATGGATGAATGTGATAAGGGAGAAGAGATGAATCCAATGGAATAGGTCTCAAATAATGGTGAAAAATTTTCTAGACTTTTTTTTTTCTTTTTTTTAACACTTGCGGAGTTATACTCCGGTATGAAGAATACTACAGTGATGAAATCCCCAAATGCTTAACCAGAAAGAAATGTGTATTTACTTGGAAACCCAAACACAGTTGCGCGACAATAGATCTTGTCTATTTTAATTTGTTTATGTTTCTGTCTCCCAAGGGTTAGGTATTCAAGGGTTCTACAGACAAGGGTTTGCCTTGTGCTATAGCTCTCTGATATATGTGTGGGGTCCAACAGTAGTACTCAGCCCAATATATCAGAACACTAACTAAAGAGGATAGACCGTACCCTTATCCATACTACCCGACTACCCAGGTACTAGAGAGTATCTTCCCGAGTGCTGTTCTCAGTGGCACTATAGCAGTCAGGTGACCGATCGGTTTATCTAAAGAGGGCTTTAGGAAATCTAGGTCGATTTGTACACAGGTGTTGTCTGATGCGCTACCACTTGAAGGGGTACAAACAGGGGTTACAAGGGTGGCCAATAGATGTGCGCTTAAGAACCACTTGTATTTCCTGCGTGTATGAATCCCTCAACCACGGGTTTATGCGCGTAACGACAGATCTCTGTGGCTTAAAGACGTCGGAATACGTCTCTACCCTGGAAAAAAAATTCCCACAATTTCTGCCAAGGAAAGTGCTCTGATACCACTTGTAATATACCAGATATAAAAAGTATGCAGAATAGAAATAAAATGCTAGAAATGGCAGAATAATAGTAATATAACCAACATAATCTCCACAATAACACATAAATGATATAGAACAACAACATAAATAACACTTTGATTCAGAAAGCAATGTTCATGGGCCTCTTCGAGGGGGCAACCTCCAGTTGAGCAATGCTTTGTTACATTAATCTCCAAGCCAGAGTTTTCATACCCTCAACCCTTATTTATACTAAATATGTCTATCAAGAGAAGCATCTAGAGGAAGATCCTTCTATATTGTTCTACCTATGTGTGGGTTAGGACCCTAACAAAGTTGCTGAGGGAATTTATGTTGTGGAGGTTTTTTCTACCGATGCTGTGCTTACCCCGGTGAGTGGAACTGTGCTCAATGAAATGACTTCCATAGGTGTTGATTGTTCTTTCTGCTTCACTAATCTTTCCAGTTCTACTTCCATCTCTTTCAACTATGCATTCTACTCCATGATTAACTTGAGCATATCGTCCTTTTCACCTTCTGTCTCAGCTATCTCCTTTGCCTATGCATATTCCGTTGGTGGTAGTTTCATTTGTTTCCTGAGAGATGCTATATCTTCATTTTTATTTTTAAGCATCTCTTCGGTTGCTTTCACATTCGAGGGCTCATACCCGATCTTGAGGACCAATTCTTCCAACGTTTTAATTTTATTATCTTTCACAAAGGATGATATCTTTTCTAACTTTAACTGTGTCTGAACATTGCTTAGAGAGACCTGAAGTTTAGTAGCTGAAGTAGAGGAAGTTTCCAAAGTGGAGAAAACCATTTCCCCAGTTTTCCTGTGCAGATCCATTTGATCGGCAGGGTGCACATCTCTGGTGTGGAACTCGAACGTTTCCCTTTTGTAGTCAGTGATTGCCTTTGGGTCGGGCACTGGGCTTGTAGAAAAGCCATGTGCATTCTACCCTTCTCTGTATCAAACACAAACAATAGTCTGTGCTATTCCGTGGATGTTTTCTTCCAAAATTGAGCATAAGTGTTGTTGGTTAGTGTTTGATTTCTCTTCTTGATCAGGCATATTTCTCAAAGATGCTCAATTTGACACCTCCTTGTTTTGGTTGGTTGATTAATGAAGTATCCGTCTGCTTCTTGGATGAATAAGAAGGTGTAATCTACTGGCTTCTAGTGATAAGCGATGACTGATCATTTTTCATAGCTGTATCGGATTGGGTTCCCTTTTCACTAGCCATGTAAGTTGTAGGAGTGGGTTTCAGCCTCTTGGTGTATAATTGGAAATATTTGGCCGAGACTTCGGTGACAGAAGGTGAAGAATCCTTCCTGGGCCTTTTCTCCTTTGGAAACTATGGTGTGTTTGTTTATGAGACAATAAGAGAAGGAGACTGCTCTTTTGTCTCTTCTAGAGTGTTCTCCTCCCACTCCGTTTGATTTGCAAATTTCTCGATTTCGGGCTTGGGTGAATGAACAGAGGGAATGTTTTTATTCTTTAACCTCATCTCCAAAATGATCCCATAAGGGTCATATTGCCATAGTGAACTAACATCAAACTTCATTTACTTTAGAAACCTATCTGCCTCTTCCCCGATGCCTCGGTTATTGCAGATAAAAGATCCTATTTGCTCTTTAATTCTGAGTTGTTGTTTCTTCTTCCGAGACACAAAGTGTATGTCGTCTGAATTTATCATCTGTCTTATGTATTCCAGGGAAAATATCCTCACGGGTAAATACTTGGGCAGCCTGTATGGAGCTAAATCGCATCCATATATCCTGATGTCAGTGTGATTTTGGTAAAGATACTAATATCTGGTTTTTTCAAGGTCCGAGAGGTGTAAAATCCTCTAAATTTCCTCATTTATTCTTGGTTCTAGTCTGCCACTGAGCATTCTCACCACTGGGTGGTAAAACTGCTTGATGAACTGTTTAAAACTGAACTCTGTGGAATTTTTCCTGAGCAATGAAGTCCAAGATGTCACCGCCTGCGGCTTCCCATCCTTGTCCATTTTCTGCATCGAGAAAGAGAACCTATCTGCCTGAAAGAAAACAAACATGTAAGCCAATATGGATGAGTACCGAAACATGCCCTCTGTGGCAAATTTTGAGAACAACTCGTGAATGTTGTCCACTAAAAAGGTGCTGTAATTGAACTGAGTGGTGGGCATTTCCTTGGTAGAGAAAATGGACAAAAAACCTAATATAGGTTCATCTACCCATTCGTCTGAAAAATAACCAAGTAGGCAACAGAGTGATGAGATAACTTGGTTTCAGTTTTATGAGAACAGGGAGGAAGGATACGAGGGATTTGATTTGGGAAGCTGAGCGTCCTGTGGGAAGAACAATTCAAATATCTGGGCTCTTTGAGGAAAAGATAATTTCTGGTATAACTCTGTTATGGTTTCAAGATTGAAAGGGGAAGCAGATTTAGTTCTGGGTATCTTCATCATATGATAAATGGCCTCTGGGGTGATGAAGAACAGAGTTTCTCCCGATGAAGAGACTATGGCTCTCTGGTCAGAAAGGTAGTGGGCCTGACATTTGAGGGAAAATGCAAGGAAATGGTGGACCTGGGGGAAAAGATATAGAGGAAGATTGGACTCCCAGATCTCGATTTCATTGTTCTGATCTAAGAAAGTGTCTTTGAGCCATGACTGCAGCTCCACGAAATCAACTTCACACCTTGTATATGATATTAGATGATCTTTGTCAGCCAATGGGATCTTGTCGAGGTCAATCGAAGGAGGGAGGAAAGGATTTTCCCCGGCCTATGCTTTCTTGGACTTTGGCACCATAGCTGTGAAGAATACCTGCAATTCAAACAAAAGTTAGTGGTAATGGTTGTGGTTGGGTTGCTGATTGAAACAGAGAGGGGAAAATGAAACTTCTGGTGTGAGGATAAGAGAAATAATGGGTGAATGAAAGAGCAGGGTTATTTTTGGGTGAACGAATAACCGTTGGGTGTGGAGACAGATCAGCAGGCCTAACAGGAAAGTTAACCTGTAATAAATGACCAACGGGTCATTGGGGAATTGAGAGGCCAGATGAAAAATGGGTAACGAGTATGATCTGGTGACATGGAGGGTGTTGATTGGAGACCAGTAATGGTGAGGGGACTTGTGATGGGTGAAATAGGGGGGATGGAATGATAGAGTTATGAGATAGGACTCTTAGGGGAAGAAAGTGGAAGTGATGTCATGATATGACAATGGTATGCCAGGAAAGTGCAATAGATTTCTTCCACGTTAGAGTAGGGGG